>CM034352.1:11398721-11401221 GCA_019925275.1 Mytilus edulis
GTTAGGGTTAGTTTAGGTTAGGGTTAGGTTAGGTTGGGTTAGGTTTGGGTTAGGGTTAGGGTTAGGGTTAGGGTTGGTTAGGTGTGGTTAGGGTTAGGGTTAGGGTTAGTGTTAGGGTTTGGGTTAGTGTTTAGGTTAGGGTTATGTTAGGGTTTGGTTAGTGTTTAGGTTAGGGTTAGTGTTAGGGTTGGGTTAGGGTTTGGGTTAGTGTTAGGTTAGGGTTAGTGTTAGTGTTTGGGTTAGGGTTTGGGTTAGTGTTTAGGTTAGGGTTAGTGTTAGGGTTTGGGTTAGTGTTAAGGTTAGGGTTAGGGTTAGTGTTTGGGTTAGGGTTTGGGTCAAACACTTACCCTAACCCAAATCCCAAATGTGTTAAAATTGTTGATTTGGAGGCCTTACTTTATCTCGGAACGGGTAAGTGTAGAAGGATAACCTATTGCAGTTTCGTGTTAAGTTTTTCACGAACTTCTTAAAAGAAAGAGTTGTGTATGGATGGGGGTCCGTTATGATGTTTGAAAAAAAAAAAAAAAAAAAAAAAAAAAAAATCTTTCAATTATCATGCAGTGAGGTCGGAGAGTGCGGCCGTACACTTCAGTGATACCAATACGTTTTCATCCTCTAGATCGCCTTTCCATCTTTTAGGAACAGTTAACTTTAAGAAGATATCTCTATTCAAATTCATTCTACATCTGTTTGAAGATTGAAGTCAAAGGCAATTTTCATACTCTGTACTTAGAAATATTTTTAAATAACCCAAACCCAAACACTAACACTAACACTAACCCTAACCTAAACGCTAACCCTAACCCTAACCCTAACCCTAACCCTTCTCACGCATGCGCAGTCACAGAAAAGGGCAGACATGCGCAGAAGTGAAAAAGGGCACCTCACAAATCCGTCAAAGTATACTACCATGTCCCTGACCTTGACCCTTACTCAAAACCTAACCCTAACCCTGACCCAAACCCTAACCCAAACCCTTAATTAGGGTTAACCCTAACCCTAACCCTAACCCTAACCCAAACCCTAACCCTAACCCAAACCCTAACCCAAACCCTTAAATAGGGTTTAGGTTAGGTTAGGGTTTAGGTTAGGGTTAGTGTTAGTGTTTGGGTTAGGGTTTGGGTTAGGGTTAGGGTTAGGGTTAGGGTTAGGTTAGGGTTAGGGTTAGGGTTAGGTTAGGGTTAGTGTTAGGGTTTGGGTTAGTGTTTAGGTTAGGGTTAGTGTTAGGGTTTGGGTTAGTGTTTAGGTTAGGGTTAGTGTTAGGGTTTGGGTTAGGGTTTGGGTTAGTGTTAAGGTTAGGGTTAGTGTTAGTGTTTGGGTTAGGGTTTGGGTTAGTGTTTAGGTTAGGGTTAGTGTTAGGGTTTGGTTAGTGTTAAGGTTAGGGTTAGGGTTAGTGTTTGGGTTAGGGTTTGGGTCAAACACTTACCCTAACCCAAATCCCAAATGTGTTAAAATTGTTGATTTGGAGGCCTTACTTTATCTCGGAACGGGTAAGTGTAGAAGGATAACCTATTGCAGTTTCGTGTTAAGTTTTTCACGAACTTCTTAAAAGAAAGAGTTGTGTATGGATGGGGTCCGGTTATGATGTTTGAAAAAAAAAAAAAAAAAAAAAAAAAAAAAATCTTTCAATTATCATGCAGTGAGGTCGGAGAGTGCGGCCGTACACTTCAGTGATACCAATACGTTTTCATCCTCTAGATCGCCTTTCCATCTTTTAGGAACAGTTAACTTTAAGAAGATATCTCTATTCAAATTCATTCTACATCTGTTTGAAGATTGAAGTCAAAGGCAATTTTCATACTCTGTACTTAGAAATATTTTTAAATAACCCAAACCCAAACACTAACACTAACACTAACCCTAACCTAAACGCTAACCCTAACCCTAACCCTAACCCTAACCCTTCTCACGCATGCGCAGTCACAGAAAAGGGCAGACATGCGCAGAAGTGAAAAAGGGCACCTCACAAATCTCGTCAAAGTATATACCATGTCCCTGACCTTGACCCTTACTCAAAACCTAACCCTAACCCTGACCCAAACCCTAACCCAAACCCTTAATTAGGGTTAACCCTAACCCTAACCCTAACCCTAACCCAAACCCTAACCCTAACCCAAACCCTAACCCAAACCCTTAAATAGGGTTTAGGTTAGGGTTAGGGTTTAGGTTAGGGTTAGTGTTAGTGTTTGGGTTGGGTTGGTTAGGTTAGGGTTGGGTTAGGGTTTATTAGGTTAGGGTTAGGTTAGGTTAGGTTGAGGGTTAGGGTTAGGTTAGGTTAGGGTTAGGGTTAGTGTTTAGGGTTGGTTAGTGTTTAGTTGGTTAGTGTGTTTGGGTTAGTGTTAGGTTAGGGTTAGTGTTAGGTTTGGGTTAGGGTTTGGGTTAATGTTTATGTGTTAGGTTGTTAGTGTTAGTTTTGGGTTAGTGTGGTTTTGGGTTAGTGTTTAGGTTAGGGTTAGTGTTTAGGGTTTGGGTTAGTGTTAAGGTTAGGGTTAGGGTTAGT
>CM034352.1:12006221-12537973 GCA_019925275.1 Mytilus edulis
AAATCCTACAACTGGAGATCAGCTGATGTACTTTTGTCTTTATTATCTATTTGTTCTTTAAACACTAGAAGTGAGAGGTAGGAGTACCCTTTTCAAGACATCAAGATTAGATCATTTTTTTCTTTGGGAAATGTTTTTTTTAGGGAAAATAATATTAATCGGAAATAAATGATCAATGTTTCAAGATCTGGAAAAGTTTGATTTTTTTTCTCTGCTGTTCCCCGTAAGAAGTGGTTCTTCAGCATACAATTAATGTTACTAGACATCTTAATGTGCCCACATGATCTGTCATTTATAATATTATGTCATCAACTAGTCCATTTCTATGCATTTGTTTTTGTTACAGTTCAATGTTTCTGTTTTGTTGTTTTCCTCTTATAGTTAATGTGTTTACCTCAGTTTTGGTTTGTTACCTGTATTTGTTTTCTGTTAGTTGATTTGTGACTATTAAACAGAAGTATACTGCTGTTGCCTTTGCTGACTTGAATTATAAACATTTCATTTTCCTTTGCTTGTTGGAGTTCAATTTAAAATCTTTTGTATGACCAAAAATATTTCACTTAGAGTAAAAATGCTTCCACTAAAAACCGGGAGTGAAATCAGGTGCTCCTGAAGAGAAAACATTTCCTGCACTTTATACGGCACCTGTCTGTTATTTCTTTGTTCAGTTCAGTAATGATGGAAGGTAACTATGACTGAGGAAGAATATCAGATATGATTTCTGACACCCTTTTGTCATAATGGCAAATCAGCTCATGATGGCTGTAGAATTAGATGCTACAAAAAGTAAAATCACAAAATTAACAAAGTCTGAGGAAAATTCTAAACTAAAAATATGTAATCAAATGGCAAAATCAAAAGCTCAAGCACATCAAACAAATAGATAGCAAATGTCATATTCCTGACTTGGCAAAGGCATTTTCTTATGTAGAAAACTGATGGATTGAACCTGGTTTTATAGCTAGCTAAACTTCTCACTTGTATTACAGAAACCTCAAATTCTATAATATTGACAATGAAGTGAAAACTAAACAAACATACATGATAGGTATCTTGTTTTGTTCATTATAGCTTTTTGCCAAGACTTGTGTTACCTTATAATAATGTAGATTGGAGAATTTACCAGGCCCTCACCCTCCTATAAAAAGAGGTCTGCATGACCTAAATTGTATATTTTGTTGTAGGTTAAAATACATGTTAGAGTTCAGTTTAGTAACTACTGTGGATTCATTATTATTTGTTGGATACCAATTTTCGTGGGTTTGGGTTAACCACGAAATCAAATGTTCAACGAAATGCATATTTATAATAGGCTTAATTAATATACAGAAATTGTCAAAACCACGAAATCAAATATCCACGAATATGCAAGTTTTCAGCAATCCACGAAAATTGATACCCACGAAAATAAATGAATCCACAGTATTTAATTATCAAAAACATCAGTTCCACAGACTCCAATCATTTTCTTAACACGAAGAATAATTTGAGGTTTCCTGATACTGTTAATTGGGTACTAGAAATGAAGTCTAAAAGTACTCCTCTTTTTTGTTTATTCATTTGATACATAAGTTAAAGATTTAATTTTTGTTTTGTAGGTTACAACTGTTCATTGTTTGCCTATGGACAGACTGGGTCAGGGAAGTCTTACTCGATGGTGGGTTATGGACCTAACAGGTAATTTTGTCTTATTCCATGGTGGGGTATGGACCTAACAGGTGAATTTGACATTGAATTTTAACATTGTTTGCCTATGGACAGACTGGGTCAGGGAAGTCTTACTCGATGGTGGGGTATGGACCTAACAGGTAAATTTGACATTGAATTTTAACATTGTTTGCCTAAGGACATACTGGTTCAGGGAAGTCTTATTCCATGGTGGGATATGGACCTAACAGGTAAATTTGACATTGAATTTTAACATTGTTTGCCTAAGGACAGACTGGGTCAGGGAAGTCTTATTCCATGGTGGGATATGGACCTAACAGGTAAATTTGACATTGAATTTTAACATTGTTTGCCTAAGGACATACTGGTTCAGGGAAGTATTATTCCATGGTGGGATATGGACCTAACAGGTAAATTTGACATTGAATTTTAACGTTGTTTGTCTATGGACAGACTGGGTCAGGGAAGTCTTACTCGATGGTGGGGTATGGACCTAACAGGTAAATTTGACATTGAATTTTAACATTGTTTGCCTAAGGACAGACTGGTTCAGGGAAGTCTTATTCCATGGTGGGGTACAGACCTAACAGGTAAATTTGACATTGAATTTTAACATTGTTTGCCTATGGACAGACTGGGTCAGGGAAGTCTTACTCCATGGTGAGGTATGGACCTAACAGGTAAATTTGACATTGAATTTTAACATTGTTTGCCTATGGACAGACTGGTTCAGGGAAGTCTTATTCCATGGTGGGATATGGACCTAACAGGTAAATTTGATATTGAATTTTAACATTGTTTGCCTATGGACAGACTGGGTCAGGGAAGTCTTATTCCATGGTGGTGTATGGACCTAACAGGTAAATTTGATATTGAATTTTAACATTGTTTGCCTATGGACAGACTGGGTCAGGGA
This sequence comes from Mytilus edulis, assembly GCA_019925275.1. Taxonomy (NCBI): domain Eukaryota; kingdom Metazoa; phylum Mollusca; class Bivalvia; order Mytilida; family Mytilidae; genus Mytilus; species Mytilus edulis. The sequence goes on from CM034352.1 coordinate 12,008,806, forward strand.
AGTCTTATTCCATGGTGGGTTATGGACCTAACAGGTAAATTTGATATTGAATTTTAACATTGCTTGCCTATGGACAGACTGGGTCAGGGAAGTCTTATTCGATGGTGGGGTATGGACCTAACAGGTAAATTTGACATTGAATTTTAACATTGTTTGCCTATGGACAGACTGGTTCAGGGAAGTCTTATTCCATGGTGGGGTATGGACCTAACAGGTAAATTTGACATTGAATTTTAACATTGTTTGCCTATGGACAGACTGGGTCAGGGAAGTCTTACTCCATGGTGGGATATGGACCTAACAGGTAAATTTGACATTGAATTTTAACATTGTTTGCCTATGGACAGACTGGTTCAGGGAAGTCTTATTCCATGGTGGGATATGGCCCCAACAGGTAAATTTGTTATTGAATTTTAACATTGTTTGCCTATGGACAGACTGGGTCAGGGAGGTCTCACTCGATGGTGGGGTATGGACCTTACAGGTAAATTTGATATTGAATTTTAACATTGTTTGCCTATGGACAGACTGGGTCAGGGAAGTCTTACTCCATGGTGGGATATGGACCTAACAGGTAAATTTGACATTGAATTTTAACATTGTTTGCCTATGGACAGACTGGGTCAGGGAAGTCTTACTCCATGGTGGGATATGGACCTAACAGGTAAATTTGACATTGAATTTTAACATTGTTTGCCTATGGACAGACTGGGTCAGGGAAGTCTTACTCGATGGTGGGGTATGGACCTAACAGGTAAATTTGACATTGAATTTTAACATTGTTTGCCTATGGACAGACTGGGTCAGGGAAGTCTTACTCCATGGTGGGGGTATGGACCTAACAGGTAAATTTGACATTGAATTTTAACATTGTTTGCCTATGGACAGACTGGTTCAGGGAAGTCTTACTCCATGGTGGGTTATGGTCCCAACAGGTAAATATGACATTGAATTTTAACATTGTTTGCCTATGGACAGACTGGGTCAGGGAAGTCTTACTCGATGGTGGGGTATGGACCTAACAGGTAAATTTGACATATAATTTTAACATTGTTTGCCTATGGACAGACTGGGTCAGGGAAGTCTTACTCCATGGAGGGATATGGACCTAACAGGTAAATTTGACATTGAATTTTAACATTGTTTGCCTATGGACAGACTGGGTCAGGGAAGTCTTATTCCATGGTGGGGTATGGACCTAACAGGTAAATTTGACATTGAATTTTAACATTGTTTGCCTATGGACAGACTGGTTCAGGGAAGTCTTATTCCATGGTGGGATATGGACCTAACAGGTAAATTTGATATTGAATTTTAATATTGTTTGCCTATGGACAGACTGGGTCAGGGAAGTCTTATTCCATGGTGGGGTATGGACCTAACAGGTAAATTTGATATTGAATTTTAACATTGTTTGCCTATGGACAGACTGGGTCAGGGAAGTCTTATTCCATGGTGGGTTATGGACCTAACAGGTAAATTTGATATTGAATTTTAACATTGTTTGCCTATGGACAGACTGGGTCAGGGAAGTCTTATTCGATGGTGGGGTATGGACCTAACAGGTAAATTTGACATTGAATTTTAACATTGTTTGCCTATGGACAGACTGGTTCAGGGAAGTCTTATTCCATGGTGGGGTATGGTCCTAACAGGTAAATTTGATATTGAATTTTAACATTGTTTGCCTATGGACAGACTGGGTCAGGGAAGTCTTACTCCATGGTGGGATATGGACCTAACAGGTAAATTTGACATTGATTTTTAACATTGTTTGCCTATGGACAGACTGGTTCAGGGAAGTCTTATTCCATGGTGGGATATGGCCCCAACAGGTAAATTTAATATTGAATTTTAACATTGTTTGCCTATGGACAGACTTGGTCAGGGAGGTCTCACTCAATGGTGGGGTATGGACCTTACAGGTAAATTTGACATTGAATTTTAACATTGTTTGCCTATGGACAGACTGGGTCAGGGAAGTCTTACTCCATGGTGGGATATGGACCTAACAGGTAAATTTGACATTGAATTTTAACATTGTTTGCCTATGGACAGACTGGGTCAGGGAAGTCTTACTCGATGGTGGGGTATGGACCTAACAGGTAAATTTGACATTGAATTTTAACATTGTTTGCCTATGGACAGACTGGGTCAGGGAAGTCTTACTCCATGGTGGGGGTATGGACCTAACAGGTAAATTTGACATTGAATTTTAACATTGTTTGCCTATGGACAGACTGGTTCAGGGAAGTCTTACTCCATGGTGGGGTATGGACCTAACAGGTAAATTTGACAGTTAATTTTAACATTGTTTGCCTATGGACAGACTGGGTCAGGGAAGTCTTACTCGATGGTGGGGTATGGACCTAACAGGTAAATTTGACATATAATTTTAACATAAAAGCTTAAAGACCTTACATTTTTATATTAGAACATACTCACCACTTCTTGTCCAATGGAAAATCAGTTTCCCCCTGCACTGATTTTCATAAATCATTGCTTTCCATGCGCTATAAAATGTTATACATGACTAGGCAGAGGGTGGTCTTAATCAGTAATGGCAATTAGCTGTTATTAATTACATTTTACAATATAATCTGAACTTATCAGTAATCACGCAATTTCTGATTACTCTAAAATTATATTAATATTGATACCTAATGCTGAATACAAACTCATATCTTCCATATAAAAAGTTAAGTATAACCGAGTTGAACATGTAGAGTTGAAAAAGAGGGGTGAAAGATACGAGAGGGACAGACAAACTCATAAATCAAAAATAAACTGACAACGCCATGGCTAAAAATGAAAAAGACAAACAGACAATAGTACACAAGACACAACATTAGAAACTAAAGACTATAAGCAACTCAAACCCCACCAAAAACTAAGGTGATCTCAGGTGCTCCGGAAGATTATGTGTCTTCAAATTTACATTCAAAAGTGTGATTTATTTTTTGAACAGTTTTCTAAAGGAATTTACCTTTCCAAATGTTTCAATTTAGTTTACACAATATTTTGTTATAACTAAAGGGAAATTCAATAGCATAGATCATTAAGGGAATTCTGTTCCATTTATTTTTAATTTGATGATCAGCATAATGGAGCCTTCTAAATTATTCATTGAAATTTTATTCTTTTACAATTTGTAAACATTTTGAATTTTATAAATAATATAATATGTGCTTTCTAACTATAGTTATTTTAAACAATTATGTACATTATGAAAATAAACTTATTCAGTAACCTTTGAATTTTTATATTGCATTTAAGACAATTAATTTTTAATACCCAAGGTTGGTACCTTTGTTCGTCTAAAATATTGCAGTAGTGATTATAAGCACTGGTAAATACATATTTATATAATGTGTCAATTTTATCCCATAGACAAATAAAATAGGTAATTTAATTTTGTATTCTTTGTTCAGGTTTTTTGGTTTATTGAAAATTTATGTCTTATGTATCATCTTGCACATCATTGATATTGCACTGCTCCTAGTTTATATTATTAATAAGATGAATAAATGTATATAAAAAACATGATTTTCACAAAAATTAGCTATTTTTTTTGTCGATAACAAGTTTATTAAAAATTCTTTGATATTACAATATACAATGTAATCATAAGAAATACTCATAAGAAAATTAAAGTATTTAATGGTAGTATGTGTCTTCAAATTTTCATGCTATATCAATTCATTAGTTATGATTTTGACATATTGACAAAACAATTTATTCTACATTTACAATGTGAGTGAGATATTTTGCTATACCATTGCAATCTTGTTAGCCCATTGGTACTGTTAATTTTTATTGAAACAGACCTGCAAAACTTGTCAAAAAATAAACAACATTAAAACTAAAATATCAGTCTACAAGACACTATAAATAGAAAACTTACTACTATAATCAACACAAACCCAAATGAAAACCTGAGGTCTCATGGAAATTGGTAAACAGATCCTGCTCCACATGTGGAATCCTAAAAAAATTGTTTTAAACATGATAAATATATGTATGGTAATAAGTCTATGATCTCTACAATTGAGGAAATAAAACAGTAAAAGACAATAATTCTATCAAGTTTACAACAGCCAATTTATAAAACCATGTTGTAGAGATTTTTTTAAATTGGGAAAAATATCATGAAAAAGTTGCCTGAAGAGATAAACTATAGATTATAAAATCTATTTAAATGCTTCTACTGCAAACTCTTTGTAATTTTAGCTATATTTATAGCTATTGTTCATGTTAAATATTGACTGAATAATTAATGTAAAACAAACTCAGGACTATAATTGTCTGTAAAGACAATGTTACATCATATTTACTCTAGTCAATGGTAACTTAGGATCATACATTAGGAAACTGGTGGATTAAAATGGTGACGTCATGTAATATTTGTGTACATTTATCAATAATTACATTGATGTTAATATCATGTTGATTAAAACATCTATTATCTATACCGGTGTCATCTAGTAAGATCTGAGTAAACTATCATAGATATATATTACATCATGTCTACCATTAGAAAAAAATAAAAAAAACTCCATTGTAATTTTGATGTCATTAAGTATAATGTTCAATACCACAAGGTTACAATAATGGATTGTTTGAAATGTCTCAAAATCTGTATTTGAAATAGAAAGCTATTGAATACATCAAAGAAAAGAAAAAAATTAGAAGAAAAGACAACCCAGTGAACAAAACACTACATCTTAGAATATGACAGATCTTGTCCATCCGTTTTTGATGTGTTTTGTCATTTGATTTTGCCATACGATTAGAGACTTTCCAAATTGATTTTCCTCTAAGTTCAGTATTTTGTGATTTTACCTTTTACATTATAAACCCAAACAACATCAGTAATTAAATCAGGACAGTTCTGGAAGAGGGACGAAAGATACCTGAGGGAAAGTCAAACTCACAGATTGAAATGACAACGCCATGGTTTAAAATAAAAAAGACAAACAGACAAAAATAGTACAGAAGACAAACAAAGAAAACTAGACTAAGCGACACAAACCGCACTAAAAACTGGAGGTGGTCTAAGGTGTTCCGGAAGGGTAAACAGATCCTGCTTCACATAGAAATGATTTGCTAAGCTTTGTTTAATCCTACACCACATATATGTGTTGTCTTTTAAAACACAGAGAGGATGAAATGGACTTATTTATACATATTAATTTAATTAGTAATAATGAAAAGAAAAATTTAAAGCAATGAGATATTCAAACTTATAAATTGAAAACAAACATTGTTTTGATTGATCTAGTACACTTTATTGTGTTGGCATTTAGAAATGATTGCTAAAAAACATATTATAAATTTAAAGATGATATTTGGAATTTCAATGACATTGTCATTGCAAGCAAATAAACAGCATGACACACTTAAACCATGAACACATTTCAGCTGCTATGTTTTGTTTCTATTAAAAGAGTAAAAGAGGGAAGAAAGATACCAAAGGGACAGTCAAACTCATAAATCTAAAATAAACTGACAACGCTATGGCTAAAATGAAGAAGACAAACAGACAAACAATAGAACAAATGACACAACATAGAAAACTAAAGAATAAACAACATGAACTCCACCAAAGTCTTTTTTGTTTGAATTAGAACACATAATCTAAATTTTGATTAAGTGAATTTAAACAATTCTAATGTTTAATTAAATATTTAAATTGTCTTGTATTGAATTTTATTTAAATCTGTTTACTTTAAAAAGTTTTCCCTGAAACCTGAAACAGTTAAGTTTTGAAACATGTATCGGAATTCCAGTAATTACACAGATGGTCCGAGAACACAATTAATTCGTAGTGCATTTCTTTTAGAACATAAATGAAAATTAAAAAAATCCCACCTGCGCTTTCTCAATGAAATTTTTACAGTGTGTTGTACTACTTTTGGGACAAATTATATCAAAATTATAGAAAACTTCATCGTCTCTAACTCAAAATATGGACAATTTTATCTTTAGGGCGTCTTGAAATCTTTTGACAGCTTCAGAAGTGCTATTTTTCGACCTTTTTCACCTAGACCAAATCACTACTTTCCTTTAAAATTTTGGACCCAAATTTTTTTACAGTGTAATTTCACCCCCCTACTTACAATTTGAGGCATTAAACATGGAGATATAAATTTGGAAGGGGCATGAAAATTAATGGCAAGTAACCCACTGTTAACACTAGGGACTATATTCGTGAACAACGAAAATCAAGGGACGACAATTGTGGTCTCGGACCAGATATTTTACAAGAGTAAAAAAAATATAGCTACAAAAGGCAAATATTCAACAGGGTGTTAACAAAACCTTGTCCCTTTTCAGAAAGGTTAATGAAAACTCAGATAGAAAATGGAAAACTAATGCAAACCGATTTACTTTGATGAGCTGTAGCAAAATAACTCAGATTTCTGAATATGTTTCATAGGCATACTTCTTTTCCATTATTGTTATTGTTCTATTTACAGGACAAGTGAGTTATCCACCCCTTGTACACTAAGATGTTTGATAAGATTAAAACATACGAAAATAGACACATCCTTAAATAGTAAATCTTATCATATAAAATCCATTTAATATTCTGTTTGATATCCTAATTGATTGCTACAACATAATCATGATGCTGTAACTTTAACAATTACTCTTCATTATGTATTCAGTCTTAACGAATGTTTAAAGTAAATCATTAATTGAAAGTCTCTAATCAGTCAGTTTTGGTTCGATACTGATATTTCAGCTTCAATTTAAATCATTTTTTTATTTTTATGCCCTACCTACGATAGTAGAGGGGCATGATGTTTTCTGGTCTGTGTGTCCGTCAGATCATTCGTCCATCCCTTCATTTGTCCGTCTGTCCCTCTTCAGGTTAAAGTTTTGGGTCTAGGTAGTTTTTGAAGAAGTTGAAGTCCAATCAACTTGAAACTTAGTACACATGTTCCCTATAGCTATGATATGACCTTTCTAATTTTAATGCCCATTCAGAGTTTTTATCCCAATTTCACGGTCTATTGAACATAGAAAATGATAGTGCAAGGGGCATCCATGTACTATGGACACATTCTTGTTACTGGTATTATGATGTATGATATTGTTTTATATTGGTATGTGACCCTATAATAGAATATTCTGTCTGTCCTCATTAATGTTTTATATTTCAGGGGGATAGTACCAATAACATGTGATGAATTATTCTGTCTGCCTACATTAATGTTTTATATTTCAGGGGGATAGTGCCAATAACTTGTGATGAATTATTTTATAATTTCAGGGGGATAGTACCAATAACTTGTGATGAATTATTCTGTCTGCCTACATTAATGTTTTATATTTCAGGGGGATAGTGCCAATAACTTGTGATGAATTATTTTATAATTTCAGGGGGATTGTACCAATAACTTGTGATGAATTATTCCAAACTGTAGAAAACAATAGTGATACTAATAGGGTTTGTATAATTTATATTCTGAAGAAATAAATTTCTCACCAAAATCAATATTCCTTTATAAATATGTTTTAAAAAGGAAATTAATAATAGATGTACGTATGTCACCAGACAATAGTTGTCAAAATAAACATTCCGTTGGAGAAGATAGGAATTGACAAAGATGCACAAAAGACAATAAGGAAAAAATGAAATACTCATAAGTAGGAAATAACAACCTATCATATGGACCGTGCTTTTATTGTTAATCTTCACCGTGACTGTTGCTGGAAGGTGTATTATAATGAGTAGACCTTTAATAAACAAGAAATTGTAAAAATAAAAATGAACCATAGGCAGATCCAGGGGGGCCCTGGGGGGCCGGGGCCCCCCTTTTGTGGGAAAAATTTGGTTGATTACATAGGGAATCATTGACGCATGACTGGAGCCCCCCCCCCCCCCCCCCCCTTAGGTCAGTCGGCGGGCCCCCCTTAGGAAAAGTTCTGGATCCGCCACTGTGAACAGTCCACTTATTGTCCTTGATATTTCAGTTACACTGATATACTATTCTAAATAAACATGACTAGAATTTGTTACTAGAGTAAAATTGTCTTTCTGAAAGTAGTTATTCAATATTATCTACACATAAGAAGCCAAAGGAGATGTGGGCATATGTCAATGATGCAGTACACAACAATAGCAATAAACATGCACATAATTATTTTTAGAACAAGACCCTAATTCATTGATGAGCAGAAGGTCTTCAGCAGACAGGAGTCAATTTTCTATCTCTAAACTACCTCAATGTCAAGAAAAGTAGGGAATAAGACTAATGAATGTAAAAATAAATTGTCTATAAATGAGATTTTGTTATGATATACAGAAAAGGGTATGTTAACTTACATTACTAATCTGAAACCTATTTTTCTTTTTCAGAGATTTGAAATAACATTTTCCATGTTGGAAATATATAATGAACAAGTTAGAGATCTCCTGTCTAAAGATAACCCCAAAGGTGGCCTCCAAGTCAGACAAAATCCTAAACTGGGATACTTTTATGTAGAAAATTTAAAAAAGGTCCCTGTGGGGAGTTATAAGGAAATAGAAAAAAGAATGGAACAAGGTAATTGGTGAAAAAAATTGCAGGTTGAGTCAAGTTGAAGCTGTTATGGTTATTTTGATTTTTAGCATTCTTAATTTATTATGAATGCAAAATAAGGAGTTGTGGTATGTTGGCCAATAAGTCATATATAAAACAGTATCAAATTGACATGGATTTGTACAATTATAGGTCACTGTTCAGCCTTCAATATGAGCAAAACCTTAAGTGTATAGTCCATACTCTTAAACCACACATTTGAAAATGGTGAAAAAACTAATATAACTCAACAGTAATAAAGAAATGCATTAAAATGTTGAAATATGTTACAATTAAAACTAACTTTATAGTACTGTTATAGGACTTTGGAATCAATAAATATGAAAATTACAATCTAGTTATTTGATATATTTATTAACTGTTAATGCCAGTCTGACAGTAACCAGTGACTTGCAAATATGAATAAGGACTACTAAATAGCTGCCACTGTGTTTACAATTACTGCCAGTTAGAATATGGTATAGATAAATATGAATGCCACAAGCTGTAGTGCCAACCAACACTGTAAAATTATAGAATATTCATTTACAAAACTGCCACTAAGAATGTTATATTAACATTTATAAGTTGCATTAGCAGTTATGACATCATTGCAGTAACATGATATAAACTAATTGTTTTCTAGGTACTGCCAGTAGAACTGTGGCATCTACCAATATGAATGCCACCAGCAGTAGAGCCCATACTGTAGTAACGATAACCTTTGACCAGATCATCAAGGATTCAGATTCAGGATCAGAAACAAAGAAAAGTAGTGTGATGAACCTTGTTGATTTAGCAGGATCTGAGAGAGCTGATAGTACTGGTGCCGTGGGGGACAGACTGAAGGAGGGTGCTAATATCAACAAATCACTGTCAGCGCTGGGAAATGTTATTTCTGTATGTAATAGTTTTCAATATCATTCGAAAAATTATTACATTATAATAAATGAGACAGCACCCAAACAACCCAAATAATCCAAATAATGCCAAAACATACTTCTTATATATGCAATATAAAGGATAGGCTAGGGTTAGAGCATACCATGTAAACTTTTCAATTTAGTGGTTGAATTATAGTACAGTTACAAAAAAAAGGAAGACTAAACATCATATCATAGAATGACTAGAAACTTGAAAAAAAATCATTGTATTACAATAAGAATTCTAGTCATGCTAATGTGATGCCCATATTTTTTAGCCATGTTGTTGTCAGTTTATTTTCGACTTATAAGTTTGAATGTCCCTCTGATGTCTTTTCGTCTTTTTTTGTGTGTTACATGTTAAAACGCTCTGTAAACTATTAGTCAGTTATAAATTTTTTGGAACAATTTATTTCAGGCTTTAGCAGACTTATCGATGGGGACAAAGAAGAAAATAGTAGTTCCTTATAGAGATTCAGTATTAACCAAACTTTTACAGAATGCCTTAGGTGGTAACAGGTAAGGGAAGATAATCCTCAACAATAATTTCTTAGTAAAAGGGAGATAATTTTCACTTTTATTAACTTAAAAAACTAATTAAATGTAAAAAACATGTTCAACAATAAAATGACAATGTTTTCTAAGAATAATTTATCAATTTGTATGAGCGTCACTGATGAGTCTTATGTAGACGAAACGCGTGTCTGGCGTACTTAATTATAATCCTGGTACCTTTGATAACTATTATCAGTTGGTACTCATATATTTCTAGTATAAGTCCTAACAAGAAGTTTCAGAATGCGTGTTTTGAAGGCTGTTCTTTGACCTATAATGGTTTACTTTTTACTAATTGTGACTTGGCTGTTGAGACTTGTCCCATTGGCACTCATACCACTGTGATCTTTTTATAACTATTATCATTTGTAATGTCAAAATATAAGTATTATAGGTTAAATTAGTTATATGCAGGACCATAAGTGATGATATTTTGATAGCAATAATGGTCGAGTTTTGTATTAAACTATTATTTTTATATTTCAGTAAAACAATAATGATAGCTGCGTTATCGCCTGCTGATATTAATTATGATGAAACACTTTCTACGTTACGATATGCTGACAGAGCAAAAAAGATTAAAAACAAAGCTGTTATAAATGAAAATCCTATGGATAAACTCATCAGGGAACTTAAGGTAACGTTTATATTGCTTGAGGTTCAGTAGAGAGATGATATTTATTTTTTTGTGTAATGATTATAAGATGACATTAGAATGGTAAAATGTTTATATATAATTTTTATATAGGAAAATATATTCATACTATTTTCAAAATAACTTTTGAATTATTGCCTACACATTGAAAGCTTAAGCTTGGAATAACATTTTTTTTTAGAGTAAAGTATTGTTTAATGTAGCGTTCAAACTTTTTTAGCTCATTGTATCTATTGAAATGTACTATAACTAGCATCGTTTTATGGTAAATTAAGGGGGTTGTCAACATATAATAAAGGAATAAACAAATTATTTGCAGGAAGAAAATGAGAGATTAAAGAAGTCTATGGAAGGAGGTGGTCTTATTGGACATGATATGGGGATGACACCTGAGGGTAAGATTACCACAATATGACTTCTTAATTTTATTCTTCGTATTTTTAGGTTTCTGTCTTAATGATACACAAAACACATTTAAAGCTAACTTGTAAGATGTGTCAAAAAGGTAGAAATTTAATTGATGAATATAAAAAAAGAAGATATGGTATGATTGCCAATGAGACCACTCTCCACAAGAGACCAAAATTACACAGAAACTGTAGGTCACTTTATTTATTTTTAATCCATAGTGTGACACAATTTTCAATGTACAGATATATGTAGCCTTAATTATTATTAGATAGTTTTAACAGAGAACAGCTCCCAAAATAATATTCATTTTGATCCCCAGCACCCTTTTATGTGCAACTAGCATTTCAAATTGTTATCCTAGCTTGTGCACATTTATGTTTTGTTGAGATTAGAACTTTTCTGTATACAAGGAGGAAAAACATCATATTTGAGTCTTTATTTAACAGAAGTGGAAAAAATGAGAAAACAAATGGAAGAAGAAATCCGAGCACAGTTATTTGCTAACCAGGAAATGTTGGCACAAAATTCACAGAGCTGGGAAGAACAGGTTAGTACAGCACCTATTCACTGAAACGGGGATAAAATACCAAGGTGACAATGAAAAAACCAGATTGATGAAAAAACAAAAAAGAAATCCATTAATGAAAAAACAAATCACAAAATACTACACACAAAACTAGGAATTAAGCAACACAAACCATGTAAAAGTAGTATAGAAGGCAGTTCCCTCACATGTGGAACACAAACCATATAAAAGTAGTATAGTAGGCAGTTCCTTCACATGTGGTAACTGTGGTATTGCTCAGGTAAATTCAATAAAAAGTCACATTCACTACATTTTTGTCATTATATATACAGCCTTACTTTTGGAAAATATGTACACCTTCCTCATGGGAAGAAAGCATGTTAGCAATTGGTTATCATAGTCCTAATCTGGAATTTTTTAATGTTTCACAATCATAATCCATTATGAAAGTAAAAATAAATTGAAACAATCAAAAATGCTAAAAAATATTGTTATAATTTCAGCTAGCAGCAGCAAGAACAGAGACAGAGAACATCACAGACAATACATCTGCTAGGAAGGCTAAGGAACCACATCTGATCAATCTCAACGAGGATCCTATGTTATCTGGGGTCATATGTCATTTCCTGTCTCAGAAAGAGACTACAATAGGACGGAAAGATGCTAAACCTGTACCTAGTATATGTCTTAGTGGTTTAAGGTTAGTATCAAAGGTCAAGGTTATTTTCCCTTTATCAAGCCTGATCCGAGCATCTGTCTTTGTGGATTAAGGAAAGTGTCAACAGCCAGAGGTTGTTTTTGTTCCAATATATTTCTTAGTGAATTAAGATAAATGTCAATGTTTGAGGTATTTTCTGACATAAAAGCTTCTGAAGTTGTATCTTATGTGTGTTGTGTAACTCTTATTATCTTTTATTTGCTGGTCATTTAAGTAAGAGTTTATCACATACCTCAGGACATAACAATTAAGAGCCAAGATTAAGATTTTCTGTATTTTCTTTATTTTTTGTTTGCATGATTTCCAGTGGCAAATATTTCATCCATATTTTAGATTGTCATAAACCATGAGATATTTAAGAAATAATTCATGGGGGCTTGAATATATCGTGATTTTACCATGGGTTGGCCCTTTATGACAAATATTTTACCCTGAGCGATAGCGAGGGGTAAAATATCATTATAAAGGGACAACCCGTGGTCAAATCTAGATATATTCAAGCCCCCATGAATTATTTTGATTCTAATAGGAAAAACACTGCAATTCTTTTGGTAGCGCTCTAGGTGGAGGCAAATATTTGCCGTTCCAATAAATTAACGCGCTTTTAGATTAGTGTAAAAGAACGGAGCAAACAGAATAAGTGACATGCTCAAACTATTTACAATAACGTATTTAGATAGATTTGGATGAATTTTAATGATAATTTACTTATATGTCTTCTATGTATAAAAAATGGGCTTATACCACATTTTAGCATCGTTTGTTTACGTTTCCTTGTTGTGATGATTTTCGGTATCAGAAGTGTGTACTTTTTCCCTTAAAATGCTTAAATTATTACGTCATCATTCTATGACGTCAGGTACTTCATTCATAAAAAAACATATGACGTGGGAGTACGATCGAAACAGCCAATGCAATATATTCATATTTTACCACAGGTGTGTACTTAAAGCGTTTGAAGGACGTCATGTTAGAATCTATTATAATATTTAATAGTGTTAAATTGTTTTAACCTGTTTTACAACGTTTTTACTTGAAATATGGCTTAATAACTATGATTTTATCTTGTTTACTAACAAAACACATCTGTGTACATTTTCTAACAATTAATGGAACTTATATCACAAACATCTCTCCACATCAATGAGTTTAATAACTGTATAAAGATACCAATCAATTGATACTGTGTTACCTTCAAATTATTTGATTTTTATTCCAGTATTCAAAAGCAGCATTCTGTGATATATAACAGTAATGGAACTGTGGAAGTAGAGTCCGTGGCTGGTACAGGCTCAAAAACGAAGGTCAATGGTATACCACTACAGGGGAAAAAAGTTTTATGTCATAAAGACAGAGTTCTATTTGGTAAGTATGCAGGGTATAAAAAGGAGATAACCACAACGAGGCAAGAAACATGGATGTTGTAAAGACATCCATCTGGTTGTCCTTGCTTTGGTACTGACATTATTTCCTTAATAAAAAAAAAGATTTTGCTGTAAAGATTTAATACAAGTTATGAAGTATATTGTATACTTCAACTATATCTACCATAGGCAAATTACCTAATTTGTGTAAGCAATGAATGTGTCTCATCATTGATTGCCTCATACCAAAGACTTTAAACTGCTATTGGTGATTCTCTGTTAAACAAGAACATAGGAGTAAAGGAGCAGGTTGTGTGACGCAGAGTAAGAATATTCCAGATGGATGGCTGTTTTTCCAATTGACTAATTTCTTGTGAAGTTTTCTGATAGGAAAAATTTAAATGTGCATGTTGGTCTTGTAAAAAGCAGGGTATCTTCACATTACATTAATATGGGATCCTCAATAGCATCATAGGTGATACAGATGAAAATTAGTTTATAGTTTCAGGGGAGATAACTGTTGGCATTTCAATAAACAAGTTTGGTTAGAATAACAAAATCTGGTGACATGAAAATAAAACTGAAAACAGTGTATAGCAAAAAAGTATAGGATTCTTATGAATATCCTGTGTTTCTACTTAAGCCAAAACATCACACAAAAATTCACAGGGTAAAAATGTAAAAGAAATTGATATTTTTTTAAGGTTCTAACCATATGTATGTGTTCATTAACCCAATGAAGAAGAGTGAAGCTGGAGACGAACTGCCAGCAGAAATCACTTGGGAGTTTGCTCAGAAGGAAATTGCTCAGGTTAAAGGTTTTGCTACTGGTTCAGCTGGACTGACCAAAGGTTGGTATTTATATCACTTGGCTCAAAACTAGTAAATTGTTTATAAGGTTGAAAGCTTTGCATTTGTCAGCAGCAATGTCCTTAGTTTACATGCAAATTCTAATGGAATATGCTTTGAAAATATTGTGCAAATTAAGAGGGTTCTTTTATTGTTAACAAGTGTGATAACCTTTGTATTAATGTTTTATTGTCTGCACTTATAAAGAAATTGCATGTAAAATGCTTCATAACTGTTGAGTTTGGTATCAAATGTCTCTTAGCACTAAGAGTGCTTTGATTTTTTCTTCAGATCAGCAAATTGCCCAAGAACAAGTATTAGAAATTCTACCTATGGTATCAGAAGTGAACGCTGTGTCAGAGGAATTAGATAAACATAAATCATTTGAGGTGGTGTTGATCGCCACGGCAGCTACAGATGGATCTGATCTATCTAATAACCAAGGCACAAAGTAAGTACAACAACAGACTGTCAAGAAATGAAACTTTTCTACTGAACAAATCATTCAATCTTATCTTTGATCCATGAACTAAATTAGATTTTTCTTTTAAGTATTATTTATTTCATAACTTCACTGTATGAACACACAAATTTATTGTTGTATTGAAATTTTCTCTCTTTAAAAAGTATAAAATTTCTTTTTTTTGTAAGCTAGGGCAACATTAACTTCTGATCATTGAAGTATTTATTTGGATGTGAACTGAAAAATCATTAACTCAAAAGTCATATGCCTTGATTAAAAAAAACAAAATAAATAGTCAATATGCTTTTTTATGCCCCTGCTGTAGCGGAGGGGGCATTTATATTATTTTACCTTGTCCGTCTGTACGTATGTATGTACGTCCCAAAATTGGTTTCCATTCTCTAACTTTAGTTTGCCTCAACCAAATATTATGAAACTTTCTTATTACTACAAAACACAGATCAAGTTTGAATTTTGGTGGTGTCACTTTTACACTTTTAGAGGTAACAAATGGAAAAATTGTTATACTTTAAATTTCCGTTCTCTAACTGAGTTTGCATCAACCAAATGTTATAAAACTTATGCACAATGCTAATTACCAAAAAAACACAGATCAAAATTGAAATTTTGTGGCATCACTTTTACTGTTCCAGAGTTTTACCCCTTTACAAAATTGAAAAAAATAGTGAGATATTTGTTTTTGTTCTCTAACTTTAGTTTGCTCGACCTAAATGTTATGAAACATAAGCACAATCTTAATTACCACAAAACAGATCATTTTCAAATTTTTATGGCGCATCTTTTTACAGTTCTAGAGTTATGTCCTTTTACAAATTGAAAAATTGCTGAATTTTTCGTTTCCCTTCTAACTAAAGTTTGCCTCGACTAAATGCTATGAAACTTATTAACAATTAACAATGTTTATTAACACAGAACACAGAACACAGATCTCAGGTACAAATTTTGGCAGTGTCACTTTTACAGTTCTTGAGTTATGTCCCTTTACAATGTTAAATGCAGTCCATGACATCTTTTGTGTCCAATGGACTCATTCCCCATTTATTATTTTTCTCATATCACTTTTATATATCAATATTGATTATTTACTAATTTTTTTTATATATTATTAAAACAAAAGGAATGCAGATCAAAATGTCAGGTATATAACTCTGTTTAGAAAATATTTTTGTGTGAACAATAATTTATTATATATTAAATACATCTTATACAATATTATTTCACATTTTGGCAAACAGGATTCAGTGTTTATTTATAAGATGTGTTTACTTTATAATAAAAATATATTTTCAGTTTAGACAATGTGTTTTTTTCGTATTATAGAAGTGATTGCTTTTATATATGGTTAAAATATTAGTTAACATGTCATTAGGCAGTACAGCCCCCTTCCTGCTTCCCTGATCAAACAAAACAAAAAAGCTGAACTCGATGGGCTAGTGCCTTTTAACATTATATTAACTTGTTTCTTGTATAAAGTGGTAAACAATAATCTCATTGTAGAAACCACATCCATCTTCTAAGTGTGACATGCTGCAAAATACTTGTTTGTGTGTTTTCATGTGTATTCTTTAGAATTTAGAGGAAGTGTTTAACCCTTTTATTTGGAATAAATCTGTCATATACATTTAGAATTAGTATTTTATATTTACTTGATTTCGTTATATCTGTTGTGTGTTTTTGTGTTGTAATAGTCATTGTTTTTTCTTAAAGTAGCACCAATATAATTTTTGTAAAAGGAAAGAGCACAACCAGCCTTGAAGGTGTGTACTCGTTCTTTTTCTAAATCTGGCAGATAAGAATCTAAAATTATATCACAATATGGGATATTAATATATGTTCATTCCTTAAAAACTATAACAATGCCAAAAGGCTTTTTGTACTTTTATGGTCTCTAACGGAGAATTGTCTCATTAACAGTCATACCACATCTTCTTATTGTTATATTTTCGATAATTTGAAATCTTTGTGTTGATTGAAAATTTGATTGTCTTAATTCTTAAGAAAAATACAAGAATGGTCACTATATATAAAAAAGAAAATGTGATATGATTGCCAATGAGACAACTGTCAACAAGAGACCAAATGATACAGAAATTAAGAACTATAGGTCACCGTACGGCCTTCAACAATGAGCAAAGCCCATACCACATAGTCAGCTGTAAAAGGCCTTGATATGACAATGTAAAACAATTCAAATGAGAAAACTAACGGCCTTGCATGTTTACTGATATCAAAGAGTCTGTTTACCTAATAATTACAGATATATCGTGATATAGTTTCAGTTTACCTAATAATTACAGATATATCGTGATATAGTTTCAGTTTACCTTATAATTACAGATATATCGTGATATAGTTTCAGTTTACCTTATAATTACAGATATATCGTGATATAGTTTCAGTTTACCTTATAATTACAGATATATCGTGATATAGTTTCTGTTTACCTAATAATTACAGATATATCGTGATATAGTTTCTGTTTACCTAATAATTACAGATATATCGTGATATAGTTTCAGTTTACCTAATAATTACAGATATATCGTGATATAGTTTCAGTTTACCTTATAATTACAGATATATCGTGATATAGTTTCAGTTTACCTTATAATTACAGATATATCGTGATATAGTTTCAGTTTACCTTATAATTACAGATATATCGTGATATAGTTTCAGTTTACCTAATAATTACAGATATATCGTGATATAGTTTCAGTTTACCTTATAATTACAGATATATCGTGATATAGTTTCAGTTTACCTTATAATTACAGATATATCGTGATATAGTTTCAGTTTACCTAATAATTACAGATATATCGTGATATAGTTTCAGTTTACCTTATAATTACAGATATATCGTGATATAGTTTCAGTTTACCTTATAATTACAGATATATCGTGATATAGTTTCAGTTTACCTTATAATTACAGATATATCGTGATATAGTTTCAGTTTACCTAATAATTACAGATATATCGTGATATAGTTTCAGTTTACCTTATAATTACAGATATATCGTGATATAGTTTCAGTTTACCTTATAATTACAGATATATCGTGATATAGTTTCAGTTTACCTAATAATTACAGATATATCGTGATATAGTTTCAGTTTACCTTATAATTA
Source organism: Mytilus edulis (assembly GCA_019925275.1). Classification (NCBI taxonomy): domain Eukaryota; kingdom Metazoa; phylum Mollusca; class Bivalvia; order Mytilida; family Mytilidae; genus Mytilus; species Mytilus edulis. The sequence continues at coordinate 12,026,995 of CM034352.1, forward strand.
CAGATATATCGTGATATAGTTTCAGTTTACCTAATAATTACAGATATATCGTGATATAGTTTCAGTTTACCTTATAATTACAGATATATTTTGATGTAGTTTCAGTTCCTGCAACCTTTTGTGGAGGTAAAAAAAGGAATGAAATAATTTTTGAATGAAAACATGACCCTTATATAAATGGTTGTGCAATATGTGAATCTGTTTATGTAGTTGCATGCTTTCCTTATTTAGTTCACTGGTTTATTTGAATCTTGATTGTTGTTATACACATACAGTTTCATATATATATGCATTATGAATAATTTTAGTTAAAATATAGGTTTAAAAATGAAATTTATCATTCTTATTGTTTGAAATTATATTTATATTGAATATATAATTTTACATACATATTATATATATATCCTTAGCAAACAAAGAAATGCATCATGCTTTATCAATAATTTTTGTTCAATTCGATAATAAGTATAATGGAGAGTATGGAAGACACAGTTTTTACATGAAAAAGCTTGAAATTTAACATAATTATGTAACGTCATGTTTCACAATGTACATTGTGTAGAAATTAATTTCCATTGAAAAAAGTAAAAAAACAATAACACTGATAACTAAAAGATGGAGAGTATATTTGTGTGATTGTGGTGCTGCAATATTTATATAGAGATATGATTGAATGGGGAATGAAACATGAACTAAAAATACATGTACTCTCAAGATATCTTAAGAGATGATCATACAGGATTTTACAGATAATCTGATGATAATACAATATCATAATATAGATTGAATACCCAGTTATAAACAAAATCCTTGTACCTTGCTGTTACAAACTGTTAAATTTAAGTCTTTTTGTCGTCTTCAAACATTTGAAATAAATTTTTTTTTCATATATGTCCAGATTCCATATACGTCTTTATATTCAGAATTTTATACAATGTAGTGATTTATGTTCATTGTTATTTTGTTATTCAGAGTGATGGTAAAAATGAAGAATTTACTGAATGGTAACACATGGCTATGGGAACGTGGTAAATTTATGAACAGGAGATATTTGATACAGGTATGTGCCATGTTTTGAGGGGTTTTACATGCTAGAATATGGAGGGGTTTAATATTCTTGAATGTGAGGGGGATTAACATGCTTGAGTGTTTCTCATTTTTCATTTATATATAGATTAGACTGTTGGTTTTCACGCTTGAATTGTGTTACACTAGTAATTTTTGGGGCCCTTTATAGCTTGCTGTTTGGTGTAAGCCAAAGCTCAGTGTTGAAGGCCTTACCTTGATGTATAATGGTTTACTTTTATAAATTGTTACTTGGATGGAGAGTTGTCTCATTGGCACTCATATAAACTTGGACAGTAGTGTAACAACACTATACATTTATTGTCTCATTGGCACTCATATAACCTTGGACAGTAGTGTAACAACACTATACATTGAAGAGTTGTCTCATTGGCACTCATATAACCTTGGACAGTAGTGTAACAACACTATACATTGGAGAGTTGTCTCATTGGCACTCATATAACCTTGGACAGTAGTGTAACAACACTATACATTTATTGTCTCATTGGCACTCATATAACCTTGGACAGTAGTGTAACAACACTATACATTTATTGTCTCATTGGCACTCATATAACCTTGGACAGTAGTGTAACAACACTATACATTTATTGTCTCATTGGCACTCATATAACCTTGGACAGTAGTGTAACAACACTATACATTGAAGAGTTGTCTCATTGGCACTCATATAACCTTGGACAGTAGTGTAACAACACTATACATTTATTGTCTCATTGGCACTTATATAACCTTGGACAGTAGTGTAACAACACTATACATTGGAGAGTTGTCTCATTGGCACTCATATAACCTTGGACAGTAGTGTAACAACACTATACATTTATTGTCTCATTGACACTCATATAACCTTGGACAGTAGTGTAACAACACTATACATTGGAGAGTTGTCTCATTGGCACTTATATAACCTTGGACCGTAGTGTAACAACACTATACATTGGAGAGTTGTCTCATTGGCACTTATATAACCTTGGACAGTAGTGTAACAACACTATACATTTATTGTCTCATTGGCACTTATATAACCTTGGACAGTAGTGTAACAACACTATACATTGGAGAGTTGTCTCATTGGCACTCATATAACCTTGGACCGTAGTGTAACAACACTATACATTGGAGAGTTGTCTCATTGGCACTTATATAACCTTGGACCGTAGTGTAACAACACTATACATTGGAGAGTTGTCTCATTGGCACTTATATAACCTTGGACAGTAGTGTAACAACACTATACATTTATTGTCTCATTGGCACTCTTATAACCTTGGACAGTAGTGTAACAACACTATACATTGGAGAGTTGTCTCATTGGCACTCATATAACCTTGGACAGTAGTGTAACAACACTATACATTGGAGAGTTGTCTCATTGGCACTTATATAACCTTGGACAGTAGTGTAACAACACTATACATTTATTGTCTCATTGGCACTCATATAACCTTGGACAGTAGTGTAACAACACTATACATTTATTGTCTCATTGGCACTCATATAACCTTGGACAGTAGTGTAACAACACTATACATTTATTGTCTCATTGGCACTTATATAACCTTGGACCGTAGTGTAACAACACTATACATTGGAGAGTTGTCTCATTGGCACTTATATAACCTTGGACAGTAGTGTAACAACACTATACATTTATTGTCTCATTGGCACTTATATAACCTTGGACCGTAGTGTAACAACACTATACATTGGAGAGTTGTCTCATTGGCACTATATAACCTTGGACAGTAGTGTAACAACACTATACATTGAATTGTCTCATTGGCACTCATATAACCTTGGACAGTAGTGTAACAACACTATACATTGAGAGTTGTCTCATTGGCACTCATATAACCTTGGACAGTAGTGTAACAACACTATACATTGGAGAGTTGTCTCATTGGCACTTATATAACCTTGGACAGTAGTGTAACAACACTATACATTATTGTCTCATTGGCACTCATATAACCTTGGACAGTAGTGTAACAACACTATACATTTATTGTCTCATTGGCACTCATATAACCTTGGACAGTAGTGTAACAACACTATACATTTATTGTCTCATTGGCACTCATATAACCTTGGACAGTAGTGTAACAACACTATACATTAATTGTCTCATTGGCACTCATATAACCTTGGACAGTAGTGTAACAACACTATACATTTATTGTCTCATTGGCACTCTATAACCTTGGACAGTAGTGTAACAACACTATACATTTATTGTCTCATTGGCACTCATATAACCTTGGACAGTAGTGTAACAACACTATACATTGAGAGTTGTCTCATTGGCACTATATAACCTTGGACAGTAGTGTAACAACACTATACATTAATTGTCTCATTGGCACTCTATAACCTTGGACAGTAGTGTAACAACACTATACATTTATTGTCTCATTGGCACTCTTATAACCTTGGACAGTAGTGTAACAACACTATACATTGATTGTCTCATTGGCACTCATATAACCTTGGACAGTAGTGTAACAACACTATACATTGGATTGTTCATTGGCACTATATAACCTTGGACAGTAGTGTAACAACACATACATTTATTGTCTCATTGGCACTCATATAACCTTGGACAGTAGTGTAACAACACTATACATTTATTGTCTCATTGGCACTCATATAACCTTGGACAGTAGTGTAACAACACTATACATTGATTGTCTCATTGGCACTATATAACCTTGGACAGTAGTGTAACAACACTATACATTGAGTTGTCTCATTGGCACTATATAACCTTGACAGTAGTGTAACAACACTATACATTTATTGTCTCATTGGCACTCATATAACCTTGGACAGTAGTGTAACAACACTATACATTTATTGTCTCATTGGCACTTATATAACCTTGGACAGTAGTGTAACAACACTATACATTTATTGTCTCATTGGCACTCATATAACCTTGGACGTAGTGTAACAACACTATACATTGGAGAGTTGTCTCATTGGCACTCATATAACCTTGGACAGTAGTGTAAACAACACTATACATTATTGTCTCATTGGCACTCATAAACCTTGGACAGTAGTGTAACAACACTATACATTGATTGTCTCATTGGCACTCATATAACCTTGGACAGTAGTGTAACAACACTATACATTTATTGTCTCATTGGCACTCATATAACCTTGGACAGTAGTGTAACAACACTATACATTATTGTCTCATTGGCACTCATATAACCTTGGACAGTAGTGTAACAACACTATACATTGGAGTTGTCTCATTGGCACTCATAAACCTTGGACAGTAGTGTAACAACACTATACATTTATTGTCTCATTGGCACTTATAACCTTGGACAGTAGTGTAACAACACTATACATTGGGAGTTGTCTCATTGGCACTCTATAACCTTGACAGTAGTGTAACAACACTATACATTGATTGTCTCATTGGCACTCATATAACCTTGGACAGTAGTGTAACAACACTATACATTGATTGTCTCATTGGCACTATATAACCTTGGACAGTAGTGTAACAACACATACATTTGATTGTCTCATTGGCACTCATATAACCTTGGACAGTAGTGTAACAACACTATACATTGAGATTGTCTCATTGGCACTCATATAACCTTGGACAGTAGTGTAACAACACTATACATTGGATTGTCTCATTGGCACTTATATAACCTTGGACAGTAGTGTAACAACACTATACATTGAATTGTCTCATTGGCACTTATAAACCTTGGACAGTAGTGTAACAACACTATACATTGATTGTCTCATTGGCACTATATAACCTTGGACAGTAGTGTAACAACACTATACATTGAGATTGTCTCATGCACTCAATAACCTTGGACAGTAGTGTAACAACACTATACATTGATTGTCTCATTGCACTATAAACCTTGACAGTAGTGTAACAACACAATACATGATGTCTCATTGGCACTATATAACCTTGACAGTAGTGTAACAACACTATACATTATTGTCTCATTGGCACTCATATAACCTGGACAGTATGTAACAACACTAACATTTTGTCTATTGGCACTCAATAACCTTGGACAGTAGTGTAACAACACTATACATTGATTGTCTCATTGGCACTATATAACCTTGGACAGTAGTGTAACAACACTAACATTATTGTCTCATTGGCACTCATATAACCTTGGACAGTAGTGTAACAACACTATACATTATTGTCTCATTGGCACTTATATAACCTTGGACAGTAGTGTAACAACACTATACATTTATTGTCTCATTGGCACTTATAACTTGGACGTAGTGTAACAACACTATACATTATGTCTCATTGCACTCATATAACTTGGACAGTATGTAACAACACTAACATTTATTGTCTCATTGGCACTCATATAACTTGGACATAGTGTAACAACACTATACATTTATTGTCTCATTGGCACTCATATAACTTGGACAGTAGTGTAACAACACTAACATTGATTGTCTCATTGGCACTATATAACCTTGGACAGTAGTGTAACAACACTATACATTGGAAGTTGTCTCATTGGCCTATATAACCTTGGACAGTAGTGTAACAACACTATACATTGGAGAGTTGTCTCATTGGCACTATATACCTTGGACGTGTGTAACAACACTAACATTTATTGCTCATGGCACTCTATAACCTTGACGTAGGTACAACATATACTTTATTGTCTCATTGCACTCATATAACCTTGGACAGATGTACAACACTATACATTGAATGTCTCATTGGCACTCATATAACCTTGGACAGTAGTGTAACAACACTATACATTTATTGTCTCATTGGCACTTATAAACTTGGACAGTAGTGTAACAACACTATACATTTATTGCTCATGGCACTCATATAACTGGACGTAGTGTAACAACACTATACATTTATTGTCTCATTGGCACTCATATAACCTTGGACAGTAGTGTAACAACACTATACATTTATTGTCTCATTGGCACTATATAACCTTGGACAGTAGTGTAACAACATATACATTTATTGTCTCATGGCACTCATAACCTTGGACAGTAGTGTAACAACACTATACATTATTGTCTCATTGGCACTCATATACTGGACATATGTAACACACTATACATTTATTGTCATGGCACCTTAACCTTGGACTATGTACAACAAATGATGCTCTTGCACTAAACTTGGACAGTGTGTAACAACACTAAATATGTTATTGACTATATAACCTTGACGTAGGTAACAACCATACATAGTCTTGGCACTTATAACTTGACGTAGTGTAACAACAATACATATTGTTCATGGCACTTATACCTGACAGTAGTGTAAAATATACTTTGTCTCATTGGCACTATATACCTGACTGTTACAACACTAATAATTGCTCATTGCACTATATAACCTTGGACATAGTGTACAAACTAACATTATTGTCTCATTGGCACTCATATAACCTTGGACAGTAGTGTAACAACACTATACATTTTGTCTCATTGGCACTCATATAACCTTGGACAGTATGTGAACAACACTATCATTGATTGTTCATTGGCACTATATAACCTTGGACGTAGTGTAACACACTATCTTTATTGTCATTGGCACTATATAACCTTGGACAGTATGTAACAACATATACATTATTGTCTCATTGGCACTTATACCTTGGACAGTATGTAACAACACTATACATTATTGTCTCATTGGCACTCATATAACCTTGGACAGTAGTGTAACAACACTATACATTATTTCTCATTGGCACTCTATAACCTGGACGTAGTGTAACAACACTATACATTTATTGTCTCATTGGCACTTATATAACCTTGGACAGTAGTGTAACAAACTATACTTTATTGTCTCTTGGCATATATAACCTTGGACAGTAGTGTAAAACACTATACATTGATTGTCTCATTGGCACTCTATAACCTTGGACAGTAGTGTAACAACACTATACATTAGAGTTGTCTCATGGCACTCATATAACCTTGACAGTATGTAACAAACTATACATTATTGTCTCATTGGCACTATATAACCTTGACAGTATGTACAACACTATACATTATTGTCTCATTGGACTTATAACCTTGGACAGTAGTGTAACAACACTATACATTATTGTCTCATTGGCACTATATAACTTGGACAGTAGTGTAACAACACTATACATTGATTGTCTCATTGGCACTCATATAACCTTGGACAGTAGTGTAACAACACTATACATTGATTGTCTCATTGGCACTATATAACCTTGGACAGTAGTGTAACAACACTATACATTTATTGTCTCATTGGCCTCTATAACTTGGACAGTAGTGTAACAACCTATACATTGATTGTCTCATTGGCACTCTTATAACCTTGGACTATGTACAACACTATACATTATTGTCTCATTGCACTTATAACTTGGACGTAGTGAACAACACTATACATTGGAGAGTTGTCCATTGGCACTCTATAACCTTGACAGTAGTGTAACAACACTATACATTGAATTGTCTCATTGGCACTCTATAACCTTGGACGTAGTGTAACACACTATACATTTATTGTCTCATTGGCATCATATAACCTTGGACAGTAGTGTAACAACACTATACATTGAAGTTGTCTCATTGGCACTCATATAACCTTGGACAGTAGTGTAACAACACTATACATTGAGCTGACTGTAAAACACTCATTGTCTCATTGCCTAACTGGACGTAGTGTAAACAACATTTCTCTTGCACTTAAACCTTGAGTATAAAACAATCATAGTTCATTGGCCTTTAACCTGGACAGTAGTAACAACACAACATATTGTCTCATTGCACTTAACCTTGACAGTTGTAAAACATTACATTTGTTTTGCACTTATAACCTGACGAGTGAACAACCTTAATTATTCTCTGGCACTATACCTTGGACAGTAGTATATATATTGTCCATGACTTAATACTGCGTGAACAACACTATACATTATTGTCTCATTGGCATATATAACTGGACATATGTAACAAACATCATTATGTTCTGACTAACTTGGAGTGTGACAACTATACATATTTCTCTTGATAAACCTTGGACAGTAGTGTAACAAACTATATTCTCTGCCTAACTTGACAGTGGTAACACTATACATTATTCTTTGCACTATACCTTGGACGTATGTACAACACACTGAAGTGTTCATTGCACTATATACCTTGAGTAGTGTAACATACATTATCTGACCATATAACTGGAATGTGTAACACCTTCATGAGGTGTTCATTGGCTATACCTCTATGACACACTACATGATTGTCTATTGGCACTCATAACTGCAGTGTTAACCTATACATTTGTTCATTGCACTTTAACCTGACGTATGTATACATACTCTATTACTGAGTGATATGCACTATAACCTATATGTAACAACACTACTGATTTCTTGACTTATACTGACGATGTAACAACTATATATTGCCATGCACTTAAACCTGGACAGATGTAACAACTATACATTTATGTTCATTGCTTATACTGGACGTATGTACCACTAAATATGCTATTGCACTATAAACCTGGACATATGTAACAACTAACATTGTCTCTGCATTTAACTTGCGTATGTAAAACACTTCATATTTCATTGGCACTATACCTTGGAGTATGTAAAAATATCATTTGTTCATTCTTACTGGACAAGTGTAAAACACATACATTTGTCCTGACTAATAACCTTGGCATAGTGAACAACATATAATATGTTCTTGCATATATACCTTGACAGTGTAACAAACTAACATATGTCATGGCACTAAACTGGACTAGTTAACACTATAATTTGTCCATTGGCATATATACTTGGACGTATTAACAACATATACATTTGTCTCATGACTAACTGACAGTAGTGTAACAACCTATACATATGTCTCTTGCACTCTTAACTTGCAGTTGTAACAAACTATACTATGTCTCATTGCATCTATAACCTTGGACAGTAGTGAACACAATACATTGATTGTCTCATTGGCACTCATATACCTGACAGTAGTTAACCCATCTCTTAAATTATTGTTCATTGGCACTTTAACCTTGGACATATGTAAAACACTATACATTATTGTCTCATTGCCTATAACTTACGTGTGTAACACACTATCATATGTCTCATTGCTATACCTTGGACGTATGTAAACACTATACATTTTTTTCATTGGCATATATACCTTGACAGTAGTAACACAAACATGTTGTCTCTGGACTTATAACCTTGGCAGTAGTGTAACAACACTATACATAGTTCTCATTGGCACTTATAACCTGCAGTAGTACAACACAATATTGCTTTGCCTATAACCTTGCTATGTAACACCTATACATTATGTCTCATTGGCACTATATAACCTTGGCGTATGTAACAACACTATACATGATTGTCTCATTGGCATATATAACCTTGGACAGTAGTGTAACAACACTATACTTATTGTCTCATTGGCACTTATAACCTTGGACGTAGTGTAACAACACTATACATTGATTGTCTATTGGCATATAACCTTGGACAGTAGTGTAACAACACATACATTATTGTCTCATTGGCACTTATACCTTGACAGTAGTGTAACAACACTATACATTTATTGTCTCATTGGCACTTATACCTTGGACAGTAGTGTAACAACCATAATTATTGTCTCTTGCACTATATAACTTGGACGTAGTTAACACACTTACATTGATTGTCTCATTGGCACTTATAACCTTGGACGTAGTGTAACAACACTATACATATTGTCTCATTGGCACTATATAACCTGGACGTAGTGTAACAACACTATACATTGATTGTCTCATGGCACTTAAACCTTGGACAGTAGTGTAACACACTATACATTATTGTCTCATTGGCACTTATAACCTTGGACAGTAGTGTAACACATTACATTATTGTCTCATTGGCACTTATAACCTTGGACGTAAACCTATAATTATTGTTCATTGCCTATAATTGACGTAGTAAAACACTATACATATGTCTCATGCACCTATACCTGGCAGTAACACACATCATTTTCTCATGGCATTAACTGACGTAGTGTACAAACATACTTATTGTCATGCCTTTACTGACATGACACATAATTATTGTCTCTGGACTATAACCTTACGTAGTGTAACAACACATACATTATGTCTATTGACTATACTGATAGTGTAACAACCTATACATATGTCTTTGCATCTATACTACATTAACACTATACATATTGTCTCACACTATAACTTGACTAGGTAACAACACTACATTATGTCTATGCACTTATAACCTGACATAGTGTACAACACATACATATTGTTCATTGGCATTACTTGACTAGTGTACAACACTAATGATGTTCATTCTATTAACCTCGTATGTACACCATACTATTTCTCATGGCACTTTAACCTGACTAGTGTACAAACATACATATGTTCATGGACTTAACTTGAGTAGGTAACAACTTACTTGTCTCATTGGCATTACTTACAGTATGTAACAACACTATACATATTATTGCATCATAACTTGGAAGTAGTGAACAAACTATACTATGTCTCTTGCATATATAACTTGACAAGTGTACAACATATACATATTGTCTCATGCATTAACCTTGACATTAAACATAATATTGTCTATTGGCACTTACTTGGACGATGTAAACACTACATTTAGTCTCATTGCACATATACTACTATGTACAACACTAATTATTGTCCATCACTTATAACCTTGGACAGTAGTGTAACACTATCATGATTGTCTCATTGGCACTATTAACCTGGACAGTAGTGTAACAACACTATAATTTATTGTTCATGGCACTATATAACCTTGACAGTAGTGTACAACACTATACATGATTTCTCATTGCATTATAACTTGGACAGTAGTGTAACAACACTATAATGATTGTCTCATTGGCACTATATACTTGGACAGTGTGTAACACAACATTATTTCTCATGCATCTATAACCTTGGACAGTAGTGTAACACACTATACATTTATTGCTCTGGCACTATTAACCTTGGACAGTAGTGTAACAACACTATACATTATTGTCTCATTGGCATAAATATAATATGCTGGCTAACTCAGTAGTGAACAACACTTACATTTATTGTCCATTGGCACTCATATAACCTGGACAGATGTAACAACACTATACATTGGAGAGTTGTCTCATTGGCACTAATAACCTTGGCAGTAGTGTACAACACTATACATATTGTCCATTGCACTCATATAACCTGACAGTAGTGTAACAACACAATACATTTATGTCTCATTGGCACTCATATAACTTGGACAGTAGTGTAAAACACTATACATTTATGTCTCATTGGCACTCAATAACCTGGACTAGTGTAACAACACTATACATTATTGTTCATTGGCACTCATAACCTGACATAGGTAACAAACTATACATATTGTCTCATTGGCACTTATATACCTGGACAGTAGTGTAACAACACTATACATTTATTGTCTCTTGCACTCATATAACCTTGGACAGTAGTGTACAACACTATACATTGAGAGTTGTCTCATTGGCACTTATAACCTTGGACAGTATGTAACAACACTATACATTATTGTCTCATTGGCACTTAATAACCTTGACATATGTAAAACTATACATTATGTCTCATTGGCACTCATAACCTTGGACATGTGTAACAACACTAACATTATTGTCTCATTGGCACTCATAAACCTTGACAGTAGTGTAACAACACTATACATTTATTGTCTCATTGCACTCTATAACCTTGGACAGTAGTGTAACAACACTAACATGGGAGTTGTCTCATTGGCACTTATATAACCTTGGACAGTAGTGTAACAACACATACATTGAAGTTGTCTCATTGGCACTTATATAACCTGGACATAGTGTAACAACACATACATTATGTCTCATGGCACTTTATAACCTTGACCGTAGTGTAACAACACTAACATTATGTCTCATTGGCACCTTATAACCTGACAGTATGTAACAACACATACATTTATTGTCTCATGGCACTCATATAACCTTGGACAGTAGTGTAACAACCTATACATTGAGAGTTGTCTCATTGCACTCATATAACCTTGGCAGTAGTGTAACAACACTATACATTATTGTCTCATTGGCACTCATATAACCTGGACAGTATGTAACAACACTATACATTATTGTCTCATGGCACTCAATAACCTTGGACATAGTGTAACAACACTATACATTTATTGTCTCATTGGCACTCATAAACCTTGGACGTATGTAACAACACTATACATTATTGTCTCATTGGCACTCAATAACCTTGACAGTATGTAACAACTATACATTTATTGTCTCATTGGCACTCTATAACCTTGGCAGTAGTGTAACAACACTATACATTGGAGATTTCTCATTGGCACTCATAAACCTTGGACAGTAGTGAACAACACTATACATTGGATTCTCATTGGCACTCTATAACCTTGACAGTAGTGTACAACACTATACATTTATTGTCTCATTGCACTCATATAACCTTGGACAGTAGTATTAACACCATACTTATTGTCATGCACCATAACACGTAACAACCTACTTTATTGCCAGCACCATAACTACTAGTACAACATCAGTCATGCACTACTACAGATACAACTAATATGCTCATTGAAACGCTAGTACAACCACTATGTCCGCCTAACCTGACAATACAACACTTACATATCTCTGGCTAAACTGCGATAACAACACACATGATCCTCACTTACGACAGGAAAACTACATATTCATGACTAACTTGACATAAACAACACAAATATGCAGCACCAACTGCGTAGTAACCCTACTTTTGCATGCCCTAACCTACAATGTAAAACACAACATTTCCATGCCTAAACCTTGAATAGAAAACAACAGATTCTCATGCATATAACCTGGACGTAGTGTAACAACCAACTAGTTCATGCTAACCGACTAGTGAACAACACTACATGAATTCTCATTGGCCTCATATAACCTTGGACAGTAGTGTAACAACACTATACATTTATTGTCTCATTGGCACTATATAACCTTGGACAGTAGTGTAACAACACTATAATTAATTGTCTATTGGCACTCATATAACTTAGTATGTACAACCTATACATTGGAATGTTCATTGGATATATCCTTGGACAGTATGTAACAACACTAATACATTTATTTCATTGGCATTAACATATAACTTGACGTAGTGTAACAACACTATACATTTATTGTCTCATTGGCACTCTATAAACCATTGGACAGTATGTAAAAACCTATACATTGATTGTTCATTGCACTCATATAACCTTGGACAGTAGTGTAACAACACTATACATTGATTGTCTCATTGGCACTATATAACCTTGGACAGTAGTGTAACAACACTATACATTGAGTTGTCTCATTGGCACTATATAACCTTGGACAGTGTGTAACAAACTATACATTGATTGTCTCATTGGCACTATATAACCTTGGACAGTAGGTAACAACACTATACATTGGAAGTTGTTCATTGCACTATATAACCTTGGACGTAGTGTAACAACACTATACATTTATTTCTCATTGGCACTCTATAACTTGGACAGTAGTGTACAACACTATACATTAATTGTTCATTGGCACTATATAACCTTGGACGTATGTACAACACTATACATTGATTGTCTCATTGGCACTCTATAACCTTGGACTAGTGTAACACATATACTTGAATTGTTCATGCACTATATAACTTGCAGTATGACAACACTTACATTATTGTCTCATTGCACTCTATAACCTTGGACAGTAGTGTAACAACTTATACATTATTGTCTCATGCACTCATATAACCTTGGACAGTATGTAACAACACTATACATTATTGTCTCATTGGCATCTATAACCTTGGACATAGTGTAACAACACTATACATTTATTGTCTCATTGGCACTCTATAACCTTGGACAGTATGTAACAACACTATACATTAATTGTCATTGGCACCATATAACCTTGGACAGTAGTGTACAACACTATACATTATTGTCTCATGGCACTCATATAACCTTGGACAGTATGTAACAACACTATACATTATTGCCATTGGCACCATATAACCTTGGACAGTGTGTAACAACACTATACATTGGAAGTTGCTCATTGATCATTAACTTGGACATAGGTAACAACACTATACATTTATTGTCTCATTGGCACTCTATAACCTTGGACAGTAGTGTAACAACACTATACATTATTGTCTCATTGGCACTTATATAACCTTGGACAGTAGTGTAAACACTTACATTTATTGTCTCATTGGCACTCATATACCTTGGACATAGTGTAACAACACTATACATTAATTGTCTCATTGGCACTCATATAACCTTGGACAGTAGTGTAACAACACTATACATTGATTGTCTCATTGGCACTCTATAACCTTGGACAGTAGTGTAACAACACTATACATTATTGTCTCATTGGCACTTATAACCTTGGACAGTAGTGTAACAACACTATACATTTATTGTCTCATTGGCACTATATAACCTTGGACAGTAGTGTAACAACACTATACATTGGAATTGTCTCATTGGCACTATATAACCTTGGACAGTAGTGTACAACACTACTTATTGTCCATTGGCACTATATAACCTTACAGTAGTGTAACAACACTATAATTGGAAGTTGTCTCATTGCACTCTATAACCTTGGACTAGTGTAACAACATATACATTGGAGAGTTGTCCATGCACTATATAACCTTGGACATGTGTACAACACTACATTATTCTCATTCATCTCTATATAACCTTGGACAGTAGTGTAACAACACTATACATTGGAGAGTTGTCTCATTGGCACTCATATAACCTTGGACAGTAGTGTAACACACTATACATTATTGTCTCATTGGCACTCATATAACCTTGGACAGTAGTGTAACAACACTATACATTTATTGTCTCATTGGCACTCATATAACCTTGGACAGTAGTGTAACAACACTATACATTGGAGAGTTGTCTCATTGGCACTCATATAACCTTGGACAGTAGTGTAACAACACTATACATTGGAGAGTTGTCTCATTGGCACTTATATAACCTTGGACCGTAGTGTAACAACACTATACATTTATTGTCTCATTGGCACTCATATAACCTTGGACAGTAGTGTAACAACACTATACATTTATTGTCTCATTGGCACTCATATAACCTTGGACAGTAGTGTAACAACACTATACATTGGAGAGTTGTCTCATTGGCACTCATATAACCTTGGACAGTAGTGTAACAACACTATACATTGGAGAGTTGTCTCATTGGCACTCATATAACCTTGGACAGTAGTGTAACAACACTATACATTGGAGAGTTGTCTCATTGGCACTCATATAACCTTGGACAGTAGTGTAACAACACTATACATTTATTGTCTCATTGTCACTCTTATAACCTTGGACAGTAGTGTAACAACACTATACATTGGAGAGTTGTCTCATTGGCACTCATATAACCTTGGACAGTAGTGTAACAACACTATACATTGGAGAGTTGTCTCATTGGCACTCATATAACCTTGGACAGTAGTGTAACAACACTATACATTTATTGTCTCATTGGCACTCTTATAACCTTGGACAGTAGTGTAACAACACAATACATTGGAGAGTTGTCTCATTGGCACTCATATAACCTTGGACAGTAGTGTAACAACACTATACATTGGAGAGTTGTGTCATTGGCACTTATATAACCTTGGACCGTAGTGTAACAACACTATACATTTATTGTCTCATTGGCACTCATATAACCTTGGACAGTAGTGTAACAACACTATACATTTATTGTCTCATTGGCACTCATATAACCTTGGACAGTAGTGTAACAACACTATACATTGGAGAGTTGTCTCATTGGCACTTATATAACCTTGGACAGTAGTGTAACAACACTATACATTGGAGAGTTGTCTCATTGGCACTTATATAACCTTGGACAGTAGTGTAACAACACTATACATTGGAGAGTTGTCTCATTGGCACTCATATAACCTTGGACAGTAGTGTAACAACACTATACATTGAAGAGTTGTCTCATTGGCACTTATATAACCTTGGACAGTAGTGTAACAACACTATACATTGGAGAGTTGTCTCATTGGCACTTATATAACCTTGGACCGTAGTGTAACAACACTATACATTGGAGAGTTGTCTCATTGGCACTCATATAACCTTGGACAGTAGTGTAACAACACTATACATTGGAGAGTTGTCTCATTGGCACTCATATAACCTTGGACAGTAGTGTAACAACACTATACATTTATTGTCTCATTGGCACTCATATAACCTTGGACAGTAGTGTAACAACACTATACATTTATTGTCTCATTGGCACTCATATAACCTTGGACCGTAGTGTAACAACACTATACATTGGAGAGTTGTCTCATTGGCACTTATATAACCTTGGACAGTAGTGTAACAACACTATACATTTATTGTCTCATTGGCACTCATATAACCTTGGACAGCAGTGTAACAACACTATACATTGGAGAGTTGTCTCATTGGCACTCATATAACCTTGGACAGTAGTGTAACAACACTATACATTTATTGTCTCATTGGCACTCATATAACCTTGGACAGTAGTGTAACAACACTATACATTTATTGTCTCATTGTCACTCATATAACCTTGGACAGTAGTGTAACAACACTATACATTGGAGAGTTGTCTCATTGGCACTTATATAACCTTGGACAGTAGTGTAACAACACTATACATTGGAGAGTTGTCTCATTGGCACTCATATAACCTTGGACAGTAGTGTAACAACACTATACATTGGAGAGTTGTCTCATTGGCACTCATATAACCTTGGACAGTAGTGTAACAACACTATACATTTATTGTCTCATTGGCACTCATATAACCTTGGACAGTAGTGTAACAACACTATACATTTATTGTCTCATTGTCACTCATATAACCTTGGACAGTAGTGTAACAACACTATACATTTATTGTCTCATTGTCACTCATTAACCTTGGACAGTAGTGTAACAACACTATACATTTATTGTCTCATTGGCACTCATATAACCTTGGACAGTAGTGTAACAACACTATACATTGGAGAGTTGTCTCATTGGCACTTATATAACCTTGGACAGTAGTGTAACAACACTATACATTTATTGTCTCATTGTCACTCTTATAACCTTGGACAGTAGTGTAACAACACTATACATTGGAGAGTTGTCTCATTGGCACTCTTATAACCTTGGACAGTAGTGTAACAACACTATACATTGGAGAGTTGTCTCATTGGCACTCATATAACCTTGGACAGTAGTGTAACAACACTATACATTGGAGAGTTGTCTCATTGGCACTTATATAACCTTGGACAGTAGTGTAACAACACTATACATTTATTGTCTCATTGGCACTCATATAACCTTGGACAGTAGTGTAACAACACTATACATTGGAGAGTTGTCTCATTGGCACTTATATAACCTTGGACAGTAGTGTAACAACACTATACATTGGAGAGTTGTCTCATTGGCACTCATATAACCTTGGACAGTAGTGTAACAACACTATACATTGGAGAGTTGTCTCATTGGCACTTATATAACCTTGGACAGTAGTGTAACAACACTATACATTGGAGAGTTGTCTCATTGGCACTTATATAACCTTGGACAGTAGTGTAACAACACTATACATTGGAGAGTTGTCTCATTGGCACTCATATAACCTTGGACAGTAGTGTAACAACACTATACATTGGAGAGTTGTCTCATTGGCACTTATATAACCTTGGACAGTAGTGTAACAACACTATACATTGGAGAGTTGTCTCATTGGCACTTAATATAACCTTGGACAGTAGTGTAACAACACTATACATTGGAGAGTTGTCTCATTGGCACTCATATAACCTTGGACAGTAGTGTAACAACACTAAACATTTATTGTCTCATTGGCACTCATATAACCTTGGACAGTAGTGTAACAACACTATACATTTATTGTCTCATTGGCACTCATATAACCTTGGACAGTAGTGTAACAACACTATACATTGGAGAGTTGTCTCATTGGCACTTATATAACCTTGGACAGTAGTGTAACAACACTATACATTGGAGAGTTGTCTCATTGGCACTTATATAACCTTGGACAGTAGTGTAACAACACTATACATTTATTGTCTCATTGGCACTCATATAACCTTGGACAGTAGTGTAACAACACTATACATTTATTGTCTCATTGGCACTCATATAACCTTGGACAGTAGTGTAACAACACTATACATTTATTGTCTCATTGGCACTCTTATAACCTTGGACAGTAGTGTAACAACACTATACATTTATTGTCTCATTGGCACTTATATAACCTTGGACAGTAGTGTAACAACACTATACATTGGAGAGTTGTCTCATTGGCACTTATATAACCTTGGACAGTAGTGTAACAACACTATACATTGGAGAGTTGTCTCATTGGCACTTATATAACCTTGGACAGTAGTGTAACAACACTATACATTGGAGAGTTGTCTCATTGGCACTCATATAACCTTGGACAGTAGTGTAACAACACTAAACATTTATTGTCTCATTGGCACTCATATAACCTTGGACAGTAGTGTAACAACACTATACATTTATTGTCTCATTGGCACTCATATAACCTTGGACAGTAGTGTAACAACACTATACATTGGAGAGTTGTCTCATTGGCACTTATATAACCTTGGACAGTAGTGTAACAACACTATACATTGGAGAGTTGTCTCATTGGCACTTATATAACCTTGGACAGTAGTGTAACAACACTATACATTTATTGTCTCATTGGCACTCATATAACCTTGGACAGTAGTGTAACAACACTATACATTTATTGTCTCATTGGCACTCTTATAACCTTGGACAGTAGTGTAACAACACTATACATTTATTGTCTCATTGGCACTCTTATAACCTTGGACAGTAGTGTGACAACACTATACATTTATTGTCTCATTGGCACTTATATAACCTTGGACAGTAGTGTAACAACACTATACATTGGAGAGTTGTCTCATTGGCACTCATATAACCTTGGACAGTAGTGTAACAACACTATACATTTATTGTCTCATTGGCACTCATATAACCTTGGACAGTAGTGTAACAACACTATACATTTATTGTCTCATTGGCACTCATATAACCTTGGACAGTAGTGTAACAACACTATACATTTATTGTCTCATTGGCACTCATATAACCTTGGACAGTAGTGTAACAACACTATACATTTATTGTCTCATTGGCACTCATATAACCTTGGACAGTAGTGTAACAACACTATACATTTATTGTCTCATTGGCACTCATATAACCTTGGACAGTAGTGTAACAACACTATACATTGGAGAGTTGTCTCATTGGCACTCATATAACCTTGGACAGTAGTGTAACAACACTATACATTTATTGTCTCATTGGCACTCATATAACCTTGGACAGTAGTGTAACAACACTATACATTGGAGAGTTGTCTCATTGGCACTCATATAACCTTGGACAGTAGTGTAACAACACTATACATTTATTGTCTCATTGGCACTCATATAACCTTGGACAGTAGTGTAACAACACTATACATTTATTGTCTCATTGGCACTCATATAACCTTGGACAGTAGTGTAACAACACTATACATTGGAGAGTTGTCTCATTGTCACTTATATAACCTTGGACAGTAGTGTAACAACACTATACATTTATTGTCTCATTGGCACTCATATAACCTTGGACAGTAGTGTAACAACACTATACATTTATTGTCTCATTGGCACTCATATAACCTTGGACAGTAGTGTAACAACACTATACATTTATTGGAAGTGCCTGAGGGAGATATGAAGATTTTTTCACCCAAGAATATTCATATTTCACAAGCTCTTTTGCCCGATATACATATTGATAAACAGTACGGACAAACATTTAATATTTAATTAGTCCTTTTGTTTTAACTTCTGGAATAAATTTGAACACCATAATGATATTTGCTAAAGCTATTTAGAAAATAGGAAGTTCAAGATGTTATATACATAAACTGTGCGTAACGTTACACGATTTAGTCCCGACAAGTCAGTGGGGAATATGATACTCAGAGGTGATTATGAAGTTTTGTTTGACGTCACATGTGAACGTTTCAACCAATTAAATGTTGATTTCACTATCAAAATCAACATGCAGTGGAATAAAATATGATAACAAACTATAAAAGATCAGTAGGCTATGTTTTTCTTTTTATGCCCCACCTACGAGAGTAGAGGGGCATTATGTTTTCTGGTCTGTGCGTCCTTCTGTCTGTGCGTTCTTCCGTCTCTCCGTCCGTCTGTTCATCCGTCCGTCCCATTTCAGGTTAAAGTTTTTGGTCAAGGTAGTTTTTGAAGAAGCTAAAGTCCAATCAACTTTAAACTTAGTACACATGTTCTTTATGATATGATCTTTCTTATTTTAAAACAAAATTAATCTTTTGACCCCATTTTCATGGTCCACTGAACATAGAAATTAAAAGTATGAGTTTCAGGTTAAAGTTTTTGGTCAAGGTAGTTTTCAATGAAGTTAAAGTCCAATCAACTTGAAACTTAGTACACATGTTCCCTTTTGGTTGATCAATTTACTTTTAAGGCCAAATTAGATTTTTTTACCCAATTTCACGGTCCATTGAACATGGAAAATGATAATGCGAGTGGGGCATCCGTGTACTTTCTTGTTTACCAATATGTCATAAGCCTGAATTATGGTATTGCAATACATGTTAAGTTTTTATTGATTGATTACAAATTCAATGTTGTTACAGATAAAACAATATTCAAATACCTAATCTCAATTTTAACCTTTAAAAATAAGTGTACACAAATGATGGATATTATAAGCTTACATGGATGGTATCTAAATATTCTGGATCTTATAAACAACATCACCATAAATATTAGGTTGTGATATGTTTACTACAGGTACAGTCTAAACTTCCAAGCCAAATCGGTATATCTTCAAAAGAAATGTAAACTTACTTATTTGTATTTTTTAACATTTACAGGAATTATATCAGCGCTTCTTGGACGGAGAAGATGTATCTAAAGTACCAAAAGAAGAGGATCCATTCTGGGAGCCAACAGAAGACGTACTAATAGGGACCGCTAATGTGTTCTTACAATCACTTTGTTATGCTTTAGATTTTGATGACAAAGTGTTGATAACAGACTATAAAGGTCAAGAAGAAGGTTATTTATATGTTCATGTGACCCCCTGTGCAGCCAATGGGAAGCCATTAGATGAAGAATCATTTGTAGAAGATCCTAAAGATCTGTTGAGTAAACCGTATAATTTTAAGGTAATTATAAATGACAGGAGATTTAGAATATCCATCAATGAGACAGCAACCCAATTTAAAAAATTGACTTAAAGACTTTCAGAGAAAAACATACAGTTTTCTATAATAAACTGTCTATACAATATCTCCAGTTCTAAATCATCCTGTCTATAAAAGTAGTGAACACATTTAAATAGAAATGAAGAAAATAGTAAAATTACAAAATCACCGGACTCTGAGGAAAAGTCAAAACTGAAAGTCCCTAATCAAATGACACAATCAAAAGCTCAAACATATCAAATGGCACTTTCATATGTAGAAAATAAAATATTAAACCTGGTTTTATAGCTAGCTAAACCTCTCACTTGATTAGGGACTTTCCAAATGAATTTTCCTCAGAGTTCAGTATTTTTGTGATTTTACTTTTTTGTATGATAGTTGCATCAAATCTATTGTATTGAAAGCTTTTACCACAGCACCAAAGTTATATAACTTTCAGGAACTAACAGTCCACTAGGAATTGTGCTGACCCAGTTGTAGTTACTTCATATGTTATAATCTTCATCTCTGATGCTAAACAAGATGATTAAGTTTAGAATGTGTACATTATGATAATTTAGTTTACAATGTGTACATTATCTTATTAAGTTTACAATGTGTACATTATCATATTAAGTTAACAATGTGTACATTATCATATTAAATTAACAATGTGTACATTATGATAATTTATTTTACAATGTGTACATTATCTTAATAAGTTTACAATGTGTACATTATCATATTAAGATTACAATGTGTAAATGTACATTTTGTTATGTTGTAGGTGACAGTTAACAAGGCAGAGATCAACAAAGTTCGTTTTTCTAAAGGAATCAATGTCAAATATTCTGTCAAAGTGGAAAGTAAGGGAGACAGTGTAGAAACACCTACAATGAAAAATACATTAACTCCAGAGTTCAAACATTTTAAAGTCATTCAAATTACTAAGTTAAAGAAGAAACATTTAGAATTTTTTGAGACTAAATCAATTTGTTTTCATGTTTATGGGACACAAGAAGACACAGTTCCTGACCCCAAACTTCTCAAGCTCACCACCAGGGTAAGTGCATGTATTATAGGTTTATTTTGTAATCAAAATATTTAATTTTACTAGATAGAATTAAACATTGTAAACTTATACATATATCATAAACAAAGCAACAGTTTTTTTTTATGCCCCATTTATGGGCATTATGTTTTCTGGTCTGTGCGTCCGTCCGTCCGTCTGTTCGTTCGTTCATTCGTCCGTTCGTCCGTCTGTCCCATGTCAGGTTAAAGTTTTTGGTCGAGGTAGTTTTTGATGAAGTTGAAGTCCAATCAACTTGAAACTTAGTATATATGTTCTGTATGATATGATCTTTCTAATTTTAATTCCAAATTAGAGATTTAACCCCATTTTTGACGGTCCACTGAACATAGAAAATGATAGTGCGGATGGGGCATCCGTGTACTGGGGACACATTCTTGTTAAACACAAAATATGATATTAATGTATAATATAGTAAATATACAGCCACTACAACCTAATTAATGTTGTTCTTTTGTTTACCTAAATAGAAATTAGGGACAGGTGGGAAGCCATCAAGTGGTCAATTGAACAGAGAGGTCTTATTCTCTAAATTTGATATTATGATTATGGCCAAATGCATCTGATGGAAACAAATTCCATTGTCGGTGTGTGACATAAATCCTTTATTTGTACTTCCCCTAAAACCCATTGAAATAACAAGAGAAGACAAATAGAATTAGATATTTGTCAAGGAAAATGACAGAAATAATAGATTGAATTTTGAAAATTAGAGACGGGAACCTACATACCACCTGATATAGAAATCAAAGGGAGATAATTTATGAGAAGTTTTGACATGAATTTACAGGATCTGAATCATATACATAAGGAAAATCCTTCCCAGTTAAAATATGAGGTAAATGATTGGTCACTGAGTGATAATAGTCACTGGGTGCTGAGGGTTACAGTGTGTGGTTATATAACAATGGAGTGCTGGCATATCTATATATAAAATAGGGGAACACATTTTAATTTTAATTTCTGTTTCATAAATTAATTATATGTGATTTCTTTAAAATTGTAAATGACTGTTTGCTGGTTGATATAGTGTGTGTGGTTATATAGCAATGGAGTGGTGACATATAAATACTAATTTTAAATGTGGAAAAATAAATAATTTAGATTTCTGTTTTATAAGTTTAAATGAAATGGGATTTCTTAAGAATTGTAAATCATCAACTGCTGGTTGATTTAGTGTGTGTTTTGAGTTATATAATAATTAAGTGGTCGTTTGAAACAAAATTTGATAAATAATGACATAAAAAAGTCATTGAAAAAATTAGGATTTTAGATTTCGAAAAAAAACTTAATTGAAATGAAAAATCTTCTGTTTAAATAAAGGAAATTTTATGAAAAGAGTAAACAAATAGTAAATGTACATGGATGATATGAAAGTAAAAATAACTATCAAAGCAAATGTGATAATGTAGGTCTTTTGAATAGTGAATGAGTAATAAAATAAATTTAAATATATAACGTTTGCACTTGTGTATGTTTTCAGGAGATGAGACAATTGGCAAGCTTTTTTTAGTTTGTGTGTACACACTGTCGTGCATTAAACATTTATTTATATACTGCTTCACTGAATGCTTCAACCAAGATTTACAGCTAATTGATCAGGAAGGACTTCAATATAATTGTCTGCCTGCTTTAAGTGACACAAATATTTTGCTCAGCCGTTTTTCCCCCCTTTTCATAAAAAAGTAGAAATAATTCTACATCTCTGAAAGAGTGAACATTTGCTACCCAGATTTTAAAAAAGGATTTTTATGATAACAGTGTTGCTTATTTTATTCTTTTTCGAAATCTTTTTTCTCTGTTGGTCCTTGAGGAAAAACCGTTGATCTTCCCATTTTTTTTCTTTTCGAAAAGACTAAATTCTGCTCTTTGAAAAGGCAGGACAAAATCATTAGAGAAACAGATTCCACCACTATTTACATGTGTACTATGATATTTCTGCACTTTCAACAGTTAAATTTTAATTATCTAAAAAGCTCAGCAAGCGCCTCGCACTATTAAAATTTAGCTGTCGTGATAGGAAAAATTTAACAGCACACTTGTGACAGTTGTGGAATCTATATGACACAGGACCTTGATTATTTCCCTTTTTTCCCCAAATATAGACTTGATTATATGATGTGTTTTTTTCTCATTGTTGAACGATGTATAGTGCCCTATTGTTGTTTACATACATATCAATTGAACTCAGGTGGAGAGTTGTCTCATTGATAATCATACCACATAAGTGGTAAAGGGAGAGTTCTCTGTAACATTTTAAATGGATGAATTATTGATATCGGTTTTACTGTTTTATCTGTGACACCAACTGTCCTTTCTATTTTTTATTATTATGTAAAAGTTAGCTTGGTCTTTCTATTGTGTTTCGATTTTTGCACTTTAATTTCTTTTTTCTTATTTCACAGACATTATATTGCATCACTAGTGTATGTAATCTTACTGTTAGATAACTCCTTCTGTGTTTTATCTCCAACATGTTTTATTCCTGTACAATACAATTTTATGTTAAATTTCTGATTAAATAATTTCTGTAATGACATTACACAAAAATGTATTTGGGAAAATATAAAAATTTGAAATTTCTGAATTTCATATTTTAATATTTTCCCAAAATTTCCCTAATTTCTGAATTTCATATTTTCATATTTTCCCAAATTTCCAAATTTCATATTTTCATATTTTCCAAAATTTCCCAAATTTCTGAATTTCAACATTATACTGGTAAAAGAGGCTCCTTTGGATACAACTTATGGAATAATTTACTTATACGATTATGAAAGTAGATTTAATATAAATGTTCATGTATGTCAATTAGACAGTAACCCAGCATCAAAGAAAGATGTCTTAACTTCATGTTAACCTTTACATCCTCCTTGGTCGTTACCAGTTGTGGTTAACTAACAGCAATTACCAATAACTTACCAAAACTGCTGCATTTAATGAGTGGATTTGTAAAATAAATAATCCTTGGTGTGTTTTGAGATTGTGGGTTTAGTACTCACTGAAGATGAATGAAATACATAGATTACTTCCAATGTAAACTTGTAATGCTGATTTAACAGTCAGTTTTATTGCATGTTAACCATCTGTTAAAAAAAGTACAATCATTATGTACACTAAATGAAGTGAGATTTAATGAATGTTCATGATTATTACACACTATGTTTATAATTGCACACAATGTAGAAACTTTGAAAAAGTATTGCACACAATGTACAGTTTTGAAGAAAAAAAAATGCATACCATGTAGGAACTTTGAAAAAGTCATTGCTCACAATGTAAATAGTTTAATAATGAGAATAATTGATTTTTATGCCCCACCTAGATAGTAGAGGGGCATTATGTTTTCAGGTCTGTGCGTCTGTTCGTTCGTCCGTTCGTTCTTCCGTCCGTTCGTTCGTCCGTCTGTCCCGCTTCAGGTTAAAGTTTTTGGTCAAGGTAGTTTTTGATGAAGTTGAAGTCCAATCGACTTCAAACTTAGTATACATGTTCCCTATGATATGATCTTTTTAATTTTAATGCCAAATTAGAGGGTTTACTCCAATTTCACGGTCCACTGAACATAGAAAATGATAGTGCGAGTGGGGCATTCGTGTACTGGGGACACATTCTTGTTTTTACATAAAAAAAATTTTTGAATCTAGCAGCAACATGAATGAATCAAGTTTGCTTTATTTTTCTTTTCAAATATATATTTTTTACACACATTACACAAACAAAATCAGTGCAGGGTTTGGGCTTAGCAATGCATATATCTGAAATCTGAAAAGTGTGTAAATTCACTTAAGAACCTAGTAATGAGAATTATTTTTGTCTTCAGGAATTACGACAGATGGACTCTATGGAGCACGGTAATCCTCAGAATTCTGTACGGAGGAATACTATATTTAGTGCAGAGACAATGTCCGATCAGTCTCATCTGAAAACAGAAGTTGTACTTCTACAACGCAAATATGAACGACTTCAACAGAAGGAAAGAAGAATGCAGGTATTAATAAACAAAAAGTTACGAAATTATCCTAAATGTCTTTGTTTAGGTACAAAAAAGTTTTTTACACATTTATAAGCTTCTACAATCTATAAAATAAAAGGAATTGTGGGTAAATATCATTCAAGTTTATTTTAGATTATGATGTCATGCATATTTATAACAAAGCTAATGGAATAAGTATAATTACAGAAATATATCTTGACCACAAATCATTAAATAAGTATAATTACAGAAATATATCTTGACCACAAATCATTAAAAATATTTCTTAATGAAGATGTGTTTACTTCGAAGGTTTTCAATGGGAAACAGTGTTTAATAAGATTGAAGATTTTCTTTCGGATAAAATTTGAAATATGAAACTTTAAGTTTAAATTATCATAAAGATAATTAGTGTATAAATAAATCATCTTGAATTGTGTGAATGTTTGGACAAAATTATAAACAGCATTCATCATGTTTATTGTGTGTTCTTAGCAAATATGTGAAGACTGGAAAAACAAGCCAGAGGAAGAGAAACAATTTGAGCCTTTTTACCGAACTGTATCAGCAGTAGCCTATAGTACTGGTACCAGACTAAGGACCAGAGTACAGCTTCTCAACTCGGTAATTATAAAATTTTTATGAGATCATTGACCTTTCTATTGTTCATGAAAATCAAATGTTTATAATTTTTGAACTATTGTGATCAAAACATGGCTCTAGATAAAGGAGGTATGGTTCATACTACTGTTTCATCCTGACAATGTAGCGCTGGATGTTTAACATCTATCCTGTATATTGGGTCTTATTTTGTAATAGTTATCTCCCATGTGTTAAATATTCTTAAACAATTATCATGTAAACTCACACTTTTTATTTCAGAAATGAATACAAATTGATATGAAATAAATCTTTTTTCATTCATCTGTAGTATATATATCCAGAACTTTTCTCTTTTGGACCTTAGATATCAATCATTTATAGGAGAGAAAAAAATAAAAATATCACTGTATGCCATTTCCAACATATTGTATAGAAGTTACATGCTTGAAAATACTATATTTCCAAATGATAAAATAACAAATAGATGACATGAAAACAATATGTAATGTTTGAAATGTTCCATGTAGACATAAGTTGTTTTACAGGTTCTACGCTTACAACAATCATCTAAAGACAAAACATCTAATCATCCAAATGTAAGATTGGTTTGAGGTTTAATGGCATCAGTTTAACATGAAGAGGGTTTGTCAGGGAATCTATCAAATACCCATACAATATTTGTTGATGTATTTATTTGTTCAGTTTGATTTTATTTTTATAATATTTTTTATTTTTGAAAAAGTGAGGAAAAGACGACAGTATTGTGATGTTGTTTATAATAATTTTTTCATTTCATAGTTTGATTCTGATAGTTTTTAAGCTCATGTAAAAAAGTATAGTTTCCCAA
Source organism: Mytilus edulis (assembly GCA_019925275.1). NCBI lineage: Eukaryota > Metazoa > Mollusca > Bivalvia > Mytilida > Mytilidae > Mytilus > Mytilus edulis. The sequence goes on from CM034352.1 coordinate 12,055,116, forward strand.
TGAGGTATAATAAATGCTATTAGCAAACAGAGCAACTAGATTATTCCATGTATTTCAATGCTACCTAGGAAAAGCACAGATTTCCCCATACATATAATGACCTTTCCCCCATAAATAATGTGTCAGTGAATAGTGCATAGAATACATAATAAAGAATGCTGGTTTTTCTTGTATTTTGTTCTATATACTATAGTTCTGCCTTATGATTGAGCATACTTTCCCCAAGCATTCCATCAACCTTTTACTGAAAATTATAGTTTTCCCCATCTTTGTTGATTTCTGACAAAACATTGTTTTGAAGTATTCTTATTTAGAACTATCCCTGATAGACCCTCAATATCTTTGTGATCATTAATAAGGTTTTGTGTGTACTCTAATGTTGCTGACATTATAAGATAATAGACATGCACACCTTAATATTGGTATCCTAAAATACAATGGACTTTCACAAAGTATTTATTCCTACATACTTATAATAAATGCATGACATAGTTAGAAAATACATATATTGTCCTTGTTTATGGGTAGATATAAAGAAGCACACAGTGTTAGTTTTTTAATTTGATACATTCCAAGAACAAAGATGTCTTGGTGAATAATGATTTGATCCATTTGATTCATGGGCTTGTCATCTTTTCTTGTTTCCCTCAATGATTTTTCCTTACCAGTTACATTCTAATTACATTGTATTGAAAGATAATTCTGGATGAGATTGATAATCAGAAAATGAGAATTGTAAAAATATTGTAAAAATATTGTGAAATTTGTGTCTATATCTCATGGATTATCAGGGTCATATCCAATTAGATTCCTTGCAATTTGTAAAGGACACATGCAGTGAATTTAAAAGGAATTCACTGTTCAAATTTCACTCAGTCATCTTGATATTTGTCACCATGATTTCAAAAGTCCTATTTTGATCCATTTATAATATACAATTACCAATTTGTATGTTCATGACAAATTAAAATAACAAAAATACCAAATTCTAACTGAAATTCAAAATGGAAAGTCCTTTATAATTTTTGCACCATATCTGATTCTGTTAACCGATTTACTTTTTTTTATTCTTTATTTAACCCTTCCTAGCCAATCCTACAGCAATCAATTTTTCTAATTTTTCTAACTTTTTTGTGTTTTAAATGAGATTTTGAAATATTTTCTGAGACTGTTCAAGTAATTTTTCAACAATGATATCCTTAAAACTATGTAGTATAATATTGTAAATAATGTTGATATAGTTGTAAGATATTGTTAATGGTGTAGTTATATTGTGTGTTTCCTTAAATGTTAAATGAGACCTTTTCAATTCTAAATAAATATTTTGTTGAATTTTTTTTTCCAGGAAAAATTTATATAGTCTTCATATGATAATGTGGAATCATTTGTTTTTTCAAGGGTACCAATTTAACATGGATATTTGAAAATAAATACATGAAAATATGTAAAATTTGAATTTTTATTATATGAAATTTAAATGTGGCTGTTTAGTTTCCAAACAAAATCCATGAAAGTTAGAACCCTAAGAATGATGATGAATACACAGTAATTTGTGCAGTATACATTTCTATTATTATTTGATTTTTAGATGTTGCATGTATCAAAAACTAGTCCCCAGCTGAGACAAGCAGAGAAATTATCGAGACAGACTACTGATTTATCACATTTAGTATGTCTTAGTGTGTGTATACCACTGTCAGACATGTGACAGAGTTGTCAAGTCACAACTGGAGATTTGGAAATTTTCAGCTGGAGTTTGTGCCTCATAACTGGAGATTTTTTATCGACATTTTTATCGACGTACGCAATGGTTTTTTGGTGTTTAAACTGCATATTTTCCTTTTTTGTTAATGATTCTATAACTCCATAGCCATTTTTACTTGATAGAAATAGAAGATAAGGGGTTTTTAAATATTTGTTTATTATATATAAAGTTCAAGATAAAGTGATCAGCCATCCTATATAGTTGGTAAAAAGTATCTCTGCTTAAGCTACATTGTCAATTTTGGTACCATTAACTGAACAGTGGTGTTGAATTGATAGAGTTGTGAGCTTTCTGGTGGGTTTGCTGTATCCATATGTTTGGTCAAGTCATTAGGGTCACCATAGTCAACTTTGCAACAAGTGTAGTAGGCATACATATCATATTTGAGATCATTAAGACATTTGTCTTGAGGTTAAATAATATAACTGTTCAATGTTTTTAACAGCATCACAAAAAAGTCGTTGTTTATACAGCTTTAATTAATCCATTGTCAGTATTTCGCTTTTAATCATCCAGGCATGTGTCTTGAACTTTCTAGTTGATCACCAGGTAATTGCCAATACTCTTTTATTGCTGTATATACAGTCTGATCCTTAACACCTTCATAGATAACTCGAGGCTATTTACCTTTTGACATCAAAACAGTTAAAGGAAACTTCCGTTTTTCTCGGACTTTTCCGATATCAATTTCGAGTTTCTCGGACTTTTTCTCTGTCAGTATCAATTTTGTAAACAAAAATTTCTACTGAAAATTTTTCGAGGTTGACATTTTCAAAAAGCGGAAGATATCAAATTTTAACGGGAGGGACGGAAGAGGGTCTTAAAAGCGGGAGATTTTGACTCCCGCCGGAAGAATCACATGTATGCACTGTTCTCCTGTGCATACTAACGGCAGCTAAATCAATATCACAAACCATTGTTTTCCTTTGCTTGCTTCACCCCTGAGCTCCTAGGAATGCTTTTAGATATTGATAGAAACTAGATTTATAATTTTCAATAATTATCTCCCTTTGATAAAGGTATATATATAAGTTATTAAAATCCTACGAATCCTCATTCAGTATGGACACAGATTGGATGTTTTAATTCTGGTCCAGCTAAGTCCACAGACTGATTTATATGTCCTGGTTTAGTTAATACCACAGATTTAATTTCTATCTTAATATTTGAGGTAAACAGCTTATTTTCCAATCGTTTGTGATAATAACTATATTAACAGTGTGTTTGGAGTTGCTGTGATTGGGTAATGATATATACAGACGACTTTTACACAGTTTTATATTAGCCTCTGTTTGAGAAAGTTGTACGTTAACATTTAAATTAGAAATTAGAAAAGAAAAACCCATTTTGCCTGATAAACAGAAGAACAGATTATAATGTTTAACACTAATGTTGTTATTTTGATGTTGTGAAATGAATTCCTGTCATCACACTTGGTAAACTGGGTCCACACAATGTGTCGTATGTTTTGTTGTGATGTTTCAGTAAACACAGTTTTGAGTTTATTGTGTGTTTAAGGTACCTTTATACTTGATTTCATGTTATTGTTGAATGATTGGGTGAAGTAACAGGGTCACTATTATTTAATTTAGCTAATTCCTTTTGTGAATACTTGTGTTAATTGATAGTTGTCATGAACATGATACAACACATCTCTTTTTGTTTATATGAAATTATTATTTAATATTAAATGAATTGAGTATGCACTAGAATATTCTGTTTTAAAAAACACTCATCATAGATACCAGGCTATAATTTAGTATGTCAAAAATGCAAACATGGGCATACTTGTAAATCAAAACAGTAATGAGTTTGAAGGCCTAATACTGTTCAGGATCACTTGAGATTACCCCAGGTTTTTAGTGACCAGTTGGGTTCTTGTTGCACAGTTTTTAGTTTTCTATGTTATGTTGTGTATACTATTATATTTGTCTGTTGGTCCTTTTCATTTTTTACCATGACATTGCTAGATTATTTTTGACTAATGAGTTGCAATTTCCCTTTAATATCTCTATTTTAGTCAGAGAGCATAACATATAAAAGAGTGTTTGCCATAAGTAAATGTAGCTAATGCTTTTACAGATTTTGGATATGCTTAATTCTAAGAAAGGGTCATTTAAACATTTCTCAATTTATCTGGAACATTTTTTACTCGGTGTGATGTAATTTTCTCAGTATAGCAAATATTCTTTACTTTTTCAATAAAACAAAATACTTTTGATATAATAGTGAGTACACTTTCTCAACAGAAGTGGTTTTAATCATATATATGCTTTGTTATATTAGATATCACGTTTTTTGTTCTTCTATTAATCTCTCAATCTATCTTTCCAATTTTCAGGTTTTGCAGGGTCAAAAATTTGTGCGAGATGTGCAAAATGGAGTAAGAACCAATATTACTAATGCCTTATTAACATATTTCATCTTTTCTAAGCCTTGCATTAATCAGTCTTATCAGTTGTTTGTTTAATCAGTCTAATCAGTTATTTGTTTTATCTGTTCATATTTGATAACTTTTGTATGACTGTTGCACGTTAGTTCATGTTAGACTTTCATACCCCTTTGATTTTTTTAATTATTTGAGTATTTTGTTAAGAACTGACAACTCTCTCTCTGATTTATTATCCCAGTGTTGTAAACTGTATAATTAAATCTATTGTGCCCCTTTTCTCTCTACTTACAAACAAACAAAGATTGTTCTGTCATTTACAAAAAACAATCAATCTGAATGATGCATCCTAAACTTGGTATATATTAGAGTAATGTTTCCACGATCACTGTAATTAATTTCGTATTTTTTAAAGTTTACTATGAGATTAGAAAAGAAAATACTGCAGATTCATACTAATTTGTTGGTTACGAAAATTGGTAAAAATGCAAGATTTCCCCAATTTACCAAAAAAGATGCTCATGAAAAAATATTCAACCAGAAGTAGCGTGATTATCCTGGTGGATTCTTGGGGATGGGGAAAAGTGAAAGAACTGATAGGATATCTTGATAAATTCTTGGGATAGGAAAGGAGGAAATAAAGATAAATATGGAGGAATATTTGGGTAGAAAAAGGTGACAAGAGACACTAGATAAGGCTGGTTAATGTCATGTCATTAATTTTGTTATGATTGAAAGTGCATATTAACATTTAAATTATGTGGAAACAGAAAAGTCTCTTTTCACAATTAAATTTGTCCAAATTGAAATGTTTATTATAGACTATCTTATAGAAGAGTATTTATTCAGTCATTCTCCAACTGAAAGTCTCTTTTAAATTTTTTACTTCTTCGTCAACTTTTTAATTCAATAGAAAAAAATAACAGAATTGTTGTTTCTTTAGAATGTTTTGTGTGTAGATGAAAGTAGTTTGATGTTTTTATCTGCTAACAATTAATAAGGTTTGCATTTGAATGAATAAATTTATAAGGTTTACATTGGAATGAGTAAATTAATAAGTTTAAAACTAACAATTTGTTTGAAAGAAATTTGAAAACATGTTTCTATATATACTTTTGGCAATTTTATAGTCTAACATATTGTTATTTTTTTATGAGTGACGACAGTATGCTTTTATTCCTATCAAATAATTGAGCTGCTAAGTTTTGATGACATTTTAATACGTAAAATATGGTTTAAAAATCTGAGAAACAGATTGCTCTTCACTAGACTTTAAAGATTTTTGGAGATTATAAATGGTTTTATGTTCCAACTAGGAGTTTGATATATGTTCTTTCCATCATTTCAAATATAAAAAAAATCATATATACTCTTTAATAACCATATTATTAGAACCTGTATACCCCAACACATAACAATGACATATAGCATGTGACCTTATATAACATCATATGATCTGATATCACATCATGTGAACTAATAAAGCATGTGACCCACTAAAACCATCATCCTACAAATCATTTTATTCCAGGGAAAGAAACATAACTCTCACAATGAAGATGATCTAGTCAGCTTGTATATATTTGGTGAGGATGAGCCAGTTTTAGCAGCTGAGGCTGATAAAAATAATGGTGTTGTTTCTTATCATATGGTTGCTAATCACCACTACAAAGATTTACCCCTTTCTAATGGACATCAGAATCAAGTAAGGCAACTAGGTTGTGTCTGCTTTGTTTGTTATCTTGATTTTGATTGGTTGTTTTAAACTTAAGTTTCTTCCTCATCTGATTCTTTTGAATGTTTGTTTGGCCACATGTTGTGAAGTTGCATGAAAGTTTATAAAACAATGTGATGCATAATATCACATGTAGTTTTGTTGTAATTTTGTAAAATGGAAAGAAATAAATTGTTGCCTTCAAAGGCACATAAAAATTAGACACATAAGTCAATGTAATACATGTTTGTTTCTTTTTTCTTTTCTTTTTTTCATTTTTGTTTTGTTTCATTTGTCTTATATGTTCATGATACATGAATTTTGAAAAGAAACTAAGAATGCATAAATAACAAATTGCATTTACTTATTTTCCCCTTTCCGTGATGAGTTGTACAATGATAAGTGATACATTTTATTTTTGAATGCAGCCGGATTTTGATCAGTACGGTGATGCTGATTCCTTGGCCTCTGTTGACCTTGCACCCTTCATGGGGTTAAATAAATCTGCTCTAAACAAAGGAAGAAATGATAATCACAGACGATACAAATCCTCAGAGAGTGTTGTGAGTTCTTACTTTCAAAAATGGTAGCTATTCATTTTGTCTGCACTCCCTTATGTCAGATTTTGTTTTCCACACATTTTAATTAAGTAGACATATAGTTCAGTGTCCTCCTACTTTGACATTATAAACGGTTACATCCTTTGTCTGCACATGCCATCATTTTGAAAATTGTATTTAATTTCTTGCAAAACATTTTGTTAAATAAGTTATTTGTATTTCAAGTTTTGTTTTTCCTCCATTTTATTTCGATACAGATTGTTGTTTCATTTGCGTAGACAGGCAACATTGTACATTTTGCTTTTTCACAAGCCCTTTTAATGTTTGATATTATGTTAGAGGATGATTTTGTTTAGTATTATTTTGCTGACACTATAGTATTATTTTGCTGACACTGTAGAAAATTGCCCCAATTGCACTGACCTTTACATTAAATTATTTTAAAATGTGGGCAAAATTTTAATGACTTAAAAGATACAATTGTGTCGGATTTTGTGAGATAAACTCCTCTAAATTGATCTGTTTAACATGTTTTATTGACTCAGTAATTTGAACAACAACAAAACATTCACCAAAGAGTGACAGGGGAATGGTCAACTTATAGATTATGTCCAGCCAGTTAATAGGACCAATTATAACAGGTATTCTAAACAATACATACTGAGATGAATTAGATGACAAGAGAACAAATTATGAAGATACATAGTTTTATGCATTTAAAGGAAAGGGTCTGAAAGAAGTTCAGTGTCTGACAATTGAAAGAGCTTAACGCATATATGGGAATACTAAGATAAGGTGTTAGAGGCATGGTTGTGTAATATCATAGATACAAATTTAAGCCCATACCAACATGTTTTTTTTTATCAGTCACCTTTTTTAATGTTCAACTAATTCTTTTAACAAATGTTTAGCATCCATAGTCAATGCCAATGCATTTTTGAGTTAATTGGTTAGGAACTACAAACTTTGTTAATTCAATCTGTTTTCCAATCAATAGAATTACATTCTAAATAACCACAATTGACCTGCATTGTTGTGATTGTCAACTGCAACATCCCGGCCTTCACATTCATTACAAGGGTTTCTAATGTAATTTTGCTACCTTGTTGTCTTTAACTTCTAAATTTAAACAACACTCCAGCAATGTTCATGTAACAAACAATATGATAGTTTCCATACATTCTGTACATGCATGTAAACAGTAATATGTTAAATCATAATTGTCTTGATGTAACAGAAAATCCTAGACTGTTAGAATTGATTGGAGTTGAAATATGCGAGAAGTTTGTATCTAATGATATTGTCAATGTCTCATTTGTCTAATCTTACCTTGCAATTTTCTAAGCATTCAGAACGATACATAAATATCTTAGAACAATTATAAGCTAATGATTTAACTTTCCAATATTTAGATTAATTGTGATCAGTGAATTTCCTGTTTTTGTTATGTCAAAACATATTGTCTGCAAGTCACCATGTCCAGTGCCATGCTTTATATATATCTCAAAGGAAACAAAGCATAGTGGTCAGTGTGACCAGGGCAGCTGAGTAACTTATCTATCGCTTAAAACATGTATGAAGTATGTACAAAGAAATTGAACAATGTTAAACTAAACAGTGCTTGAAAATATAAGATGGTGTTAGCGTGTGTGGAAGCTAGTTTTATTTTCCTGTCTAAATGCAGCTGAATTTATGATTTAAGCGAGGTAATAAAAGAGGGGAGTGAATTGGTTTATACTTTTGTCCAGGGACTTTTTACCAATCTTTTCCTATGCTTTATTTCTAATATCATTTTCTTTTCATGTAAATGGTTCAGACAGAACTCCACCAATCTTGCAAAATTCTTTTTAAATTGTTCAAAATGTTGACTCTGACAGACAAGAACATATTTTTTTTAAATTCAATATAAGAAAAGTAGTTTGACACAAAGATCTTTATGTTGGAAGAAAAACCATAAGTAAAACACTCTCAAGTGATCAAACAGTACACAAAAATCTGGAATTTGGTGGAATTTTAGTTATAATTAAGTAAATTGTTATTCATTTCAAGCGAAAGACTATAAAAGCATCAACAAGTCTCAAGAGAAAATGCAGAATATGTAAAAAGTAAAATCACAAAAATACTGAACTCAGAGGAAAATCAATTCGGAAAGTCCATAATCACATGGCAAAATCAAATAACAAAACGCATCAAAAATGAATGGACAAGAACTGTCATATTCCTGACTTGGTACAGGCATTTTCAAATGTAGAAAATGGTGGATTGAACCTGGTTTTATAGCTAGCTAAACCTCTCACTTGTATGACAGTCGCATCAAATTCCATTAACTGGGCACCTGCTGTGTTTATGTTTTATCTTATTATCTTGGTAACCTTGACTTTGCAATTTCTGTATATTTAATATTTTTGAAATGAAAGAAGACATATCTTGCTAGAATCACCTACACATTCCTTTCAACTCTATTTATCTTCCAAAACTGTGCATTTAGCCTGGTAGACGTAACTTTAACATACTGGTGGAATAACAAGGCTCTCAGTTTTACCTGTCATACTCAGGAAAAAGAATAGTAACCAGCCAATGCAAGTGGAAAACTGGGATGTTAATGCTTCACGTTTTGTAATAGTTCGTTAAGTGTCTGAATTCGTAATGAAATTTATTATGATGAAAATGCATATGATTAAGGAAACAATCTGAAAATGAAATACTACAGCATTTTCAGGGTAGGTCCAGTTGTATAGTAATGGATTGTATACTTTGCATTGCTTCACACTTAAAGAGAAACAATGTTATCAGGTACATGTACATGAAGAAGTTATTTGTATGATAATACTGATCTATTAAAAATTGTCTTTATTATACAATTTCTGCACCTTTTGTTATTCCTAGTTTACTAATGCATGCTTTAGTGTATTTTTCTGTATTTTTCTGTATTTTATGTCCAGGTGAGAAACAACCATTAATTATAAATCAATTATTTTCAGTAGTAGAATGCGTAAGAAGCTTTAAAATAAGGATTCAATTTGTTTTGTTCTATTAGTAAAAGTATGAACTTAAATTTAACATTTTTATCTAGTTATTACGAACTTCATTCGTAATTTTAAATGACTTTTCATCAGATCAAATAAATTGGAGTAATTTTCATTCTCTTAAACAATACACTAGATTTAAAAGATTATCAATACTTATCAATCTTTTTCGAAACAGTTTTAAAGATTTCTCAATTGAATTTCTGCTTGTAAATGAAATTTCATTCAAAGTATAAAATGGTACCGGCTAATGTATGTATATATGAATATTGTTTATAAAAGTTTTCCTATTATCCTTTATAGAGTACCAATGGAAATAAAGATAAACAGAAAAGAAGGATCAATTCTGCTGACGGAAAACCAAAGGACGGGAGTTCTGCTTGTACTTTACAATAACAGTTGATCTTTACCGTGGCGGGAAATTAAAGGACGGAAGTTCTGCATGTACTTTACAATAACAATTGATCTGTGGTATGGCAACTATAGATCCATAAAATAATTCTCATTTTCTGATTACAGATAATTAATTTGCTGAAAAAGACTTGTATGAATATAATACGGAGTTATAAATAGCTGCATACATGTATTACAATTCATATGAATTAATATGTTTTATATATTTTTTATTTATTACTTTCATGCATGTATTTATTTTTTTTTATGGTAGAGGGAGGTTTAAAAGCTGTCATTTCAATAATCTAAATCCTTACAAAATATGGAAATTAATACACACCACATACCAATTCTAATAGAAAGAGATGAGGTTGTACCTTATAATGTACAAATGTCTCTAGAGGTTTACTACAGTCTTCAAATACAGACAACAATGTTGATTAAATATGTGATTCTGTAAAAAAAATACTCTGTAATGTAAAATACCAATTGTCTATTTGTAATTTTATTGTTCTAGTTTTCCTTGAAACTAAACTATATTATTAATCCGATAATCATCTTAACTGATGATCTTTTGATTTGAGACTATATTAAAATTTTTCTTTATTCATAGTACATCTTGAATGGTCAATTTATGTATCAACATAACCATTAAAAAATCTGTTTGATAAAACAGGACTTAATTTCAAAAATAAAGCTTGTGCAAAAATGTATATGAAAATTAATATTTTTGTCTTGAAAATTACTGCGTTTTCAGAATTTTCTAACATTACAAATGTAATAGAATATTAGTTTATGTGTACAACAAACCAAGCATTATATTCAGTTTGCAATATACTTATTTTGTAATCAAAAATATACTCTTAAGGCTTGTTTATGCTTTTGTAGTCCTGTTTCAAAATCAATTAGAAATAACTTTTTAAATTTAAAAGAATAATTGAAGTATAATTTCCACAAAATCCTGTTTTCTATGTATATATGCCACTTTTGAATAGTATCTAACATGAAGATCTCTGCATGAATGCAAGATTTTTGTGTATGACATAATTATATTCCAAATATATTTTGAGAAGAAAATATTGTCTTAGCCATTTAAAAAAGAAATGAAAAATAATCTATATGTCTTTTAGTTAATTAATTTTTGTTTATAAAATGAAGCAGATATTAAGCTAGGACAAAACCTGGATGAATTACTACAAATGAAACTGAATAGGCACAATTTTGATAGCCTAGTGATAAAATTCCTATCCACTACAAAAGCATAAATATGTGCCATTTTATTGTATAATGTGTGCAATTTTCCTTGTTTTATCTAGATGGTGCTTTTTGGCCCATTTATTTCAAATCAGATATTGTTTACTAATATTTACCTCCTTTTTTGCAATTTGTCATTGTTATTGTTTCCTACTTGTTTACATTTGTCTTAAATCTCATTAACACACACATAAACACACATGCTCACATTTGAAATGTTTGTTGTAAATTTGATTCACCAACTTGTTTTATTGTTAAAAAGTTAGGGTATACAAAACAAAACAATTGTGAAAAATGTTAAAACCATGAAAAGGAATAGTTGTAACCACACCTTAAATTAAAACATCAGAGAAAATTCCAAACATTTTGTTGCTATTTGATAATATTTTAAACACTTTTTTCACAATTTTTGATACAGATTTTGATAACTGTATTATGTGTTTTCCCATCAAGTTGTCTTGAGAAAAGTAATGAACGAAGGGAAAACTTGTTTTATAAAAGAACTTTCTCTTGTATCTTGAAAAGACAGAAACAATTTTCGCATACAAACAAGCTTAGATATTCCATCCAAACTGTATTCATATGTTGTATTTTGTTACTGTTTGTTAAATTTATATACATGATCCGTCCCCAGAATCTTAAACGCCATGTTTTAATGTATGAAACCATACATAACTTGTTGATATACATGATCCGTCCCCTGAAAGCCATGTATAAATGTATGAAACCATACATAACTTGTTGATATACATGATCCGTCCCCTGAAAGCCATGTATAAATGTATGAAATCATTTAACATAACTTGTTGATATACATGATCCGTCCCCAGAAAGCCATGTATAAATGTATGAAATCATTTAACATAACTTGTTGATATAAAGATCTGTGATATATTATGAATGATGTTTATTCAGACTCTATTATTTTCTTGTATACTATTTTCATACAATAAAATGTTACAATTCTTAGGGTTAGTTTTGTATGTAAATAGGGAACGATATTATGTTGCATGCATATCTGTAGGTGAGTTGAATGTGTTTGAATTGGATGTGTCTTTGTGTGATAGTATCTGCGTGGGTCAGGCTTTTTGGAAAATCAATGTCCACATACAGACATTTAAAGTGGCTCGTGGGTACAAAAATCTTAGCAAAAAATTAAACCTTAATTTTTTCATTACAAATTTTATTTATTACACAACTAGTTGTTACTTTATGATAGGGTACAAATAAAGGCAATCGTAGTATACCGCTGATCAAAACTCATAAATCCATGGACAAAAAAAAAATCGGGGTAACAAACCAAAACCGAGCGAAACGCATTAAATATGAGAGGAGAACAACGACACAACACCGAAACGCAACACACACAGAAACGGACCAAGCATCAGACAAAACACTACGAGAATAACAAATATAACATGAAAACCAAATACATGAATTTGGGATAGACAAGTACCGTGCCACGTCTTATCTCAATATCTCAAAAATAAGAGAAAACACAAACGACTCAACGTTAAAATGCAACACACAGAGAAACGAACAATAATATAACAATGACCATCTTCCTGACTTGGTACAGGACACTTTTAAAGGGAATAAAAGTGGTGGGTTGAACCTGGTTTTATGGCATGCCAAACCTCGCACTTTAATGGCAAAGTTAAATATAACATTGAAATGACAACATAATATTACAGGACTACAATACAAATAAATAGGAGAACATATTAGACAAAGAAAAACATGATTAATAGATAACAAAAAGCATCAGGTTTAAAATTCAATACGCCAAAAACGCGCCTTGTCCACACAAGACTCACCAGTGACGCCCAGATATAAAAGATCGAAAGTGAAAAAAGTACAAAGTTGTACAGCACTGAAGATCAAAAGTTGAAAAGGTTTCGCCAAATACGGCATTGTTTTTTTCCCGGGATAAGAACATTCTTATTATATAGAACAATTCATGCTATTGCAAACAGTAAATTTTATCAAATGAGTATGAAAGAGATATACACAAAGAAACTGAAGTATTAACTAATTACAGAAAACTAAACCTGAATACATAACGCCTAGATATAAAAGATCGAACGTGAAAAAAGTACAAAATTGTACAGCACTGAAGATCAAAAGTTGAAAAGGTTTTGACAAAAACGGCATTGTTTTTATGCACGGGATAAGAACATCCTTATTATATAGAACACTTAATGCTATTGCAAACAGTAAATTTAAAAAACAACCCAAAAAATTGATTTGGTTTGGCCCCAGATGACTTTAAAAATTCAAAAAGCTTCAAATTATCTCCCTTTGGTGCAAAAATGCCATTGTTTAGCCTTAAATTTGAAATATCTTTTTCAACTCATCGGTGACCTATATTTTTTATTATTGTTTTCAAATGAGCTGTACATAGATTAAATAATTGTAAAATTTTAGCGATTTCTTATATTAGGTTATTTTTTTATTTCGATATTTCCTCTTTTTCTCCTATTAGTCCAACAGAAAAAAAGGACATTAGCAAAAATGTATGCTTCTTCCAGAGGCAGATTTTAGCTTAAATAAACGGTGACTCCATTTTTTATTTCATTTTTCTTTTAAGTATATGATAAAGTTCATTTATGAAAAAATATAGCGAAATCCTATATTAGGAAGAAAAAAAAATTTATACCCAGGAGCCCTCTTAAACTTAAACGTTTCAGATAGAAATAACTTCCGCTTATTGTCATTTTGACTTTGAAGTGTTGAATGGGATTTACATATGTATTACAGGATCAATTGCCCATATTTTTGTTAAAAAGTTCAATAAAGAAATTATATAAGTGTTGAAAAAAATGTGAAACCATCAAGAACAAGAAAAAAAAGAAAGAAATGCTTTCAATTATTCATCACAATCAAATACAATGTATACATTGCTATAAAAATATACATCGTCAACGTGCTTCATCAGATACATCCAACCCAGCTAAATTTGCATGAACATTAAATATGCATTGTCAACATGCCCCATCAGATACACCCAACCCAGCTAAATGTACATGAACATTAAATATGCATTGTCAACGTGCCCCATCAGATACACCCAACCCAGCTAAATGTACATGAACATTAAATATGCATTGTCAACGTGCCCCATCAGATACACCCAACCCAGCTTAATGTACATGAACATTAAATATGCATTGTCAACGTGCTCCATCAGATACACCCAACCAAGCTAAATGTACATGAACATTAAATATGCATTGTCAACGTGCCCCATCAGATACACCCAACCCAGCTAAATGTACAAGAACATTAAATATGCATTGTCAACGTGCCCCATCAGATACTGTAAACCAACTTATTTTCGCGGATACTTTATTTCGCGTTTTATACTTTCTTGACCACTTTGCGGCTATTTAATGTCGCGATTTTCTAACTTTTTTGATGAAGTTTAATAAGGAAAGATCTAAGATTCACATATTCGCGACGATTTATATTGATTTCGCGTTATTTTTCTACTCGCGAAAGTCGCGAAAATAAATCGGTCGCGAAAATAAGTTGGTTTACAGTACACCCAACCCATCTTAATGTACATAAACATTAAATATGCATTGTCAACATGCCCCATCAGATACACCCAACCAAGCTAAATGTACATGAACATTAAATATGCATTGTCAACGTGCCCCATCAGATACACCCAACCCAGCTAAATGTACATGAACATTAAATATGCATTGTCAACGTGCCCCATCAGATACACCCAACCCATCTTAATGTACATAAACATTAAATATGCATTGTCAACATGCCCCATCAGATACACCCAACCAAGCTAAATGTACATGAACATTAAATATGCATTGTCAACGTGCCCCATCAGATACACCCAACCCAGCTAAATGTACATGAACATTAAATATGCATTGTCAACGTGCCCCATCAGATATACCCAACCCAGCTAAATGTACATGAACATTAAATATGCATTGTCAACGTGCCCCATTAGATACACCCAACCCAGCTAAATGTACATGAACATTAAATATGCATTGTCAACGTGCCAAATCATATACACCTAACCCAGCTAAATGTACATGAACATTAAATATGCATTGTCAACGTGCCCCATCAGATACACCCAACCCAGCTAAATGTACATGAACATTAAATATGCATTGTCAACATGCCCCATCAGATACACCTAACCCAGCTAAATGTACATGAACATTAAATATGCATTGTCAACGTGCCAAATCAGATACACCCAACCCAGCTAAATGTACATGAACATTAAATATGCATTGTCAACGTTCCCCATCAGATACACCCAACCAAGCTAAATGTACATGAACATTAAATATGCATTGTTAACATGCCCCATAAGATACACCCAACCCAGCTAAATGTACATGAACATTAAATATGCATTGTCAACGTGCCCCATCAGATACACCCAACCCAGCTAAATGTACATGAACATTAAATATGCATTGTCAACGTACCCCATCAGATACACCCAACCCAGCTAAATGTACATGAACATTAAATATGCATTGTCAACGTGCCCCATCAGATACACCCAACCAAGCTAAATGTACATGAACATTAAATATGCATTGTCAACGTGCCCCATCAGATACACCCAACCCAGCTAAATGTACATGAACATTAAATATGCATTGTACCAACGTGCCCCATCAGATACACCCAACCAGCTAAATGTACATGAACATTAAATATGCATTGTCAACGTGCCCCATCAGATACACCCAACCCAGCTAAATGTACATGAACATTAAATATGCATTGTCAACGTGCCCCATCAGATACACCCAACCCAGCTAAATGTACATGAACATTAAATATGCATTGTCAACGTGCCCCATCAGATACACCCAACCCAGCTAAATGTACATGAACATTAAATATGCATTGTCAACGTGCCCCATCAGATACACCCAACCCAGCTAAATGTACATGAACATTAAATGTACATTGTCAACGTGCCCCATCAGATACACCCAACCCAGCTAAATGTACATGAACATTAAATATGCATTGTCAACGTGCCCCATTAGATACACCCAACCCAGCTAAATGTACATGAACATTAAATATGCATTGTCAACGTGTCCCATCAGATACACCCAACCCAGCTAAATGTACATGAACATTAAATATGCATTGTCAACGTGCCCCATCAGATACACCCAACCAAGCTAAATGTACATGAACATTAAATATGCATTGTTAACATGCCCCATAAGATACACCCAACCCAGCTAAATGTACATGAACATTAAATATGCATTGTCAACGTGCCCCATCAGATACACCCAACCCAGCTAAATGTACATGAACATTAAATATGCATTGTCAACGTGCCCCATCAGATACACCCAACCCAGCTAAATGTACATGAACATTAGATATGCATTGTCAACGTGCCCCATCAGATACACCCAACCCAGCTAAATGTACATGAACATTAAATATGCATTGTCAACGTGCCCCATCAGATACACCCAACCCAGCTAAATGTACATGAACATTAAATATGCATTGTCAACGTGCCCCATCAGATACACCAACCCAGCTAAATGTACATGAACATTAAATATGCATTGTCAACGTGCCCCATCAGATACACCCAACCCAGCTAAATGTACATGAACATTAAATATGCATTGTCAACGTGCCCCATCAGATACACCCAACCCAGCTAAATGTACATGAACATTAAATATGCATTGTCAACGTGCCCCATCAGATACACCCAACCCAGCTAAATGTACATGAACATTAAATATGCATTGTCAACGTGCCCCATCAGATACACCCAACCCAGCTAAATGTACATGAACATTAAATGTGCATTGTCAACGTGCCCCATCAGATACACCCAACCCAGCTAAATGTACATGAACATTAAATGTACATTGTCAACGTACCCCATCAGATTCACCCAACCACCCTAACACAACTTAAAGTACATGGCTATAAAAATAAACATCATCAACGTGCTTCATCAGATACACCCATCTCAGCTAAATGTACACGACTATAAAAATATATATCGTCAACGTGCCCAACACAACAAAATGTACATAAAATATACGTTGTCAACGTGCCCTATCAGATACGCCCAACCAAACTGACATTTCTATAAAAAAAAATAAACATCGTCAACGTGTCCTTACAGATGCACTCAGCCCAGCTAAAAGTACATGGCTATTAAAATATATGCCGTCAATGTGCCTCATTAGATAAATCCAACCAAGGTAAAATTACATGGCCATTAAATAAGAGGTGGAAGATAAAAAAACAAGTTTTTCAGAATGATAAGTTGAAGATGAAATGACAATGCCATGGCAAAAACCTAAAAAAGAAAAACGACTAAATTACAAGCAGTTGTCTACAAAACACATCATAGAAATCATCACAGGAACAAGGAACCAACATTAAACCGGGTATGATCTCGGGTGGCGTCCACAATTTTTATCCTCGTATCTATGATAAGTTTATTGTTAATATATGTTCCGACTTATTAATGTTTGATATCGCTTTCGCAACTCTTTTATCAAATCCTAAGACAATATTTTTCGTGTCAATTAATGTTAGGCATGCCTTAATGTTATTGTAAATCTGGTTAACACGGCATTTTAATATGTTTGAACTCAAAATGACATTGTTGTATTTGATACCTAAGATTCACAAAATTCCGGACACACACAAAGGTACATTGCCGGCTCCGAGGAAAATTCAAAACGGAGAGTCTCTAATCTAATGGCTAATTCAAAAGCTCAAACTCAAAATTTATCAATCAACAAAATGAATACAAATTCGAAGTATGCAAAGTTTGTGAGTCAGGGACGAATATTTATATTAAACGTTTACCACCTAGGCTATATAGACTCTAGGTGGTCGAGTGGTCTAGCACGTCGGGTATAGTGCAAGGCGATTTGTTGCCGAGGTATATCAGTATCATGAGATCGAATCCCGGCGAGGGAAGAACAGTTCAGTTCAGTTCAGTTTCTTGTATATTCCTCCATTAAATGTGGAGCACTACCCAAAGGGTATAGTTTGAGCAACTATTTACACCTTAAAATATAGGGAAACAATTAATTATATTATATACAGATGACTGAATTTGGTTATAATGATCACTAAATAATAGATATCATAATTAATTCATAGGATTGTCATCATAAAATTTTTTAAAAATATATAATAATTTATATGTGCTAGGGTGTAGGAAAACGTTATAAAACAACTGCATATACATGTATTTACAAGAATTAAAATATTAGTTCTTGTCCATTCGTTTTTGATGCGTTTTTTTATTTGATTTTGCCATGTGATTGTGGACTTTCCAAATTGATTTTCCTCTAAGTTCAGTATTTTTGTTAGTTTACCTTTTGCAAAGCAAATTTACAGATCTAACATTGTGGACCTAATGTCTACCTTGTTTAATCTATGGTTTACACTGAAGTTTACACAGTTATCTACCTTGGGAACATTAAAGCTTGAAATCACATGATAGTATTGATTGACCTGTCGAACGACGAGAAGTTATTCAGCCGAGTGACTTGGTATATATACCTATGACAATATTTGTCAAGTTACAGGTATCTGTCGATTTTTTTAATTGGCTAATCTGAATTTAATGTTTGGTATATTTTACATTATAAATGTACTTATTCAAAACACACACACAATAATTTTACACTCACAACGATTCTATTCACAATTGTACTTCCTTGTTTTGAAAGAGAACGATCATTATTTGCACATATGAAATCTTCTACAAATAAATAAAATTATAAGTAAATATTGAAATCGTAAATTGTAAGGCAGTTCCTTTCTGCCTTTTTTATCCGCTATCTGTTAATTAAATATATTACACCAGTTTGGTCTTTTATTCGCAATCGAAAGTTCTGTCACAGCCATCAAATAGGAGGATGGCCATTCAATATACACATTATTGTGTTATTACAAATTTGCTAATTAGAAAATGTTCATTATTTATCAGCTGCGGGGGTCGGTTTCAAATTTTCACATCAAAAGGTTATGTTGCCCCTCCCCCCTTTTTACAATATTTTTTTTTGTGAACAACATAATGACCCCCTTAGAACGATGTTTCATTAGTATGCCCCCCCGAAAAAAAACCCAAACATCCCCATTGATTAACAGTGGGAAGAAGATGATGACTGCGGCCTACGGTGACCTATAATTTCTGTGGCATTTTGGTCTCTTGTGGAGTTATCTCATTGGTAATCATACCACAACTTTTTTTTATATTGACACTACCTGTTACAGAGTATGGCAGAAAGAGATTTTGCTGGATTACAGTAATTTTCTTTCATTTTTTTATAACACATACTACATTATAGTTGTATTATTTCATATATGTAGTTTGGATTAATTAATTTGAGAAAGATAGTTAAGCTTGTCTGGTTAGCAGTCATTAATAAGTGATATTCAAATATTTTCATATATTATCATTTGATAATTAGAGCACATGAAATATAAGGTAATTATTATATTGCCTCGATGATCACCATGACCTCCAATGTTCTTTGTTTTGAAGCTGATGGAATTGATTTTGGTTTATATTTTTTATTCTTTATTCTGCTTTGAGAAAACCATGAGTAAATAAAATGTAACATCGATTTTTTTCTTCTTATTTTTTTCTGCAACATGAACATCTGACACATGCAAAAAGAGTATCAATAACAAAATAAGCATTTAAAAGAAAAAATAAAGATGAGTATGTGCTATAATTAATGGAATGACGTAAAAAGTAAAAAAGAGTAAACTGTTTGTTCCATTTCATTTGGCTACAACCCATAATTCTACAATTTTTGAATTTTATGTAACACATTTCAATGTCGATTTTTACTATATGTTATGATTGCATTTAATTGCTGTCTGACCGATAATAATTTGTGAATGAAAAAACAACATCATAAAGAGTGGAAATATCTTAATTCATTAATGCATTTAGTAAAATTTTCAAGTTTTATAAATGTTTCGTGGATTTTGATTCTCAAATTATATAGTTCTAAAAGTGTAACTAAAATAACACAAATCAAATATCAGTGCTTCTATGATTCTGGTCTTACATGTATCAAATATGTAGCTTTATTTAAGCTTTTCTTTATAAAGGTTTAAAATTATATGTCAAGCACATTTAATTTCCTTTCAATATGCACATGATTTACAAAATCCCCGAGTGTATTGTTTTGTGTGTGTGTGAATGCAATGCTACCTGACGAAATAGGCGTTCTTAATTGAAACATTAAATATTATTTTTCGTCATCGATATCTTTGTAATAATTTAATAAATTAATTATATCTATTTACACATGATTTTAAAATGTACACACCTTTTACAGTCCTACATATATCCCAAGAAATATAAAAAAAAATATTTTTAACACTTTGGAAGTTGGAATACACATGTTCCCCTGCATGTTCAGAAACTTTATATGTTTTAGACAGTTGTTTAAGAGAAGTCGGGTTTTAATTTTTCATATCCTATGAATAATGAACCATAAAAAAATGAGTGATTATATACCCTTCCCTAAAGATTGGGCATTCTGCTGGTGCTGTACACCATCGAAGATTTAAACATGACAGAAATTATCCAAGAGGATTGCACGCTTACTTCTATCTCATCAACAATTTATATACTCGACAGACCCCCCCCCCCCCCCCCCAGTTAAATACTTTTTTCATGGCAACTGCCCACCTGTGTGATATTTTTGGTAATGACCCCCTGTAAATGCACCGACCCCCTCAGCTGATTAATTATGATTGTTATTCTAATAACGGTTTCTATTCAACTTTTATTTCCAATGGAATATCATACTTGAAGTTGTTATAATAACAAATACGTTATTTTAGGTAGTAAAGTATGTCATCCAACATTCTTTGTGGACCCTGTAGCCATGTCAACACACAAAAATATGCACAGAATTGGTGTACTAATTGCGAGGAAGGTTTTTGTGCAGACTGTGAACAGGTTCATAGATCCATGAAGGTCACTAGAGACCACACACTGATATCAACCGACGATTATCGTAAAATTGAAAATGTTCCTGTCAACCTGAAATGTGATATCCATGGCAAGAAGTTTGATCTATACTGCAAAGCACACGACGTAGCTATTTGCGTGGCCTGTTTTCCCTCCCTACACAAACGTTGTTCTGATGTCATTCCCCTCGACGAAGCAGCAAAAAATGCAAAGAGATCGACAGCTCTTGACAACCTAGAAGATTCAATCAAAGTTGCTCTAGAACACTTGGAAGCTTTCATCAACAACCGCAACCATGCTATGAAAAATCTTCGAATAGAAGAACAAAGCGTCAGGAAATCAATCAGTGAAATGAGAGCAAAGGTTAACAAACATTTGGATGAACTTGAAAATAAAATGTTAGATGATTTGTTTCAACGGTATGAAATCTGTAAATCAAAGTATGAAGAAGACCAGAAGTATTTGAATAAAACAGAAAAAGAAATCAAGTTACTACAAGAACAAACCTCCCAAATGAAGCTTGTCGGATCTGACTTGCAGGTATTTCTTGGCACTCGCCAGATGAACAATTTAATCCACAACGAGATACAAAGCGTCAAGTCATTGACGAGCACATTACAGGATTACAAGATAGGGGTTGAGATTCATCAAGGAATAACTTCGTTACTAGAAAATGTCGATAATTTCGGCCAGGTTAAAGTTGAAGAAAACACTATCAGTTTACCATTCAAAGAAGCAAAGTTCGACCAAGCTCAAATAGTTCATACACCAACCGGTCAATCTTTTGATCGAACTAGGCTTCTATTGCAACAAAAGTTCCAAATCAAAGACAAAAACCATAAAATGAATGTCCGTGGATGTGGGATTTTACCAAACAGTCATTTATTGATTGCCGATTACAGTGGAAACAAAGTGATAATGGAGTATAGTGACGATGGGAGACACATCCGTGACATACCTGTCTCTGACGAACCGTTTGATTTGGCGATTATAGACAGTGATCGCATTGCTATTTCATATGGTAACAAATATATGGAAATATTGAACATTAACAACAAAATGGTTCATGTGAAAGTAACTTTTATAAGGGATTGTTATGGAATTTCATACCAGAATGGTAACATTTATATATTAGTATTTTATGAAGGTATTGTGGAGATGGACGTTTCAGGGAAAAAATTACGTACGATAGGAGGGAAATATGCTGAAAGAAGTATTTATCATCTCACTACAACAAACGATAGAATTTATTGTACCAGCTGTAACAAAAACTCAGTATATTGTTTTAGTATGACGGGTGAAGATATCTGGACATTCACTGACCAATCTCTTGTTAGAGCGAGGGGAATATCAGCTGATGTCGATCAGAACGTGTTTGTTATAGGGACATCTTCTAACAACCTGATAATGATACGACACGATGGGAAGGTCAGTAAGACGTTACTTACTAAATCCGATGGTCTGGACACACCACTTCCTGTACATTACAATAGAGACAAGAAATTACTGTTGGTTTGTAATGTAAAAGGAGATGCCTTTCTATATAGTGTTATATAGTTACCGATACAATAATCATACATGGACTGAAAACACGCCCTTTACAAATGGTATCTTGTTTTAAAGAAAACTCTATATTGACTTATATTGGATTCATTTAGTGGATGTTGAAATATTTTATCATTACATGTAGTTTACGCTCGATAGTATTTAACCTAATGTAAGTTATGATCAATGTTGAAAAACAAAAAAAAAAATGTTTTAAACTAATCCCGTCTTTTATTTATCATAGCATCATGTAACATTCAAACTTAACAATAACATTTTGATATAACGAATTTGCACATACGATTGGGAATTAATAGCATAGAATCGTTTGTCGCTGCTAGGGAAAAGTATTAGTATGATAAAAATGATTAGGTCTCGATTTATTTGTGAATAATGAAATGCTGAAGTTTGGATATCAAAGAAAACAGTTGATATACTTTATAAACGACTTTCTCACATGGAAAATCTTTGACATTTATATTTAGTTGTGGTCTCAGTATTTAATGTAAAGGTTATATGTGGCACTGACACACAAAGCATTTCATCGAAAATCAGAAAGGATCCTTGTCAAAAGTAAAACGACGAAGAGAAAATAGATAATCAACAAAAACTTCATAAATGATAATCTATTTTGTTATAAAACTTTCATAGAAAACGTACATTCTTGACCTAAGCTAGTGTAAAAAATATTAAGACATTCTTAAAGTAGATGTCTGAAAGATATTATGCAATACAACAACTTTAATTCGGAGAGTCCCACTAATATGTGATGGGACTAAAAGAGGGACGAAAGATACCAAAGGTACAGTTAAACTCATAAATCTGAAACAAAATGACAACGCCATGGCTAAAAATGAAAAAGACAGAATACAGAAAAACAATAGTACACATGACACAAAATAGAAAACTAAAGAATAAACAACACGAACCCCACCAAAAATTAGGGGTGATCGCAGGTGCTCCGGAAGGGTAAGCAGATCCTGCTCCACATGCGGCACCCGTCGTGTTGCTTATGTGATTACAAATCCGGTAAATAGTCTAATTCGGTAAGTCAAATTCATGAGAAGGAAGGGGATTGTAGTTACGACGTAAGGAACATATCCGATATCATTTGTGAAACGGTTATTCCATGGCGTCCGTAACATTTACGAAGGGATGCTTTCAACTTAACCATTTGGAACTCTTGGTTTAATAGCTTCCTTGTGAGCAGTAACCCTCTATCAAGAAAATCATGATAGGAAATGCAAGCACGGGAATATCGTATCAATTGGGAGATATATACCCCGTATGCAGGTGCTGCTGGAATGTTGCTACTTAGAAATGGAAAGTTCATAATCGGAAAGCTGAAATCATCTCTTTCGTCGTAAAGTTTTGTCTTCAACCAACCCTCATTGTCAATTTCTAGATGTGAGTCAAGATATGAAGCCGAAATAACTGTATCTGTAGTATCCTTTATCTCCAATTCGATGGGATAGATGCGTTCCACATAGTCACCAAATTTTGATTTGTTTAGTGAAAGAACGTCATCTATATAGCGGAAAGTAGAGTTAAAGGATATTGCTAACTTCTTATCTTTCTTCCTAAGAAGTTCCTGCATGAAATCAGCCTCATAATAATAAAGAAACAAGTCAGCAAGTAGAGAGGCACAGTTTATTCCCATTGGGATGCCGACAGTCTGTTGAAAAACACGTCCTCCGAACGTAACAAATATGTTGTCAATCAAGAAATCAAGCATCTTGATAATATCGGTTTCAGAGAATTTTTTGTTTGAATCAGAGTGATTCTTTACAAAGTAGGATTTATCCCTCCCTAAGACAAGATACTTGTATCTACGTTGGCCATTCTCTTTTATGAAGCAAA
The DNA here is from genome assembly GCA_019925275.1 of Mytilus edulis. Classification (NCBI taxonomy): domain Eukaryota; kingdom Metazoa; phylum Mollusca; class Bivalvia; order Mytilida; family Mytilidae; genus Mytilus; species Mytilus edulis. The sequence goes on from CM034352.1 coordinate 12,079,637, forward strand.
GTAATACCAACTCTTTTGATTTGTCTTTTAGTTAGGAATGTGGAATACTTGTGTAAAGAGTAAAAAAGTCAAATGATTTAATACTGTTACAAATTGAAAGAGAGTTAGATTGTATGTACTCTAAAAGATCTTTGGAATTTTTAAGTATCCACATCTTTTTCACGCAATCTCTAGAATAGGCAGTTTCGCAACAACTTTGAAGCCCTCTTTGATTGCTGATAAAATAGATGTTAATAATTTAGAAAGGGGTTTCGTGGAGCACTTGGAAGACCCAGCAATATACCGTTGTTTGTAAGGACACTTATGTAGTTTAGGTATCCAATACAGTTATGGAAGATCCAGTTACTAAACGAGTTCTATGCACTATATTTATAATATTAATATTGAGCTACAACGATCTACTTACTTCTATGGAAAACAACTACTAGTATCGGGTACAACATAAGCATTATGGTCAACCTAAAGGTTACTGACATGTGTCATTAAATTACCAATCTGCTTATTTGATAAATCGAACGCGCGTGTTTTTGGTGGGGTTCGTTTTGTTTATTCTTTGGTTTTCCATCTTTTGTCATGTGTACTATTGTTTGTATGTTTGTCGTTTCATTTTTAGCCATGGCGTTGTCAGTTTGTTTTAGATTTATGTGTTTGACTGTCCCTTTGGTATCTTTCGTCCTTCTTTTAAAGAAAAGATTGGCGTGGGGTTACTAATTTAGCTACGCCGACCAATTTGAGTCATAAAGCTTTTGACTTATTGTTGCGTCTGGTATCATCATCGTTAGTCCTTTTAAACTGATATCAGCTGGGAAGATAGTAATCAAAGGTACCAGGATTATAATCAAATACGCCAGACGCGCGTTTCTTCTTCATAAGACTCATCCGTGACGCTCCTATCAAAATAGAACCAAGCCAAACAATTATAAAGTTGAAAATACTATATGGTATCTAGTTTTTGATTTGACTTTGTCTGTACATTGTATGTCCATTTTTCGGATAAAAATATTGTAGGTGGTTGGTGTCGTCTGTTGTATTTTGAATTTTTTTTGCTGTTATCTTTTTATAGCCACGACAATTAATATATCGATATTCTTATCTACAGACTGTGGCATTACTGAAAGTACCATTTGTTTCCGTATAAAAGCTTTCATTATTTTGATTAAATCATACCATGCTTTATCGAAATGATGTCCAGTATAAATGAAATAAATATGAAACAATTCAAACGAAAATAAAACACATTGACCTGATGTACGACAAAATAATAATTATGACAGATAGCAATGAGGAACAAGGTTACCGTAATGTCTTTAGACAGGCATATTTTGAATAACGTAAAAAACCTATTTATAAGTATTGAACCCCTACCCCGTGCCCCAACCCGTGCATGTGATGTTACACAACCTGAGAACAACTGCAAACATTGGTTCGAAATTACGCGACACATATCAGATCGTAGACAAAAAACAAGGAATATAAACATAAAAGACGTAAAAAAGGGGCGAACGATAGAAGAGAAGGGACATTCAAACTTATTAATCGAAAATATGTACCGATCTGGGAGAACTCGCAGTTATAAAATCTTGTTCAAAGGTAATGTAGATGAACGTTGATTGAACTACTTGGTTATCATAAGTTCAATGTGTGGTAATTTGGTTGTAATTGGTTGTAATTTGGTTTGAAACAAGGAATTTCTAGATCTATATTATATTCTATGTTGTATCATGTGTACTACTGTTTGTCTGTTTGTCTTTTTATTTTTAGCCATGGCGTTGTAAGGTTATTTTAGATTTATGATTTTGACTGCCCCTTTGGTAACTTTCGTCCCTCTTTTATTATTCATGCAAGTACAAATAAAATCAAATTCCATTATATTTACACAAATGCGTGAACAAAACGAAGAAATTGTTTATTAAATTGACAAAAAGTCTGTTCGCAGTGGTTGAAGGTCGTCAGAAATACTGTGAAACTGTTTACTCGCGTAGTGGTATTAACCATATTTTAAATGTGGGTTCTAAATAAACTCTGAAGAACTTCTAGATAGTTTTAAATCTTGATCTTTTTATGAAATTAGTTCTATCAAAACTTTTGCTTTTTTTTCAACCCTGTATACCACCATTCCCCATGTGAAATTGAAAAATCGTCTAAAAGAAATAAGCCACAAATGCTTTTCAACATGAAAATGGTAGCATACGCTATAAATTTATTACTTTGGGTTAGCATACGGCATATATTGTTAATTGTGAACAAAAAGGTAAAACATGATACACCGAAAAATAAATGATCAGTTTGCTGAAGTTTGATATTAACAACACATTTTTTGAATTTGAGGTAGACTATTTTAATAGATTATCGACATTCCTATGGGAATAAACTGTGCACTATCCCTTTCTTATCTTCATATATTGATGATGTTCTTTTCGTTAACGATCCAAACTTATTTGATTGGGTTCTATTAATATATTTAAACAACATATATGGCCTCCTTCGCCTCATTTTTAGACGTATACTTCGAAATAGACAAACACGGTTATCTCTTAGTACCAGAATCTATGACAAACGAGACGATTTTAATTTCACAAACCTTAGCAGCAAGTACACATGTATATAGGTATTCAAGATCTTGCAGCTGCCATTCAGATTTTGTAAAACGTCATCATTGTCTAACCAGAACGTTAATGCACAATCATGGGTCTCACGTTTCTAAGGAAGTTTATCGGAAGGTACTAAGACATTGTTGATAAATAATCCTTATCAGCTTCACAAATAATACACAATGGTCTTGAAGTATAGATTTCGAATACTGCCGTTTGTTTAACATCTAAATAACGTGTTGTAGCTTTTTTTTGTCTTTATGAATATTTCTTTTACTGCTTAGTCGATATTTGGTGTTATTCATTTGACGTTTCTCGGAACTTATACATCCCGTCATGGGTTTATTGTGCTATGATACATTTTTGTATTCTTGTCTTTTATTTTTGTTTATGTGTTTTGTCCATATGAAGTTTTTGTGTTCATTTGTTACATATTTGTTTGTTTTCATAGGGATTGTGATTATAAGACGATGTTGACTTCAGTACCTCTATTTTGACGTTGTTACTTATGTCTGTTTGTTTTGTGCGCACATCAATGTCAATTTAATGAAATTTAATGCGCCTGCCTAATAAGTGAAGGATTAGCTAGCTATAAATCCAGGTTTAAGAAATACCCCTTTTTCTACATTAGAAATTGTTTGTACCAAGTCAGGAATATGTTATTTCTTATCCATTCGTTTGGCGTGTTTGAGCTTTTTGTAATGGAAAAAAGTATTGCAACACCTTGATTTTTTAAAACTTGAAAAATCAATCTCTTATTTTGGATGGAAAATGCTAAAATGTTTGTAAAGTAATATTGAAACGTAGTTAATGATAACATTGGCTTTAAAACGCATAAAAAATGTATGAAAAAAAGTTTTATCTAACTAAAATTTTTAAAACAAAATGAAGTGTTTTTTGTCATTAGCAAATTAAAACATAACTGAATTTCATTATCTTTTGAGGCGAGATGTGTAGAGACACAGACACGTTAACTTTTATTTCTATAGAAGTCGCTCTTCACTATACATTTGTACCTGTCGATACATTTATTGTTGGCATTGCACAAGTCATGTCTTCTTTGACTATTAATGACGTTAAAATACTAAATCCCTGTGATGTGTTTTAGTCGAATTTAGTCTCTGATGCATGATTTTTTACTATTAATTGGTTTTGGCTTTTAACTAGCTGTCAGTAACTGCGAGTACTCTCAAATCGTATTTTCTTGTTAATTCGACCTGTTGATACTGTTTTTAGTTTTTTTGTTATTTTTTTATTTATATGGATCTTGTCTGTACACCAACTTTGATTATTTGTAATATCTTCAATTTTTCATTTATTCTTACAACATTTGTATAAACTTCAAGATTATAAAAAACCGGTGTTTTTTTTCTAAAGTGAACATTGATTGGTTAAATATTTCTCAGTGTGTTTGAATTTTTTTGTTAGCTTTTTGGTCATGAATGTTTGTCTCTAATATTTAATTTACTATGCATTTGTATTCAGATATCGCAGATCAAATTTATTCGTTCATTGTGTAATCATACGTTTTTGATTGAGTTAAGTCTGCCAATTGATATTTTATTGTATGTTTTTCTATGTTGTGATGTTATGCTATTGTTTCAGAAAAAGGGAGAAGGTTTGGATCCATTAAAACGTTTAATCCCGCTGCAAATGTTTGCACCTGTCCTAAGTCAGGAATCTGATGTACAGTAGTTGTCGTTTGTTTATGTAATATATACGTGTTTCTCGTTTCTCGTTTTGTTTATATAGATTAGACCGTTGGTTTTCCCGTTTGAATGGTTTTACACTAGTAATTTTGGGGCCCTTTATAGCTTGTTGTTCGGTGTGAGCCAAGGCTCCGTGTTGAAGGCCGTACTTTAACCTATAATGGTTTACTTTTTAAATTGTTATTTGGATGGAGAGTTGTCTCATTGGCACTCACACCACATCTTCCTATATCTATTTTACAACTTTCACTGTAGTCGAATTTAAAATGTCAGACATTTCAAAATTAATCTTTAGATGATGGTTCACATCATGGTTGATCGTTATACGCCAAAAAATTAGAACTTTGTGCACAGCCTCCATTCAAAGGGATAACCGCATCTTAACGTCTTCTGATTCATGCCATAAGTCGACTAATTTGTTGTTAAGCTAGTAGCAACCATTCTTGACGAAGGGTATTGTTTTTTTCATGACTTGTATGAACTGGGGTATCAATTCACGCACTTTACGCCCAATAGTGTCCCATTTATGCTCGATATGGTTCAAATTCGGGTTACGATTGCGCCAAGGAAGATAAACTTCTATAACGCTTTTTTCTAACTTTGGCGAGCTCTACACTATATTGGATACGGGCATCTGTGTGTCTGTTCGTATACAAAAGTCCCCAAAATGGTATTATCGCAAGAATACCAGTAGCGATGAGCTGATCTCGAACAGTCTTTGGTTAAAGGCTCCTGTATGGTCATCATTCTCGTTTTAGGATTGTATTGTTTGCAATGGGTTTCCTTCTGACCAACCTTCAGTATGCTTTATTTTCCCTAACCGATGTTATAGGGGTCTTCTTGACCTCGGAAGGTCTTTCACATCGTTTCTTGCCTGATCTTTATTCTCAAAACGGCTTATAGTGGAATGGTGTTGACCAACAACACGTGCAATTATCACAGCAACATACCTGCTTCCCTCATGCTGATTATCTGACATCTTGATGCAGTTATAAGTTGTTGATGACCTATTCCAAGGTGTCAATAACATAAATTTATGAACTTGGTTATTTTTAGTGTTGAAAACAATGAGGATCAAAACATCTTTTTTAGTGTTTACGAGTACAGTAGCTGCATGGAAAGATAAGAACTGATAGAGTCGATATTTATTGATTAAACTCAGGTGATATTTAAATAATATTTAACTAGTTCTATTTCAATAAATTATTTACCAAAAAAATTAAAAGTGTTCTTTTATTTGAATTTCAATTTGGTGTTGCAATACTTTTTTCCATGTGTATAGTTTGCTTCTCCCTTTTAGTGACAATTAGACTGTTTGTCATGTTATGATGTGCAAAACGTAAAATAACAAAAAAAACCTTGGTACAGCCATTTTCTGATGAAAAAAATGGTGGGGTAAACTTGGTTTAATAGCTAGCTTAACCTTTCACTGGCATGTTAAAATTGGGGTTGTAATCGACTTTTCTTTAAATTGATATAATTAATCAAGGAAATTGGAAGAATTTATCATTCTGATTTGATTTCAAATGATCCCTGAAGGGTCAACATCTAAGAAAGGTTATTTGTAACCTAATAATATTTCTTAAACACAAACTCAAATGCTTATATGTTTCGTGTAAAAGAAATTATTAATACAGATCGAAATTGAATTAACATATGAATGTTAGTTAATGAAGGTGAAATGATGTTGGTATGATCAGTGTGATAAAGAAGTTTTGGATTAATCAATATGGGAACATTGTTTACTAAATATGTAGTATAAAAAAAGTTAACAATGTAATCATGTCCGCGTAGTTAGCAAATTTCTGTTTTCTTTTCCATATATCTTTTTTTTAGTTTTTATTTATGCGCAACTTGCCAGAATATTAGTCATGTTGAATGAAGGCAGTATTTGGGGAAAAAAAGAAGTATCTACAACGAACAGCATGTACATAAACTTTCTATTTAATTTTCTTTTTTTAAGGGAGACACCTTGTTATACTTTATACTTTAAAGCTTTAAGCTTTGATTTTCAAATATTTTGGCCACGAGCATCACTGAAGAGACATGTATTGTCGAAATGCGCATCTGATGCAACAAAATTGGTACCGTTGATTTTATTAAATCACATGACAATGACGAAATGACTACTGAATTGGCGCATGCCAAGTGAGTGGTAATTTTCCCAAGTGCTGTATCGTATTTATCTATAACAGTTTTCAACGAATAGCAAGTATTACTCGTGGTTTCATGATGTCTTACTACATGTAAGTTTTCATGTCCGAAATCCAATGTATCTGGAACGAGCAAATTGTCAAACAAGTCACCATGATCACTACTATTTCAACATTTTCTTATTTTAAAGTATCGACCTAGCTATACGTTTTTTTTAAATCACCTGACATTATCTCTATTGAATTATCGCTTTACAATTGAGGTGTTATTTGTGTATATATCATGTGGGCTATCGTGTATAGATATTTATATATATGACATAGCAGGTATTTATTTTTATTTTCATATTGTCAAACTTAATTCAAGGTTTTTGTTAATTTACTTGAATTATTGTCTTATCTATGACATTTATTACAGATATACAAATGTGTACCCAACATTTAATGACTTCTTTCCCTTGATTAGAATATATTATTATTTTAATTATCATTTTTTTTTTTGTGTCATTCTAAAATATATGGTCCTTTTGGTCTTTTATTTTAAATCGCTAGTAATGACATAGTTCTCGATCATGAAGGTTGCTACTATTTGTCATGATTGTGGCAGAGGTTTGTTGTAAAAGTCTTTAGTTTTCTACGTCGGGTTTTGAATTCCTTTGTAAAATACTGTAACAAATAACCTGTCATAAAGTTTACTTGATCTATTTAATCAATTAATTAGTAAATGCCATAATGGAATAACATTAACGGTACCAATTTTTCTGCACCAGATGCGCATTTCGACAAATAATGTCTCTTCAGTGATGCTCGTGGCCAAAATATGTAAAATCCAAAGCTTATATAAAAGATGTAGAGCTATAATCCAAAAGTTCCAAAAAAGTATAGCCAAATCCGTGAAAGGAATCAGAGCTTTGCATGAGGGAGATACATTCCTTAATTTATAATATTTTTTAACATTTTGTAACAGCAAATTTAATAACACAAAAAAATCCGTATTTTCATGCCAGTACCGGAGTACTGGCTACTGGGATGGTGATACCCTCGGGGACTAACAGTCCACCAGCAGAGGCATCGACCCAGTGGTAGTAATAACATTAACGGTACCAATTTTTCTGCACCAGATGCGCATTTCGACAAATAATGTCTCTTCAGTGATGCTCGTGGCCAAAATATGTAAAATCCAAAGCTTATATAAAAGATGTAGAGCTATAATCCAAAAGTTCCAAAAAAGTATAGCCAAATCCGTGAAAGGAATCAGAGCTTTGCATGAGGGAGATACATTCCTTAATTTATAATATTTTTTAACATTTTGTAACAGCAAATTTAATAACACAAAAAAATCCGTATTTTCATGCCAGTACCGGAGTACTGGCTACTGGGATGGTGATACCCTCGGGGACTAACAGTCCACCAGCAGAGGCATCGACCCAGTGGTAGTAATAACATTAACGGTACCAATTTTTTCTGCACCAGATGCGCATTTCGACAAATAATGTCTCTTCAGTGATGCTCGTGGCCAAATATGTAAAATCCAAAGCTTATATAAAAGATGTAGAGCTATAATCCAAAAGTTCCAAAAAAGTATAGCCAAATCCGTGAAAGGAATCAGAGCTTTGCATGAGGGAGATACATTCCTTAATTTATAATATTTTTTAACATTTTGTAACAGCAAATTTAATAACACAAAAAAATCCGTATTTTCATGCCAGTACCGGAGTACTGGCTACTGGGATGGTGATACCCTCGGGGACTAACAGTCCACCAGCAGAGGCATCGACCCAGTGGTAGTAATAACATTAACGGTACCAATTTTTCTGCACCAGATGCGCATTTCGACAAATAATGTCTCTTCAGTGATGCTCGTGGCCAAAATATGTAAAATCCAAAGCTTATATAAAAGATGTAGAGCTATAATCCAAAAGTTCCAAAAAAGTATAGCCAAATCCGTGAAAGGAATCAGAGCTTTGCATGAGGGATTAGTAAATGCCATAATGGAAACGTCTTCATAAAACTTCCAGTAGCGGATACAGGATTTTAGGTAATGGGGCTCAAGCTTATTTCTTTTGGTAAATTGAACGAAATATTCTTCTGGATAACCCATGCCTTATTACCTGCACAGATATCTTTTTATGGATTGGACTGGGGAGGGGTTGGTCATAAAAAAATCTTTGCTGTTTCGGTACATTAACAAGAGTTCATTTGTTTTTGTAACTAATAATATATAAAAGGTACAAAGCTTACAATTTAATACGCAAAACGCGTGTTTCGTCTACATAATACTCAGTAACGCTCAGATCAAAAAAGTTAAAAAGGCTAAACAAGTATAAAATAAACGATCATTGAATACCCAAATTCCCAAAAAGCTGTGACAAATAACAGTATTATTTTATTATGTGTAACTGAACATGCAACGTATTTTCTATTATTTTAAAGGAAGTAAAGATACAATATGTCATCGAATGGCATTTACATAATTTAATTGATAGATTACGCCTCCACATGTCTATTATACATGGACTGCATTTGCAGGTTGTGCTCCTTATACAAAAATCTATTTAAACGGAGTAGCCAGGAAGAAAAACGAAAAACGACACTTTAATAAGTTGTTCAATCTCCATCACTAATTTATCGATACGATTAAATATTTAACATCATGCATACTAAACATGTCAAAGATCTCGATATGACCTTGTTTTACCATCTGGTTGGTCATTGTCGTCGGTTCTCTAATAAATTGTCTCCGTCCATAGAAGTCTAAATAAACCTTGACTTTGTTCCTTATAATTATAAACCACCATACTTCACAAAATAGTGAAAAACTTCGTATATATTCAATGATGTGATTTCACTTTCAGTTTTAATATTCATTATGAATAATTAATTATGCAGCCTTTATAAAACATTAAACTTTGACTTGTTTTAATACCAATAAATTTGTTTAAGGTACTACAGAATGTCATCCAGTATGATTTGCGGACCCTATAGTCGTGTCAACAGTCATAATCTTGTACAGAAATGGTGCACCAATTGTGCAGAAGGTTTCTGTGCTGACTGCGAACAGACTCACAGGTCTATGATGGTAACTGCAGACCACACATTGATATCAATCAATGCAGTACAACGAAACTGAAAATAGTGCTGTCATTATGATTTGTGATATTCATGGCAAGAAATTCGAACTATACTGCAAAACACATGAAATAGCCATTTGCGTAGCATGCCTTCCGTCAAAACACGAACATTGTTCTGATGCCGTTATTTCTCTTCATGAAGCAGCAAAGTATGCAAGGACATCGACAGTCCTGGATGATATGACAGATTCTGTCCATGTCGCTCTAGATAACATGAAACATTTCATCATTACTCGAAATGAAGCTATGCAGAATATTGAAGTACAAGAACAGAACATCCGAAAATCAATCGGAGAAATGAGAACAAATTTAAACAAACATTTGGACAAAATTGAGAAAAGGTTGTTAGATGAGCTGTCAGAACTGTACACGAACTGTAAATCAAAGTATGGAAAAGTCATGAAAACTTTTCATAAAATAGAAAAAATCAAGTTTCAACAAGAACAAACTTTACAACTGAAACATCTTGGATCCGACGTACAGGTATTTCTTGGAACTCGTCAGATCACCAAATTGATCAATGTTCAGGTACACACCCTCAAATCTGTGGTGAGTGCAATACAGGAGTACACGATAGAGATAAAAATGCACCCAGGAATAACTTCATTACTTGAGGGTATTGATAACTTTGGAAAAATTAAAGTTGAGGAAAAAAACTTCAGTTTATTTTTCAAAGAGGCAAAAGTTGGTCAAGCTCAAATAGCTCATATATTAACCCGTGTATTGTTTGGTAGTACATGGATACGACTCAGAAAGAAGTTTAAAATAAAAGAGACAGAAGATGAAATGAAAATCTACGGATGTGAGATTTTACCGAATAGCCATATACTGGTTGCCATATACTCTGAAGACAAAGTCATAATGGAGTACAGCGACGATGGAAGACATATTCGTGATATATTAGTCTCTGACAAGCCGTACGATTTGGCAGCTATAGATAGTAATCTAGTTGCAGTTTCATACGATGATTTTATGGAAATATTGAACATAACAGCCAACGATGTTCAGGCAAAGGTTACTTTTGATTCACCATGTTGGGGAATTTCATATCAAAATCGAAAAATTTATGTCAAGGTCGACGATGAAGGAATAGTGGAGCTGGATGTGTCAGGGAACAAATTACGTACAATAGGAGGGAAGTTTGCTGACGCCGGCTGGATTTTCCATATGACTACATCAAAAGACAGAACATATTGTACAGACTTTGAGAAAGATTCAGTGTACTGTTGCAGTATGACGGGTGAAGATATTTGGACATTCACTAACCAATCTCTTGTTATTGCTAGGGGAATATCAGCTGATGGCGACGAGAACGTGTTTGTTGTGGGGAGAGAAACTAATAGCCTGATTATGATTCAGCATGATGGGAAAGTCAGCAAGACGTTACTAACTATGGAAAGCCAACGGGGTCAAAATTCTTACTTCGTAACTTGTCAATTTGTAACTTGTAACTGTGTGATTTGTCAATTTTATATATTGCTGTTTTGTAACATGTCGATTTGTTAAATGTCGATTTGTATATTGTCTATTTGTATATTGATGTTTTGTAACTTGTCGATTCGTTAATTGTCAATTTGTATATTGCTGTTTTGTAACTTGTCGATTTGTTAAATGTCGATTTGTATATTGTCTATTTGTATATTAATGTTTTGTAACTTGTCGATTTGTTAAATGTCGATTTGTATATTGTCTATTTGTATATTAATGTTTTGTAACTTGTCGATTTGTTAATTAAATAAATGTCGATTTGTATATTGTCTATTTGTATATTAATGTTTTGTAACTTGTCGATTCGTAAATTGTCAATTTGTATGTTGTTGTTTTGTAACTTGTCGATTCGTTAAATGTCAATGTGTGAAATCTCAATGTGTGAAATGTCAATGTGTGAAATGTCATCGTTGTATTATGCTAACGATCATTATGACGACAGATGGCGCTCGGTTTCTTCTACGGTGTATAAGCCTCCTGTAATTAGGAGCACTGGCATATGGAATATATACCTATGTAATTTAAATCAATTATGTAAAGCACATTTATATAAAAGAAAACAAATAGATAAATACATTTTTTGTTTTATATTCCATGTATATCAGGGTCTCGCTTTTATTTAGAGTTTACTGTACTGTTCACCAAACCTGGGATGGGATAGCATAGATGTGTCGCTGTCCTCGAACGGGCCTTCTTATCAACTTCGCAAATATATTACTGTCACTTGGCAGGAAACTTATACTTAATATTTAACCGGGTCAAAATAAGACTAAATACATGAAATATAAGACGGTGCTGGAAAATTTATACTATTAGTGTCCTTGGCATCAAATTTTGAACTAAATGTATCATGAATGGGAGAAATGGTTTGACACTCATTATTCCTTAATATTATAATCTCAATACAAAATTTTCAGAAAAGAATGCAATTCTCTAATGATGTTTTAATACAAGAAGCAAATAGACGAACAATCTTTATTTAGTTGGCTCCTAAGTAATGAAGATAAAATATGTCACAGTTTATTATATCATATTTGAACTTTTGCAAAGACAAACTGAATGTTTTTTTTTTAATGAGTTACTTGATTAATGTATACTATATATTAAAACTGTATTGAATATGCACTATTTTGTAATAAAATCTAAAGGAACCAGAAAACTAAGACGACCTAAATTGGACTACCAATATTTCCAAAAATGCAACGTAGTCAAGAAGTCAAAATTAACACTAGGATTCCTGATAAGAAAGTTTTTCACTGCTATAGAGCCAGACAATTAAAACAAAAGCTCGTCCAAAAAAGGACAATCAATTGCTGCCAAGTGCCCGATTGAACAATTATCAGTCAAGAAACGTATTGAAAAAATTGCATATCAAGAACTTCAAAAAGTGTTTTGAGATCTCAACGAGCAAAATACCACAATATTCCAACTTATTTTTCGAAAAAAAACAGTATTCGAGTGGAACCATCTTGAAAAAACTGTAGTGCGCAAACCGCGAGCGTTGACAGTCGTTCAGAAACTGCTCTCGTGCATCGTCAATACATCGACGGCGCTCTGTCTATCGTTGTATTAAAGCCGGGGTTTTTATTCACAACGTTTTCCTACAGATACAGGTACAAATCTAGAATGATCATGGTACTAGATCGAAATATACTAGGAGGTTTTCTCTCTGGATAGTTTGTTAATGACCATGATCGTAAAACTATGAAACTGTTTATTTTTTACTACACGCGTTACCTACTTAAAATTGACAATGGAAATGGGGAATGTGTCAAAGGGACAACAACCCGACCTGGGATCATGGTTGACTGCTGGACAGAAGAGCCAGGCGGAATACAGCATGGTTTGTCAATTGCGTTAGGATTATATTGTTACGAATTCATTGCAAATGGTTTTTATTTTACATGACATGCACATTTAAAATCTTTTAGCTTTATTGATTAACATCGTGAATCATTTGGGTTATTAAACGATCTGATCGACAAAATATAAGATTTGGTAAGGTTGCCGGGCTATAAGGAGGTGTGTCACCAAGTGGGGATCATATCGGGAATACTAGGCGTTACTAAGCAGCTGCATGTTGCGATCGAGGGACTCGTGAATATTTTGATCTTTTTGGTTGTAAATTTTTATAGAACGGGAATCTGGTAGCGGCAATTTTTAAGCTTCTTGACCAGATAAAATTCAGTAGGCATGTGTATAGATATATATATGTCAGCCCTTTCCCCTCCTGTCAGAATAAAATGAACCGATAATAGCATTTTAGGATTAATAGATACGTTTATTACTAGAACCTGGGTTTTCCAGTAATGATGTAGCCTTTTATAGCTGACTATTTGGTATTACTTTTTCTCATTGTCGAAGGCCGTAGGTTGCCTATACTTGCTTACATCGACTTTATTTGAACTTCGCTTTGGTGGATAGTTGTCTCATTGTCAATCATACGATTTATTACCACATCTCCTTATTGTATTTATCTTCCAGTCGTTATATTCCACGGACCAACGACTATTTCAATTACCTCGCAATTAGGAGAGATCGATTGCGTCGAGGGACTTGACTAGTCGGGATGTATTTTTATAGTTTCCGTTCTCGAACGAAAGTCCACGTCAGTAAATAAAATAAAACTGGGGTCCTGTAAACATGCAATTTTCATTTTGCTTTCTTTTAGACGCATTTGCTGTAATTAATTGATTAAAATTACTTAAGTATATATATTCCATATGGAGGTGCTCCTACTTACAGGAGGCTTATAAAACGAAGAAGAAACCGAGCGCCATCTGTCGTCATAATGATCGTTAGCATAATACAACGATGACATTTCACACATTGACAAATCACGCATTGACATTTAACGAATCGACAAGTTACAAAACAACAATATACAAATTGACAATTTACGAATCGACAAGTTACAAAACATTAATTTAATATACAAATAGACAATATACAAATCGACATTTAACAAATCGACAAGTTACAAAACAGCAATATACAAATTGACAATTAACGAATCGACAAGTTACAAAACATCAATATACAAATAGACAATATACAAATCGACATTTAACAAATCGACAAGTTACAAAACAGCAATATACAAATTGACATATCACACAGTTACAAATTGACAAGTTACGAAGTAAGAATTTTGACCCCGTTGGCTTTCCATAACTAACTGATGGTCTCGATGATCCAGTTTCTGTGCACTACAACAAAGATAAAAAGTTACTGTTGGTTTGTAATCAATATGCTGGAGAGGTATTTCTATATAGTGTTACCAAAGAATCGTGTATCTAAGTGGAATGAAAACATGACCGACTTGAAACAAAATTGTTTGTTGTATTTCTGTCTTACGCAATGCAAATCATGTATCGTGTGATGATTTGAGAACAGTTAAATCTGACACGAGTTATTCTTCTCTTTTTTTTCTGCTTCCGCGTTATTTAATTTCTCTGGTACTTTTATTTATTTAGTCCCAGTCTTGTTTTTTTTCAATATTCACTGCCATGAGTGCGAGGTGAAAGAATGTGAATGAGACATAAACTAAATTCTTTCTTTATTTATTTTTTTGTTGATCCTGGCACATCTATTGCAGAAAGCGCGACATAGGGATAGGGATCCGGCGGCGGCGTTAATTATTTTGGAAAGCTTTATATTTTAGAAGGTGGAAGACCTGAATGCTTCATACATTGTATATAGATGTCTTATGTTATGAAGTTTTCGTCTAGCTTATGTCCATTGTCCTTGACCTCATATTCATGTGACTACTAAAAAAAGTTCAGATTTGTTTGTAGTGCTTATTTCTTTCTTATTATGACTGACAGGATCACTGTATTTAGTATGTGCATACCTTGAAAGGTTTTCATGTCCGTCAGACAGTTTTCATTTGACCTCGACCTCATGCCATGGATCAGTGAACAATGTTAAGTTTTGGAGGTAAAGTCCATATCTCAGATACCATCAGCAATAGGCGATAGAGGTCTACTATATTTGGTGTATGGAATAATCGTAAGGTGTACATGTCCAACTGACAGGTGTCATCTGACCTTGATCTCATTGTCATGGTTGAGTGGTTATATTTGATTTTTTTGTGTTTTGGTCTGGTTGTCTAATACTGTATGCAATGTTAAAAAAACAAAACTCTGAAACAGCAAGATACATCCATCTGGCTTTTCTTCCGAGGCACATGAAATGAACCCTAGGATGTTTCTAGAAGTTAATGCACTTTAACATGTAGATGAATGAGGATTTAACATGCTTCGAACGACGCACACAACAATTAAAAAATGTTTTACAATGCTATTAAAAAACAATGGTTCCGCTTCAGTTTGTTTGTAGTTTCATTTCATCTCTTGTTTTATGGTATTTTTCTTAACATGCTTTACAAGGCAACTTCTCTGAAATTAATTGTTTTAATGCCGAAAGAGAATCAACAATACAAATGTCTTAACAGATAGTAAAGTTTTCTATTAGATGTATATTAAGAACCAAAAACTAGCTTTTACTTTGAAAATGACGCGTCTGTAAATAAACCTTATTTTTGTATTATTTTGACATGTCATGGAAAGATAAGCGTATTATAAGACCTTCACTAGAAGTGATGCTAAAGCTAAATTATTTGAAAATCTAAAATCTTATTAGACAATTGAAGTTCAAAAACAAAACGCAGCTGAAGCTATGAATATAATATGGAAAATCTGCAATTAAAACTTAAGTATCTTAAATACTAAACCAATACGATATAATTATTTTTAAAAGGTACCAGGATTAGAATTTAGTACGCCAGACGCGCGTTTCGTCTACATAATGTGCAACAAATACAGACGTCCTGTCAACTGTCTTTGATAAATGATCATGTAGCGGGCTAAAACATTTTTTTGAGATTCTAATACACATAAAACTGAGAATGGAAATGGGGAATATGTCAAAGAGACAACAACCAACAAAGAGCAGACAACAGCCTAAGGCCACCGCCAATGGGTCTTCGACGCAGCAAGAAAATCCGCCACCCGAAAGTTGTATTCAGCTGGACCTTTGATAAAACTGTGCACTAGTTCAGTGAAATGATCGTCACACTTAACTCTTAAACATATATATAAATGAACTAATGAAAAAACATACAAGACTTACAGAGGCGGGGTTCAACATCATTTGTGATATATCAACCCTCCCCGAATACCTCTAGCCAATGTAGAATAAAGAAACACATAGCAATAAGCACAGTAAAACTCAGTTTAAAAGAAACCCGAATCCGATTTCAGAAGAGGTAACAAAAGAAACTAAGCAAAACAATAATGATACATAAATTAACAAAGGACTACACGCATTTACTGATATGCCAACCACAGAACTCAATTAAACTGATTGAAAGATTGCGTCGTTATCATATGCAAATCAAGTACAATCCCTTCTGTTTTTGGTTTAATATCATACTATCATAAAATATAAGAGAAGAACATAACCCGTATCATACTAATAACTGGTTAAGAATAAATGCGTTTATTTTCGATGCAAAAACATTATGAGTGAATCAGTATTCCATTTATTACATTATTGATGTGTTAAGTCAAAGAATGCAAAAACAAGTACAAGAAACGCACTTACACTCTTACTAATCGTTTCATTACAATTGCAATAAAGAATGTTCGCAGTTGTTGAAAACTGTGACAATGATATGACCGTTTGCGTATTTCAATAAAAACTAAAATATGAAACCATTATGCAATGAATGAATATCGTATTTGTTATAACTAATTAACGAATCCAATGCGATTTACGTAAAATTAAAAGTTTAAACTGTGTTTTTTTTGTAACATATTTATTTGGTTTTTTTAGTGATTAAGATTATTACACAATGTTGTCTGCTGTATCTCTATTTTTACCACACAACCGGGTTCAACCCACCATTTTTTTCTTTATAAATGTCCTGCACCAAGTCAGGAATATGGCCATTGTTATATTATAGTTCGTTTCTGTGTGTCTTACATTTTAACGTTGTGTTTCCGTTGTGTCGTTTGTTTTCTCTTGTGTTTGAGTGTGAATTCACATTACTATAAGACGTGTCACGGTATTTTTCTATCCCAAATTCGTGTATTTGGTTTTGATGTTATATTTGTTATTCTCACCGGATTTTGTCTAATGCTTAGTCCGTTTCTGTGTGTGTTACATTGTTATGTTGTGTCGTTGTTCTCCCATTATATTTAATGCGTTTCCCTTAGTTTTAGTGTGTTACCCCGATTTTGTTTTTTGTCCGTGTGTTTACGAGTTTTGAACAGCAGTATACTACTGTTGCCTTTATTTAACATGTTTACCTATTATGAATGTGTGTTTTGTTGTCAATATAATTTGATGCGACTGCCATAGAAGTGAGAGGTTTAGCTAGATATTAAACTAGGTTCAATCAACAATTTTATACATAAGAAAATGACTGTACCAAGTTAGGAATATGATTAGTTGTTATTTATTCGTTATATATTTTTGATGTTTTAATTTAGCCATTTGATTAGGTATTTTCCGTTTTGAATTTTCCTCGGAGTTCACTATTCTTTTGTGATTTTATTTTTTGATAGTGATTGGCTTCTTTTTTTCTTGTGAACGTTATAAACTGCATTCGTCCGAAGTTCTTTTTTGGATTTTCCAGAAAAACTAAACAATTGAAAACCAATGATGTATTAGAACCAAAACAGTTCAAGTTTTATCAGCCTTGATATTCATATGATTTATACCTC
The DNA here is from genome assembly GCA_019925275.1 of Mytilus edulis. NCBI lineage: Eukaryota > Metazoa > Mollusca > Bivalvia > Mytilida > Mytilidae > Mytilus > Mytilus edulis. The sequence continues at coordinate 12,097,440 of CM034352.1, forward strand.
TTTAAATTCAAATGGTACTTGATACAATCGAATACGATTAATTATCTAAACATTATTATGTAAGAAAGGGCAATAATGAGTTGTAACATACACAGTCTATATGAAGTGCGAATCGAGAAAACCGTTTGTATGTGGAGTCGAGATTTTTTCTGATATGAAATTGTGAATGAACAAACACAGTATGCTTTTGCATTTATTTTTGTTTTAAACATTGAAATATTTAAATACGTTAAGCGAATATTGCCATTAATCAATAGACTGTATATCGATTATTGTCACAGTCGTTTAAAAAAAGAACAACGTGAAATGGACATTATCCCATTCCGTACTGTCAAAATTAACTTTTAAGATTACAATCAAAATTATTCATTGTTCTTCAAACATATTCATATAAGTTATATTGCAGATGTTTTTCACTCGTTTTGTTCATTGATAGCATTTTTTTTTATAGTTATTATGAACTGACTATTTTGGAGTTCGTTATTTGTGTTAAACATTTTTTATATGTTTATGATTAAATCAAGTCATGTTGAAAACCCCAATTCTCGTTGAAATTGGTGGCATCCAATTACATCCATTGTGTTACTATATAAACACTTCAAACAAATGCATATCCGATATCCTAACTTAATGTATACGGTATAAATGGTGTTTATATCATAAGCACTAAGCTAAATACATATACATTATTTCCGCACTCTATTTTTACATCTTTAATTTCGTAACATGTTTAGATTAGAAAAAGTCTTTAGGATTGATTTAATAGTAATAAAGGATATTGCTATTATATTAGAAAAAGATGCATTCACATTAGAATAAATAACAGTATCATCATATAACAAGTGATTGTGGAGGAGATTGTAATCGAACAAGGTCAACTAACATGCAACTGTCTTTGGTTTATCATTGTCACAGCATTATTGATCGTGCAGATACATTTTATTTAATGCAAATGCATATTTACTTCAATACATGCAACATAATTTGGATTAAACATTTAAAATACATGGCAAGTTGCGTAATCGTTTGTCATGTTGAATACTTGCATGATTTAAGACAAATAATCACTACCTTGTGATTGGTTTTATTTCATTCCAACAAATGCCAACATTCGTCTGAAAATTCTCAATGATTCCATAAGAAAATATCGCTACTCCACATAAGAAATGGATTTCTCGATTCCCACTATCTTAAGACTGAAACATGATTAAGCCAATGCATGTATTGTAGACAAATAAAGATATTTAAACTATGCGTATCAATTGTCTATAGTAGATGGCATTTAAATGAATACAAATCAACAATATTCTGAATCTATAGATTGTCGGTAAACAAATATTCAAAATAATTTGAACGAATTAATAACGAAAAAGTAAAATGCGCTGTATTAAATTAAAGACTCGCACAATTTGAGAGAAGTCTAAAAACCAAAGATACATGGACAGAGGTAAGTGTTTCTCACGAATTAAAAAACGTTTTGCAGGTAATCAAAATACGAATAATGATAAGCATTGTATATTGTGATCCATAAAACATAAATCTGTCAAAATTTTGGAATTTGATCAAAGAAATTTTGACCCAAAAAGTTTTTTTCTGAAGTGTTTAGAGCATTTAATTCTTAATTTTAAATAGTTATATTTAAAATATTTCGTCATTTGGAGAACATTGTACGTTTGGTAAAAAACACCTTAGGGATTGAATGGAATATGTCACAATGTCTCTGATTTAATCTGTCTTTAGAAATTTACCATCCATTTTAACTGGTACTAAAATTAATACTGAATATATTTGTTTTAGATAGAGAGATATGTTATCTATACTGTGTGGACCCTGTAGGCGTAGAAATACACATAAAAATGCAGAGAAATGGTGCATAAAGTGCGGGGAAGGGTTGTACCGACTGCAAACAAAGTCACAGATCAATGAGTAGTACTAGTGATCACAAATTAGTTTCGATAGAAAACTATCTTAAAATTGAAACTATATCTATCAACTTGAAATGTGATAAGCATAACAAGAAGTTTAATAAGTACTGCAAAACACACGATGAAGCTATTTGCATGGACTGCATACCATTAAAACACAAACTTTGTTATGGCGTCGTTATTTCACTAGAAGAAGCAGCACATCATGCAGAGAAATCAACAGCCTTTGATGACTTGACGAGTTCAATAAAGGGCACTCTAGGGAACACAAAGAAATCAACAGCCTTTGATGACTTGACGAGTTCAAATGTAAATTCACATTGCGATAAGACGTGTCACGGTACTTGTCTATCCCAAATTCATGTATTTGGTTTTTATGTTATATTTGTTATTCTCGTGGGATTTTGTCTGATGCCTAGTCCGTTTCTGTGTGTGTTACATTTCAGTGTTGTGTCGTTGTTCTCCTCTGATATTTAATGCGTTTCTCTCGGTTTTAGTTTGTTACCCCGATTTTGTTTTTTGTCCATGGATTTATGAGTTTTGAACAGCGGTATACTACTGTTGCCTTTATTTATCAATAAAGGGCACTTAAGGGAACATAAAGAAATTTATGAAAACTTCTAAGGAAAAAATCAAAACTCCGAAGCAAAGTGTCAAAGATTCAATCAAAGCAATGCGAACACACTTAAACACTCATTTAGATGAACTTGAGGGCAAGTTATGAGATGAGTTATCACAACGATATAAAACGTGTAGATTAGAATATAAAAAGAAAAGGAAACATTTGAAAAAAACAAAAAAGGATATTATAACATTAAAAAGACAAACATCACAGTTAAAGCGGTTTGGATCCGATTTACAATTATTTCTTAGAACTCGCGAAATCAACAAATTAATCCACGAAGAGGTACGCAAAGTAGAATCGACGACGAGTGCAATGCCGGATTACAAGATAGGAGTTGAGATCCATGCAGGTATTGATGCATTATTAAAAGATGTAGATAACTTTGGAACAATCAAAATTGAAGAAAATACAATCAGTTTATAATATAAACATGTTAACGCCGGTCAAGCTCAAATGGTTCATTCTTCGGCCGATCAATCTTTTGAACATACCAAACTGCAGTTTCGACGAAAATTCCGAGTACAAACACAAACTGATAGAACGAATGTCTGTTGGTGTGCAATTTTACCAAACAGCCATTTATTGATTGCCGATTACAATGGAACGGTTATTATGGAGTATACTAGCTGAAGGCGGAAAGTATATCCGTGACATACCCGTATCTAGAAGACCTTACGATCTGCCGGTTATAGATACTGATAATATAGCAGTTTCGTATAGAAACTGTATGGAAATATTGAATCTTAAAAACAACGAAGTTTTAACCAAAGAAACATTCGAATGGAATTGTTGGGTAATTTCATGTTACAATAAGAAAATTTATGTCGTAGTCTTCACTGAAGAAATTCAGGAATTTTATATATCAACGAAGTGCAAACGTTTGATTTTTGAGAAACATAAGTAACCTGATGTTCTTTATATAACAACTGTTAAATACAGAATTTATTGTACATCTTCTGATAAAGGCATAGTTTTCTGCTGTAGTACAGTCCTTGGATGGTGTAAACTTCCCACTAACACCATACACCATAACACCATACACCTGAATCATTTGCACCATACACCTAACACATTACACCATGCATCATTCCCCATTCTTTCTACACGATCCAAAATTACCGATAATGCAATTAAATTTCAAATATTAAAATTATTTTTATTGTTTATGTTTACAATACGCGAAAAAATAAAATAAAAAAAACTTCGTTTTCAATCTATGAAATGTCGTACACCATCATTCACACAATTCCCGATCGCACGTTACACAATCACATCATTCTTCAAACACCATTACACCATTCCCCTTACACCATACACCATAGCACCATACACCTTACACCATGCCACCATATGCCATACACAATTACACCATACACGTTTTTTGGAGAAGTTTACACCATCCAAGGGCTGTTTTTTTTAAAGGTATGTCAAAAATGAAGAATATAAAAGACAAACAGACTATGTGTATGCAACTACCGACCGTACAAGGGTTGTATAGCAAGTCAAGGTCGTGAAAAACTTCCATTTGTTGTATGCAATTTGATGTAAATGTTATAGATATGACACTTTATGAAAGTACAGTAATGTAAAAGAAAAATTTAAAGCATCTCAGCTCAACTACATAATCATTTTGTGAAAAATAATCTATGCATGCTAAGCAATAAAATTACACCACCCCACATTGTTCAGAGTATTATTAAATCAGTTTTTGTAAGGATTGACACCTTCTGATCTGACTAAAAATTCTGATGTGGCGTTTGAAAACTCTGAGTACAAAGTGAAATTAAAATATACACCACTGCTTAAAACCTAAATTATGATCACATTATTGCTGCATAAGTTAAGTTCATTCATCAGGGTATTGAGTAGTTGATAGAAATGAGCATATGTATGTCACATACGGCCTGTTACAATGAGCGAAACCCATACCTTGAAATGACAAATGTAAAACAATTCCAACAAGAAAGCTAGCGTCCTAGTTTATGTACAAATCAATGATGAAAAGACCAAATATGATATACAGCCACAAATGATAGCACTGAATGATCTTGGACAGACAGACAGACAGACAGACAGATACTTAAGCTGTCAGGGTAAAACATTTTTAATGGCGCCAAAACTTTCCCTTAACTTGCACAGTGTATATACATTTTCACAGACTTTCAATCGTCGAAAGGATACATATTTTAAAGTAAATTAAAAATGCTTAATAAACGTTTGTAAACAATTGTTTATTGTTAGTGAAACGTGTAGGATAGTGAATATAAGTACAGCACATGACCAAAAAATAATCTGAAAATGAGATATAACAAGCTATGACAATTAAAGCAACAATGTCATAGTTTTCATCATTTTTTTAACTGCCTATATCGCTTACATTGCTTTGGTTAATACCCTTCGTAGTTTTTCGCCACTGTTTTATATAATCCTAAGACAATATTTATCATGTTAAATAATGGTACTAGTATTGTAAATATGGTAAACATTTTGGTATGTTTGTAATTAAATTAAAGACGTGAATCAATTCGTTGATGAATTTTGCAGCTTATACGCCTCCAATGCTTACATTAGTGTCTTGATTTGATTTCAAAAAGTATAATCACAAAAATACTGAACTCAGAGGAAAATCAATACGGAAAGTCCATAATCACATGGCAAAATCAAATAACAAAACGCATCAAAAACGAATAGACAAGGACTGTCATATTCCTGACTTCAAATGTAGAAAATGGTGAATTAAATGTTAATCAAGCTACATCGTACCCGAAAGGTATATCAATTTGCCTTTTTTTTTTTTATTTCATGGCATGGCTAGTATCGAATGAACACTAACATCGAGTGGTCCCGATAAACATACATTCTGCATATTCATTCGGAAGGCGTTTATATATCTCGATTGATACTTTTTTCACGTGCATATTCATGCTAGACTCGGTTTTTGTTTGTTACAAGAATTTATTTTCGCTGAATCGATTAATGACGATCGAACAGCGGTATACTACTGTTGTCTTTAATTATACTGACTTGAACCGTGATGTGTTCCTGGCACAAAAATTCCTGCAGCAGGGTTATGAATTGGAACTCGACTAAACTCGACACTACATATGTTTTACCACTATCATCACGAAATTGGTTGACCAATACGAAACGTCTAGGTCTCGACTCATGAGAGACCTGTTTTTATTGTCTCAGATCAGTCAGGATTCTATTTCGTCAAAATTATCTTCCCATTACGAAAGTTTATTTTCATTATCGTAGAAATGGAAGCCATTTTAGGGATGACGCGCTACCAAATTTGCTCTTGGAAACCGATAAATTTATCCACATTGCACCATTACGATCCTTATATATCAGTTGTATTTTAAAAGACAAATGTATCAAATAGCTAATGAACATCAGTTAATGATCTTGTCTGCATTGATTCAATTTAAAACTATTGTCTGATCGGTTGTCAGGTGGAATTTTCGAAAATTCATTTAAAAAAAAAATTCTTATTAAATATTTCGTGGAAGGACAGACTAGATTTTTTTAGTGGTTGAACACTAAAAAACTAAGTTATCACACACACAAAATTTTCGAAGATATGCATTTTTATCCCCCAACTTGAAAGTCGTCAAGTACTTTCATTAAAACAAAAGCTACTCTTTTTTGTGATTCAGTAGATAGGTATTTCACTTGACCCATATATTTCATCTTTAAGTACTGTATATGTATTTGTTTATGTTATAAAGTCAACCTGTAGCTTTGACACATAAAAAGGATAAAATCTGGAGCGAGACGATGTATGAAATATTTTTGCTTTGTACGATATCAAGATCAAATATTCAACTCAAACACACCCTTACATTAAAATTTATTTTTGATACTATTGTTACCAATTTTTTGGAATTTTTTCTTGAGTCGCATAATGGAAGGACAGACACGAAAATTACTCAACTTATAGATTGATATGTTTTCAATCCTTGGTAATTTTTTAAAAAACAATTTTAAACAAGGTTATACTACAGATACAGTTAACGATACTACAGATACAGTTAAGTCGGCTTCATATCTTGACTTACATCTAGAAATTGACAATGAGGGTCGGTTGAAGACAAAACTTTACGACACAAGAGATGATTTCAGCTTTCCAATTGTGAATTTTCCATTTCTAAGTAGCAACATTCCAGCAGCACCTGCATACGGGGTATATATCTCCCAATGGATACGATATTCCCTTGCTTGCATTTCCTATCATGATTTTCTTGATAGAGGGTTACTGCTCACGAGGAAGCTATTAAACCAAGAGTTCCAAATGGTGAAGTTGAAATCATCCCTTCGTAAATTTTACGGACGCCATCACGAGTTGGTTGACCGTTATGGAATAACCGTTTCACAAATGATATCGGATATGTTCCTTACGTCGTAACTACAATCCCGTTCCCTTTCATGAATTTGACCTACCGAATTAGACTATTTACCGGATTTGTAATCACATAAGCAACACGACGGGTGCCGCATGTGGAGCAGGATCTGCTTACCCTTCCGGAGCACCTGAGATCACCCCTAGGTTTTGGTGGGGTTCCTGTTGTTTATTCTTTAGTTTTCTATGTTGTGTCATGTGTACTATTGTTTTTCTGTTTGTCTTTTTCATTTTTAGCCATGGCGTTGTCAGTTTGTTTTAGATTTACGAGTTTGACTGTCCCTTTGGTATCTTTCGTCCCTTTTTTTATACATTTTCTACATCCAACTTGAAAGATAACCATGTCGTCGACATGATATCTAATTCTTCTGCTTAACTATGTACTAGATGAATTGAAAACTTATGCAAATGGTGTTTTTAAAAATAAAACACTTCGTAATTAAGAAGAAAATTGTAATTTTGTCTGTTTCTATTAACTTTTAAAATTTTGTCACTATGGTAAACATAACAGTACACATTTATCGCCTTCTCTAACAGAGAGCTTCGATTCTTTTGTTCTATTTCAACCAGGTTTCGATCTCAGATCTAAAACATTGCAGGCAAGTTGTTTGACCTGATCTATAAACCAGCAATAACAATACCTACAAACTCCACTTGTTTTATATTTAATCTAAACATAATTTTACATGAACATCTCCGAAAAGGGATATATCATGGTCCTATGTTTAGAGAACCCAAACACATCAATTGGACCATAACTTCAAAATAGTTATGAATGTCATTCAGGACTACAAGAGAGCCTTGGCTAAATACTCTCGTACTTGTCTCAGATTTTTTTCTCAATATATACCTTTATGATTGTTTTCAGACACACAGAGGCTGTGAAATGTCTATCATTTTGTGACGATTAATATGTTGTTCCTACGAACAAAGCTTAAAATCATATTGTAGTGTATGTTATTCGTACTACAACGGGTGTCTTGTAAAAAATAAGGATCAAAAGTGCACTCAGGTCATCACATAAGCAAAACAATATCATTTTTTTCAAAATGTAAATTTGTTTAAAATAGTTGGATCATTACTTGTAATTTCTTATATGGGCACTAGCTACGAGATATATACAAAATCTAAAATATGATTTGTTTTGTCAATCATTATTGAAAATGAAATAGTGAAATAATGATTTGCCCTTAGCGGCCGATATCAGTGTATGGTTCATTTTTTTCAAAATAAGCTTAGAAACAGTTATGATGAATTATTATGATGAATTATTCACTTGCAGGAAAATAATTCGGCCTCATTGAATCCGTATTCATGTGAACTTCAATTTAACCCCTTAGCTAGCAACTGGTGCAAAAGAAAGGAATGTCAACATCGAAAGTGAAACAAAGATAAATCATTTGATTGACTGATTCGACCCACAAAATATCCTTTATTTATACAGGTAAATACAACAGGGATAAGCAGATTAAAATTTTGTTTATTAATGTTTATTATTTTTTTAGGCTCTAAGCTCTAGGGGGTCGAGTGGTCTATCACCTCTGGTATAGTGCAAGGCGATTTGGTACCACAATATCTCAGTACATGTAGCATGAGTTCGAATCCCGGCGAGGAAAGAACAAAATATTTGCGAAAGCAAATTTTCAGATCTAACATTGTTGGGCTGATGATTAGACGATTGATATTTACTGTTACCATATTATCTACCTTGGGAAAATTTAAATTTGAAGTCACAAGACAGTATTGATTAAAGTCTACATGTCGTATGACAGGAAGTAATTCAGCTGAGTGCATAGCTATATACTAGTCAAGTTACAGGTATCTGTTGATTTTTTTAATTAGTCAATCTGGATTTAATGTCTCGTTTTATTTTACATTAATAAGTTACTTATTCAAAACACATACACACTAATTTTACACTTACAAAGGTTTCTATTTACAATTGTACTTCCTTGTTTTAAAGGCGACCGATCATTATTTGTACACATAAAATATTCTACAAATAAAAAAAAATTAGGAAATAGTAAATAGTAAGGCATTTTGTATCCGCAATCTCTCAATTAAATATGTTGCACCAGTTTCATCTTTTATTCTCAATCGTAAGTTCTGTCACAGCCATTAGTTAGGTTGATGCCCATTCTATATACACATAATTGTGTTATTACAAATATGCTTCTAAGAAAATGGTCATTATTTATCAGCTGAGGGATCAGTTCAAAAAATTCACCTCAAAAGTTTATGTTGCCGGCCCCACCCAAATGATGTTGTGAACCAAATAATGACCCTCATCATTTTAATCCCTTGTGGAGAGTCGTTTCAGTGGCAATCATACCACATCTTCTTTTTTGTATATTGGCACTATCTGTAACAGAGTATGGTAGAAAGAGATTTTCCTTGATTGCATTAATTTTCCTTGTTTTTGTAGTGATTTTTTATAACACATTCTACATTATAGTTCATATATGTAGCTTAGACTAACCAATTTGATCAAGATATTTTAGCCTGTCTGGTTAGTAGTCATCAATAAGTGATATTCACGAAATACTTTTAAAATATTTTTATTAGATAATTTGAGCAAATGAACTATAAGGTAAATATAATATTGTCTTGGTGTTCATCATTACCTTCATATTCTTTGATTTAAAGCTGATGGAACTGATTTTGATTGATCCTTTTAAGTTTTATTCTGTTTTGAATACATAAAATGTAACATCGATTTTTCCTTCTTTCCCCCCTTTTTTCTTATACCTAAACGTTTGACGCATGAAAACAGAAAACATAGCAAAATAAGCGTTTAAATGAAAAAAATATAGATTGCAATCTAACATGACACTTCAGAATGGAGTCATACCTATACTAGTTGTCTTTGATTTTTAAACTGGTTATCCGTAAAAAGTACGGCGTCAGGAATATGACTGTTGTTGTCGATTCGTTTTATGTGTTTTATGATTTGATTTTGTCATTTGATTAGGGATTTTCCGTTTTGAATTTTCCGGTGATTTTACCTTTGAAAGGCACAATAAGCCAAATTTGTTAATATACATGAACATGTGCTAAAAAGTAAAAACAAAAGTAAACTATTTTGTTCCATTTCATTTGATTCCAACTAATAATTCTATATAATTTTATGTTAAACATTTCAATGTCGATTTCTACTATATGTTATAAATGAATGTACATTTAATTGCTGACTGACAGTTAATTGGGTGTGAAACAAATAAAACATACTGACGAGGGGAAATGTCTCATTTATGCCTTTTGGTAAAATTTTAAAGTTTTATAAATGTTTCGTGGATTTTAATTTTCTAATCATACAGCTCTAGGAAGTGCAACTGAAAAAGTACATAGCAAATATCAGTGATTGTATGGTTCTGGTTCTTCCTGTATCGATAAGGTAGCTTTATTTGAGGCTTTATTTATATATATAAAGGTTTATAAACTCTGCTGGTGTTGTACACTGTCGAAGATTTAAAACATTATCTCAGATAGTGAACTCTTTCTTCAATATCGTCAACAATTTATATGCTTGACAGACATAAAAACTGTCATTGTATACCCCCCCTAGTATTTTTTTATGGCACCTCCCTGTGTAATTGTTTTGGTAATCACCCCCCCCCCCCCCAAAAAAAAATGCACCGACCCCTAGCCGATAAATTATGACTATAATTCTCACAACGGTTTCTATTCAACTTTTATTATTCTTTTAGTTTGGTTCTGATCCAATCTTTGTATTTATTTTCGTCCTAATGGAATTTCAAACATGAACCCAGTATAATAACGAATATGTTGTTTTAGGTAGTAAAGTATGTCATCCATCGTTCTTTGTGGACCCTGTAACCATGTCAACACACAGAAACATGCACAGAAATGGTGTACTAATTGCGAGGAAGGTTTTTGTGCTGACTGTGAACAGGTTCATAGATCGATGAAGATCACTAGAGACCACACACTGATATCAACCGACGACTATCGTAAAATTGAAAATGTCCCCGTCAACCTGAAATGTGAAACCCATGGCAAGAAGTTTGATCTATACTGCAAAGCCCATGACGTAGCTATTTGCGTAGCCTGCTTACCCTCACTACACAAACATTGTTCTGATGTCATTTCCCTCGACGAAGCAGCAAAAAATGCAAAGAGGTCGACAGCCCTTGACGACTTAGAAGATTCAATCAAAGTTGTTTTGGAAAACCTGCAATATTTCATCAACAATCGCAACGTCGCCATGAATAATCTTGAAAAAGAAAAGCAAAGCGTCAGGAAATCAATCAGTGAAACGAGAGCGAATGTTAACAAACATATAGATGAACTTGAAAATAAACTGTTAGATGATTTGTCTAAACGGTATGAAAACTGTAAATCACAATATGGAGAAGTCCAGAACTATTTGAATAAAACAGAAAAAGAAATCAAGTTACTACAAGAACAAACATCCCAAATGAAGCTTGTCGGATCCGACTTACAGGTATTTCTTGGAACTCGTCAGATGAGCATAGTAATCCATAACGAGGTCGAAAAAGTCAAATCAATGACGAGCACATTGCAGGATTACAAGATTGGGTTTGAGATTCATCCAGGAATAACTTCGCTACTTGAAAATATCGATAGATTCGGCAAGGTTAAAATTGAAGAAAAAACTATCAGTTTACCGTTTAAAGATGCAAAGGTCGACCAAGCACAAATAGTACATACACCAACCGGTCAATCGTTTGATCGAACACGGCTGCAACTGCGAGAAAAGTTCAAGATAAAAGACAAAAACAATACGACGAATGTCCGCGGATGTTGGATTTTGTCAAATAGTCATTTATTGATTGTCGATTGCAATGAAAACAGAGTGATAATGGAGTATAGTGACGATGGAAGACACATCCGTGACATACCTGTGTCTGACAAACCTTTTGATTTGGCTATCATAGACAGTAATCGCATTGCAGTTACATATGATCATAAATATATGGAAATACTGAACATTAACAACAAAACGGTTCATGCGAAAGTAACTTTTAAACGGATTTGTTCGGGAATTTCATATCAGATTGGAAACATTTATATTTTAGTATTGAATGAAGGTATTGTGGAGATGGACATGTCAGGGAAAAGATTACGTACAATAGGTGGGAAATATGCTGAATATGGTATTTTTCATATCACTACAACAAACGACAGAATATTTTGTACAGACTGTTATACAAACTCTGTATACTGTTGTAGTATGACGGGTAAAGATATCTGGACATTCACTGACCAATCTCTTGTTTGTCCAAGGGAAATATCAGCTGATGGCGATCATAACGTGTTTGTTGTAGGGAGAGATTCTAACAATCTGATGATGATACAACATAATGGGAAAGTCAGTAAGATGTTACTTACTCAATCCGACGGTCTGAACTATCCAATCCCCGTACATTATAATAGAGACAGGAAATTATTGTTGGTGTGTAAAGCAAAAAGATATGCCGTTCTATATAGTGTTATAAAGTCAGAGACAGAATAATCCTCCAAGAACTGAAAAAGCGCCCTTTACAAATTGTATATCGTTCTAAAGAAAAATCTTTATTGACTTATATTGGATTTATGGAATGAATGTTGACATATCTTAACTTACATGTAGTTTACGCTCGATAGGATTTAACCTAATGTAAGATATGATCAATATCGAAATAAAACAAAAACATCAAATATAATTTAAAACCAATTGTTCAGAGAACAATTGAAGGTCGTTTCACAACAAAGAAGTTTTGAAAAGATGCTGGTTACTTTATACTAATGCGATACCTAAGTGATTTCAGTATACTTTTGAGCGAAATAAGGGAGATAATTGGCTACTTTCGGGGAAGTAAATGTATCTTTCGGTCTCATATGATAGATTCTTTCACACTGATTACACAAATATATAGTTTATATATACTTTAGCCTTCAAACCAGGAGATAATGTGCCACTTCCGGTTCTCGTCTCTTTTAGTCTTTGGTGATAGGTTAGTGAATTTAAATAACAAAATATATGGATTCCGACTACTTTTTGATGAAAAAGGTGCAAAAATGGTTACTTCCGGTTCTCTAAAGGTAACTTCCGGTTGTCATTTTTCAAGATCATATGTCACCCAATCTTTTGATAAAGGTGATTTGGCTTTATAACGAACCAAGTTGAACATGTTGAAGTAATAATCTTTTTTTAACACTTGAATATAAATTTATTGCACTAAAGCTGTAAACAATGACCTTACCGCTACAGCTTTAACTGTAAGGTACACTGAAATGGTTAGTATGAAAAACAGGGTTTCATATAGATATTATTTTCTTATATTTTATATTACAATTAAATACAATGTTCAATAATAATATTATACAATTCAATACACTGATCTGAAATTAATGATTCATTTTTCTTCAATTCATGTAATCAAATTAAATAACGACCATATAATACACTTATCCGAAATTTATTGTCTGACGTGAATTTATCTCGTTTAAAAATTAAATGATTTAAGAGTGTGGGACATCGATTGTTTTGATCGGATGGTTTACCTTGTTACTAACGGTGAGAGAGAGTTTGCTTTTTAAAGGATGTATGTAGAATTTGGCGACTTTATATCTTTTTTATTTTGATCTTAAACATATTAGATAAGTCATTTCTTTCTTTATATAAATTAACGTGTCCTAGACATATGTTAAAAGTGTTTTATTTTTGGAGATATTAAAGTTTGAAGCACTTGGACTGTAGTATATTCTTGTAGATTGTAGGATCTTAAGTATTTGTCAAATTCAAATTTAAAGAGATTGAATACACAAGTAGATTTATTTCTTTGATTCGATACATAGTACGATTTGTAGATAGCACATCCTATAAGTGTCAGAATTATATTGAATCCGATAAACTCATTATCTGTTATTGTGTAGCCTAATACAATATCTTTTAAGTTAATGTTTTTTATTAAAATTTATTTGTGATAAGATTTTATTAATGATTTCCCAAAATTCTTTAAGAAATTCACATTCGATAAAAAAAAGTTTGATACGTGTCTTCAAGTTGAAAAAGTTGACAAAAGTTTCCGTTCTTTTTACAAATATCAAACTTCACAGTTGAAGAAAAAATATTATGATGGAAGGAAAAAACATAAAATTAATGTCCTATAACTGTCACGGACTTCACATGAAGAAAAAACGGGGAGATATTTTTGATTATCTTAATTCAAAAGATTTAAATATATATTGTCTCCAGTATACACACTTTATAGAACAAGATAAAGTTTTGATTATAAACCAATGGAAAGGCCATAGTGTTTTCAATTCATTTGCTTCCAACAAAAGAGGAGTTGCTACTGTATACTTTTTAAAAATACCTTTGACTATAAATACACAAAGTTAAAAAAGATTGAGATGGCAATCTGGTGGTATTGGATCTTAATATTGAAAACAAGAGATTTACTCTGATAAATGTTTATAGGCAGAATATTGATACTCCCTGCTTCTATGACAAATTAACAGAAATTATAGATTTCTTTGGAAATCAGCTCTGTATTATTTGTGGGGACTTTATTCTTGTTCAAAACTTCAACCTTGATACCCATAACTATATAAATATAAACAATCCAAGATCTGGAGAGAAAATTTTAGAAATTAAAGAATATAAGAATCTTGGTGACCCATTCAGACAAATATACCCTGATGTTAAATGGTTAACATGGAGAAGGAAAAACCCCTTTAAACAATCTAGATTAGATTTCTTTTTGATTTCTGAAAGCCTTATAGATGACATTTGTGAAGTAAACATTGGTAATAGCTACAGGTGAGATCATTCACCAGTGATTTTAACTTTAAAAATAATTGAATTTATAAAAGGCAGAGGCCTATGGAAATTTAATAACTCTCTCCTTCAAGATCCTGAATATGAAAAACTATTAAAACAAAAAATTACTAACACAGTCGAGCAATATAAAATGCCAGTGCATAGAGGAGATGATTTACATTGTATTGATAATTTAGATATTGATTTTTCAATTTATGATCAATTATTGTTGGAGACCCTTCTCCTTGAGATTAGAGGTCAGACTATTTCTTATTCAACATTTATAAAAGAAAAAGGACAAAACAGGAAATCCAACTGACTGAGACAGAACAAGGTTAAAGGTCAATATGTTAGGTCTAGAACCAAATGGATTGAAAAGGGAGAGAGGCCAACAAATTTCTTTTGTAATTAAGTAACACAAAACTTTGTCAATAAAACTATTTAAAAACTAGTTACTGAGGAAAATACTGTAGTAGAAAATCAAAAAGAAATCTTAAAACAATCAAAATAATTTTGTGAGAAACTTTACAAAAGACAAGGGAATTACCATCTTTGACATCTAAATTAAATGATATCGAAAAAGAATCATTAGAAGGTAACATTTCATTTGCTGAATAAACACAAGCTTTGAAAAGGATGAAAAATAATAAAAGTGCTGGGAAAGATGGTTTTACTGCAGAATTTTTCAAAGTGTTTTGGATAGACATTGGAAAGTTTGTTTTGAGGTCAATACATTTTTCATATCAGATTGGGGAAATGTCTGTCACACAGAGGCAGGGAGTTATCACATGTATTTCTAAAGAAGGCAAGTCAAAACAGTTCTTAAAAAATTGGCGTCCAATTACACTTTTGAATTCAACATACAAACTAGCTTCTAGTTGTATTGCTGAGAGAATAAAGTCAGTTCTAAACAGAATTATTGATTCTGATCAAACAGGCTTTATCCCGGGTAGATTTATTGGGGAGAACTGTAGACTTATATATGATATTTTACAATTTACAGAAGAAAATGATATCCCTGGTATAATACTACTCATTGATTTTGAGAAGGCCTTTGACTCTATATCATGGGCATTTCATTTTGAAACACTGAAGTATTTTAATTTTGAAGACTCTATTATGAACTGGATAAAAACATTTTATAAGGATATTACATCTACTGTCACCCAGAACTGCTGTCTGTCAGACTTTTTCCGTGTGGAGAGAGGCTGCAGACAGGGTGATTCTTTATCTCCTTACCATTTCTTGCTATGTGCTGAAATATTAGGCATTTTGGTAAGAGGTAGTGATGTGATAGCACGGTGGGTATGGTTGTCCTCCGAGAGAACGTACTGTGCTAGTGATTTGGTCCTGACGGGTGCTTGTGATCAATGAAAAAATGTAAACAAAGTCGAAAATGATGATTTTTGACGTTTTCACTCATAAAAAATGGAAGAAAACAGTTGAGATTTTTCTATTTCGTTTCTTAGGGGTTCATACATATACCATTAAAAAAATGACCCTCTAAACTGTTTCAGTAAGCGAAACACAAAAATGCTCATTTTCAGAAAATTTCGAACTGAAAAAATAAAACAAAAATGCTCATAGAGTCCGCTTTCTATACCGCAAACTCACGACAAAACAATGTTGTGAAAAAACATTGCAATTTATTAAAAGGAGTAGGTCCGGTAAGGCCCCTTTTTGGCCCTTAAATATAACAGTTTTACAAAATTGTTAAAATGTAAACTTTTAGTTATTTATTGGATAGTTGCATGCTTCTGTCACATACATATAGGCTGTTTTTGACAAAACATTGCACATATATCGGGTTGTAGCACCAGTAAGTCATGCTAAATTACTGAAATCTTCAAAGTTCTATCATTTTAGTTAAATTTTAGACGGTTTCCGTGTACAACGAAAGTGGCCGCATTCGTGTTCATCCTTTATATTGCAATGTAAGTTGTATTTTATGATAATACATAACATATATAAAGGTTGTGGATGAACACGGATGCGGCCACTTTCAGTTTTGACAAAAAACATATGAAAAGTGACGTTTTTTGGCATATTTGAGAGATCTTTCATATTTGAGCTTGAATCGGATCGTTTTAATGACTTAATCAGTTAAAATCTTTTACAAAAACTAATAGAATCAAGTCAAATAGACACTTAAGTGCCTAAAAAGTGGTCAAAATCTTTCGTCAGATGAAACTGAAATTTGAGGCCAAAATGAGTCCTTACCGGAATCTACTCCTTTAGCATTTTCTCAATTATTCATGTCCTGATACTGTGCTGGTGGGTCCTGTCATTGTGCTGGTGGGTCCTAATACGGTGCTGGTGATTTTGGATAAGAAGTTGGTCATATTTGAAACAAATGTTACAAAATCAATAAAATTAGCCAGATAATTGTTGCCAACAGGATATATGACTCCTATTGTAGCTCTTGTGCATCCATTTGGCTGTTTAATATGTGTTTTCAAATGATTTGAACTTGTGTGGGGACGATATCTTATAATATAACTCTGATAAAATACACAACAGCTTTGTAGTTTGACGTTTACTAGTTACTAAGCAAATATAAGGACACGTCGCCGTGTGACGTCGCCCTTAGATACAATGTGACTTCCGATACGTTGCCGGTCCCGCGGTCTTCTCGACAACTTGTATTACATAATAACATAAAAGGGCAACATTTTTCGTCCAATATCAGATAACAATTAATATATCGTATCTAAAATAAGTTAAAAATTCCACAATACTATTTAATTCATTTTATGTGTCAATTTGTACGAAAAAAGTCGAAAAGAAGAGACTTTTTTAATGTCATGATTATATGTCGCTTTCTAGATCTATGCTTAGCAATAATTTCAGATGACATGGACTCCTCACCCTGATGACCCTGCTGCCTTTCATAATTTTATCCGTATACATATATTAATAGATAAACAAAAGGCTGCATCAACACGTATTTTTGTATTTTTAAAAAACGATTCGTTGTAACGAGAATATTTGTGGTAAATGGAAACTGTGAGGGTCACAATCTTAAAATGCTTATAAATGTTGCTGGAACCAGTTCCGTTATCTGATCTGAATTTTCTGAAATGTGCAAGGTAGATAGACATTTTGATTTTTTTTTACCGTCGGTAATGAACCATTGTGTTGATCCCATGCTAAACATAACACAAATCTCTGTACAAAGGTCTGTGAATTTTCTACAAAAATAGTGATTTTATTTTCACTTAATTCTCTTTTTCTACTAAATACAATAATGAATGCTTTGCAAGACGTTTCCCCTTGATATATGTACAAAATTATATCTCTTTTATTCATTGTCTGTGCTGTTTTGATACTATTGCAGTTTGCACATTTTGGAATTGACAGGCCACAGGAGGGGGTCATAAACCGTACACTAAAAGATAAAATATTGATATAAGTACTTAATTTGCATCTTTGAACCCCCACCCCGGCTTGTGTTTTTAAGAGCCTGGGGTGTCTAAAATTGGTCGATTACAGACAGCCGAGTACGCATTTTACTTTCCAGGCGTGTTATTGTTGATTGTTAAAGTCCTGAAAACGGATAGATGAAAACAAAAATGTGTGTAATTATAAATATAAATTAAGGCTACATTTTAATATAATAATTCTATGAATTTACAATATAAAAAAATGCAGAAAAAAAATGAATGAAGTGAAATATCTTAGTAAGGAGTCATTACTACAGAGATGGTGTGTTTGACTCACAAAATTTAAAAGCTTAGTGATATTACCAATATTAAAATAAAAGTGTATTTTAGTTTTTCCATTTACTCATTTTCAATTATAATCAAGGCACATTTTATTTTATTCATGAAAAATATTTATATATAGAAAAGAAGGACACATTGTTCACTTCCTCCCCCGTAATTCTTTATCAAAAATATTTATTTTGAAATGAAAAAAGCTAAGAAATCTTAATTTTATTAGTGTTCTCTAGGTTATCTCGTCTTCATTCTCTGACATATTCCATCCTGCCCTTTCATAAAATAGTGATTTTTTTAGTGTGCTATCGAATTTTCGAGAAAAAAAAACAACCTGATAACCGTTTAGACAAAAAACAATGTGTTGGAAAAATCTTACAGCAAGTGATTCTTAATAGCTATAAGATACATTTTTCTTTTACAATATAACTTTTAAATCTCACGCGAAACTATTCCAAGCTTTCGCTCTAACTTATCCCCCTCCCCCCAAAAAAACACCAAACAAACAAACCCGCAATACCATTGTCATTCTTATAGTCAGCACTCAATTGTTCACAAACAAATGTGTTTTAAGCTGCTAAAGACATGATTCAAACGCTCAGAAAGTCCTTTGTTCTATATTTTTGCTCTCCATTTTTATGCAAAACCTTAAGCTTTTACATTTTTATTTTATGGGTTATCATTGAAGGTCGTACGATGACGTATGGTTGTTAACACATACTTCCTTTGGTTTCTTATGGAAATTTGTCCATTGACAACAAAAATACCACATCATCTACTTTATATAAGTATTGTATAAATTACAACGTATTTTGGTGATCTTGCAAAATGATCGTAATCCCGAACATCGTAAACATATTTTCTTATCTTAAAAGGGGGCAAGAGTGGTTCCATTAACAGGCCAATAAATAAGATTAAAGTTAGTTTAAAAAAAAAATAAAAAAAATAGGGGTATTTTTTTTTCTCAGTAAACAGATTCACAACAATGTCAATTTCAAGAAAGCAGACAACAGTTAATAAGTCAGTACAGCATCAATGATCTTGAATATATGCCACTATTAACTAAAATATAAAAGCACAGAACCAGGACCGTTTTACTTATCACCAGCACAGCGTCAGGACAATTCCGTTTAACGAACTTGCACGACTTTTGCATTATAATATTGTTGTAATAGACTTTGCATGGTACTTATGACACATCAGAGAAAAATTAAGCAACAAAGCAGTCGTTTTATTGCCGTTCTGATACAATGTAAACAAACCCACCAGCACAGAATCAGGACCCACCAGCACCCGTCAGGACCAAATCACCAGCACAGTACGTTCTCTCGCAGGACAAACATACCCACCGTGTGATAGAGGGTCTTACGGTAGACGATTCAGAGTATATCTTGTCTCAATATGCACACGATCACTTATTTTAGATGGGTCGCCTTCCTCGCTGGATGCCTCTCTCCGTATATTACAGTTCTATGCTGAGATATCAGGACTGAAAATTATCTTAGACAAATCAAACGTTATATGAATAGGTAGTAAAAAACATAGTCAAGACAAAATGAGTGTAAAGTTGGGACTGAAAAGGGGTTTCAGTACCTTCAAATTATTGGATATCACTTTCTGTGTTGATTTAGATAGAATGTTAAATCTAAATTATGCTCCTCGAATACAAGAAATTGAAAAAATATTACAAAAATGGTCAAAACAGTGACTTACCCCGTGTGGTAAAATAAAATCAGAAATTATATCAAAATTTAATCATCTGTTCCTGTCTATCCCAGGACCAGATGATAATATGCTAAGTCAACTTAATAGTAAAATTTATTCATTCTTTGGGATGATAAGCCTGACAAGATCAAGCGGGATCTTCTATGTCAGGAATACTTCCGAGGGGGCCTGAAAATTATTAATTTGAGAAATGTTATACAAGGTTTAAAACTAACTTGGGTTAGAAGATTATTAAAGTCAAAATCTTAGTGGATTCTATTAGTTATCTTGGTATAATCAGGTGTGTATCAAATTTTACACCGTTGCTGAAAATTTATACACCCTGAGGCGCAGCAAGATAACGAATTTATTTCTTATGAACAATTCCTTTACTCAATTTGAAACCAGGATGTAAAAATGTAAAAATGGTAATGAAAAATTTCGAGCGTAATATTTTTACAATGTCCATGCTGCTGCACATTGTCAAATACTTTTTTACTTCATTTTTTAGAAAAATCAGAAAATTTTAGTGTTCTTTTACCAAAAAAAAAACAAAACAAAACATTTAATTTTTTTTGGGCATTTTCTTATTATCACCGGGTGAACCAGGGTGGGATGTTATTTACACTGGGGTAGTCAATCAATCATATTGTAGTATTTTTGCTACATAAGAAATAAAATTATTTACCTCCACCCAAAATATAAATTTTACAGAGTTGGCTTATTTTAGAATTACTAAAAAATCTAAAAAATAAATTTGGGATGAAGTTTTTCATGCCTGGAAAACTATGT
Organism: Mytilus edulis; assembly: GCA_019925275.1. Lineage (NCBI taxonomy): Eukaryota > Metazoa > Mollusca > Bivalvia > Mytilida > Mytilidae > Mytilus > Mytilus edulis. The sequence continues at coordinate 12,118,393 of CM034352.1, forward strand.
CAAAACTCAGACATCCATTTTATTTTGAGGAAGTCATTTCTACATCTATATGGCATAACGAATATATCTAAATTGATAATGTCGGCGTTTACTAAAAAAAATGGGCACATCATGGAGTATGGACTGTAAATGACCTGTTAGATGAACATGGAAATATATTAACATATGAAAATTTTCAAATAATGTATAACTTCAAACCAATGTTTCTACAGTTAATAATTTATATGTTGTTTTCAAAATCAACTATTAGAAACTTAGTGAGTTTATATATTTTACTGTAAAAAGACAGAGGCATAATTTAGAAATTTAGATATTTGTAAAGGTTCTTATTGTAAAGGTAGGACCATCAAAGCACCAGGGAAAAACCAAATTATTGAAATTCAGTTTCCTATATTTTTTAGGATCACTGTATTTGTCAAAGTTGAAACATGATACATTTTATAAATACACATTAGTGTGTGTTTCTTGTCTTTTCGTTGTAATCATTGATTTAATTGTATTCAAATAATTGTAATCATTTTGTGATCATTGTACCAAATTTAACTTGTGATTATTCTGCCTGTTATGGGCGTCTTTAATTGACAATAAAATATATTTGATTTGACAGTTTTATGGACTTATATTAGCATTAAAATGTGGCTACAAAATATATGTTGGTTTCAATATAGAATTATTCATTATATTTTAGGGACTAACGCTTTACGTTTTAAAATGAAGCTTGTTAGTTGTAATTTGTGTACATTTTGCAAGGAAGAGCCTGAAACTATAGAAAATTTACTTTGGGGTTGTCATATTGTAGCCGACATTTGGCACAATCTAAATTCATGGATTTTCGATAAGGTTCTTATCGAATTTCCACTTAATTTGAAAATTGTCATTTTGGCCTCTATGAATAGTTATCAAAAGTACCAGGATTATAATTTTATACGCCATACGCGCGTTTCGTCTACATAAGACTCATCAGTGACGCTCAAATCAAAATAGTTAAAAGCCAAACAAATACAAAGTTGAAGAGCATTGAGGACCCAAAATTCCAAAAAGTTGTGCCAAATACGGCTAAGGTAATCTACTCCTGGGGTAAGAAAATCCTTAGTTTTTCGAAAAATTCAAAGTTTTGTAAACAGATTTTTTTTTTTAAATTATCATATAATTGACATTCATGTCAACACCGAAGTGCTGACTACAGGGCTGGTGATACCCTCGGGGACGAAACGTCCACCAGCAGTGGCATCGACCCAGTGGTGTTAATAGTTATCAAAAGTACCAGGATTATAATTTTATACGCCATACGCGCGTTTCGTCTACATAAGACTCATTAGTGACGCTCAAATCAAAATAGTTTAAAAGCCAAACAAATACAAAGTTGAAGAGCATTGAGGACCCAAAATTCCAAAAAGTTGTGCCAAATACGGCTAAGGTAATCTACTCCTGGGGTAAGAAAAATTGTAAACTGAACTTAATTAAAAATAAAGTTATCTTACTGCCGATGTACTTTATTTACAGATGAAAGATGCAAGATATAAAACTTAATATAAAAGATCTTCAAAACTACATAAAAGAAAACTTGATTTTAGAGAAACGTATTTCTTCAAAATACTTAAGTGTGGAAGAACACAACTTGTACTGGAACCCTGGGCTAATTTCATTAATATAATTAAACATTTATGTATATGAACATTTGAAATTATCTGTATATTGTTATACCATACCATATGTATGCTCATATATATTTCTTGCACTACTATAACTATATTAATGAAAATGTTATTACTATACTTAATCCATAGATTTCAAAGTGTTAGTTCATAGAATGCTTATAATGCTTTTCTATTTCATTTGCTTGCTTATTGTTCCACAATACAAATATATGTTGATACTTGTAGATTCATGAAGAAAATGATAAATTATATAAAAAAAAAGTTGACAAAACGGACAAGTGTCGATTTTCCATTTGTAGAGATTTTCTCTATTCGGTTAAATGCAACTTATTAATTTTCATCTAAACATTTTAAGTTTATTCAGTTTTAAATGTTGGTGTATTAACTTAAACATATATTTGGTAAAATTATAATTTATTTCTTATTCATTTTTCTATTTATTTATGCCAAAGCTTGGAGACATTTTTTTGAACGAGCAATTGATACACGTTTTGCTTAAATTTTCAATTTCAATGTTTTCTTTGTTTATAATGATAAATAATCTGTTAAAATCTACTTTTGATTTGATGGATTCTTCTGTAGCTAAAGCTTTTAACCATGCAGTTGGAATTAAGTTTTTGACTTTAGGGTTTCGCAGTTTTTTAAATATTTTTTCTTGGGCAATTTTTTCATTATCGTCAATAATATCGTTAATTTAAATAAAATCACTGTGTATCCAGTTATGCATAATAAGAGGCTTGCTTTGAAATTTTATAAATTTATTCCCCAGATAACTTGCTTTCTTATTTCGACAAATAAATTTAATTCTGTGTTGTTTGTTTCATGAAATAAAATCCAACTTTTTTTCATTTCTAAGTAAATTCTGGAATGGCCTTAGTTATGTAATCTAGTTTTTTTTAAAGTTTGGTTGTTTAAATTCATTCTAAAAATGAGGAAATTTTCTCCTAATTTATTTGAAAATAGCTTTGGTATCAATGTCCAATTTTCTTGTTTTGCCTGTAGCAATTTAGAGACCCATCTTATTTTAAGAGAGGAAGAGAAGCTTTTTATGTCGGTCATTTTAAGCCCTCCCTGGTTGTAATCTGCTACCAACGTATGTCTTTTAACTTTGTTTTTCTTACTATTCCATATGAAACTAAAGATTTCTCCTTCTATATCAAGTAATTTTGGGTTAATTAAAACTGTAACATTTGCTAAAAAAGTAAATTGTGTTATAATGAGAGTTTTATCTATTAGAATGTTTTCCTAAAATGGTTAAGTTTCTTTTTTTTCCACGATGTAATCAGATTTCGGTTTTGATGTTATATTTGTTATTCTCGTGGGATTTTGTCCGATGCTTGGTCCGTTTCTCTGTGTGTTACATTTTAGTGTTGTGTCGTTGTTCTACTCTAATAATTAATGTGTTTCCCTCAGTTTTAGTTTGTTACCCCGATTTTGTATTTTGTCCATGGATTTATGAGTTTTGAACAGCGGTATACTACTGTTGCCTTTATTTATTCGACACTTTTCAAATCTAGTATAAAAATTTAGTTTTCACAATGTTTTTTTTTTTTATTAATGCCGAAATATATACCTAGCACTTTTACAGGTTTGTCCGTGAAGTGAATGTCATCTACTTTTTCCCTACAATGTTTAAGTTTACCAATCCAAATTCCTTCCGTTTTATTATTTTTGTTAAGTTGTAATGCAGAAAAAGTTTCAAAACCGGATACCTCTTAGGGGTCTAGAAGGGGCAGAAATCCAACCGTTATTAAATATATAACTATTTATTTTTGTATACAAGGTTTTTATCCAATTTATGAAGGGTTTATTAAAACCAAAATATTCTAAAGTATGATACATTCCATTCTAATGTGTCGAAAGCTTTGCAAAAATCTATGAATAAAATTGCTCCTTCTATATTAAACTTATCTGCTAATCTATTAAATCTGATATTTGGCGTAAAATAAAACCTATAAATCAGTTCTTTATCAAAATAGTATTGTCTTTTTCGTTTGTTTAGATTTTTCTCCCTTTTCTACCCACTCTTGTTTTGATCTTATTTGGGCTCCTTTTGCTTTTTATTCATATCGATTTTCTAGCTCTTTCTCTAAAGTGGACATTTTTTCTTTTATAAAATCATTATCTTCATAATTAGATTTTTCATATAATATTTTTAATTGTAGTTCTAAATTACGCGTTCCATTTTATTCTAAGTTTAGCTTTACTTTTACTATACTCAATACTGTATTCCTTTATTTCCAATTTGAGGGAGTCCCCCAGAAGTCTTAGATCTATTTCATTTTTCCTATCTCATTAATATGTTTTTGTATAATTTTATTTATTTTGTCTGCGTATTCTTGCTCGTTGCGAATACCGTTGTTAATTTTCCAATACCCCGGGCCTCTTGTTTCAGATAATACAGATTGTAACTGTACTGATACTGCTTGGTGGTCGGTACTTTTAATAAGAAAAGGCCTAATACAACATAACTTTACGTTTAACACGAAATCTTTTTAACTAGGCACATGTAAATTCTACTAGACTGAACTGGATTGTTACGTCACCATGTATATTGGATCTTTTGAGGGTTAACGTGTCTCCATATATCCATAAGATCATTTAATTTTTTAGCCTATTGACTGGTTTACTTGCTTTTTTACGGATATTTCCTATCTACATATTTAAGGTCGTCGTTCATATCTCTTCCTAAAATTATTGTTTATTTTGCGTTTTTGTTTAAAAAGTCATTTAATTTTTTGAAGAAGCTATTTCTCTATATTTGGGGCATATATGTTTATAAGAGAATATATATTATATTTTCAAATTCAATATTTATCATAATTATTCGACCTTCTAAATTTTTATGCTCGTCTATTTATTTATAGTATAGTTTGTTATTAATTAATTTTGCTACTCCTCTGCTTGAATTCGTTCCGTGACTATAATAACAAGAATGATCTGATTCTATTGTTAAAACGTTTTATATACACTACTATTCCCCATGCTCAGTTGAATGATCGACTTCACCATCTCATAAAACAGAGCTTTTTCTATAAAAAGGGAATCGTAGATACAAATTTCGTGATTTGGGTTACAATAATTCATATTTTGTGAGGAATCACACTGAATCTTCCAAAAATAACTGAAGATGTTATTATCAAAATGCTGGATGAAAAAGCTCCTCGCGAAATTCTTTAATTTTACTTTCCGATATATTGATGATTTTCTATCATTGAATAACCCATATTTCAGCCAATACTTACATTTCATATATCCCAGCGAGCTTTAAATTAAATATACTACTGATACTAGAAGGACTGCTTCATACCTTGATCTTTTCCTCAATATTGACGCAGATGAACGACTTCACATGCAAATCTATGATAAATGGGACGATTTTAACTTCGTATGGTGTTAACATATCACAATTGATACGTTATGCTCGTGCTTGTTCACACTATACGGACTTCATATACAGGAGTGTGCTCCCTACGCAGAAACGGCTTCAACAAAGTTATGAGGAGGACAGATTACAATTGACACTCCGTAAATTTTATGGACACCATCAAAAATAAGTTGATCAATACGATTTGTTTTTGACCAAACTAGCTAAGGACATTTTTACCACATGGTAGATTGTGTTTTGTCATTACGTCGTCTTATCTTTTAATTACCGAACGTGACTTATTCCCGGTTGTGACTGTTTTGCTGAGTGTGAATTCGCATTACTATAAGACGTGTTACGGTACTTGTCTATCCCAAATTCATGTGTTTAGTTTTATGTTGTATTTGTGGTTCTCGTCAGATTTTGTCAAATTTGTTGACGTCTTTGCTATTATATTCATGTGTTATGGTGAAGAAAATTAATCACCGCCTTCATTTATTAGATTTGATTTTATTCAACGTAATCTACGTTAATTTACGTTTGAAGTTGGATTCAAAACAAACTGGACATATATATATATATATATATATATATATATATATAACTCGTCTAAACATCAACTCAACAATGTTAGATCTGTAAATTTGCTTTCGCAAATTTTTGGTTCTTCCCTCGCCGGGATTCGAACCCATGCTACTGTGATATCGTGACACCGAATCGCCTGCACTGCAGCCGTCCCGCTAGACCACACGACTACCTGGGCTCTCAAAAAAAAGAGCTTCCGGTGGGCATGTGTTACCTTTCCACGTCAGTTTTAATCTAGCGGCGTACTACAGTACATGATATATAAGGCATGAAGATGTTATTGTTACAGATCAGCTAAATTATCTATAGCAAAGGATCCTACAAATTAATGTAATATACAGTCACAGAAAATAATTATATTCATAAGTACGTCTGAGTCAGTGACAACTCTACAACAGATGTATCCATCGGATCGCCATCAATGATGGTGATACATGGCTGTGTACATAATGTATATACAACTCGTCTAAACATCAACCCAACAATGTTAGATCTGTAAATTTGCTTTTGCAAATTTTTGGTTCTTCCCTCGCCGGGATTCGAACCCATATATATATAAACGAGTCTAAATTGAAAACTACGTTCAAACCTATGACTGCGACGAATAAAAACCGCAATTTTTATACGTGTGCATGTCAAACAAATTTCGTTGTAGCAGGGTCTAAAAACAGCACAAACAACATTTTCCAAAAGACCAAAAAAGTGAAAAAGTATATTTAAACAAAACGCATTTGACTCACAGGTCGAACAACTGATCACAAGATGTAACAAAATGGATCTTAATATATATTTAATGCTAAACAGATTTTTTTTTACTTGTGGCCACGATGATATGCCACAAACATAAGGTGTCAATATATTTTTGGTACACCAGATCCGGATTTCGACAATAAATGTCTCTTCAGTAATGTTAGGGATCCAAACAGTATTTGGAAGGCCATATAAAAAGTACCCTCATTTTGAGAAAAAGAACCCTCATTTTGAGAAAAAGTACCCTCATTTTTTTAATAAACTCTTAAATTTTAAGAGTCAATATAGGATGAACGGAACATATAAACCGGAGGGAAAATATGATACAAGCCCAAACGAAAAAATATAAACGAGTCTAAATTGAAAACTACGTTCAAACCTATGATTGCGTTGGATAAAAACCGCACTTTTTATACGTGTGCATGTAAAACAAATTTCGTTGTAGAAGGGTCTAAAACAGCACAAACAACATTTTCCAAAAGACCAAAAAAGTGAAAAAGTATATTTAAACAAAACGCATTTGACTAACAGGTCGAACAACTGATGTTCTTTAACCCTGCTGACTGCCATTGGCGATTGCCAAATAAAATTGATCACAAGATGTAACAAAATTAATCTAAATATATATTTAATACTTAACAGATTTTTTTTTACTTTTGGCACGATGTTATGCCACAAACTTAAGTTGTCAATATAATTTTGGTACACCAGATCCGGATTTCGACAATAAATGTCTCTTCAGTGATGTTAGGGATCGAAACAGTTTTTGAAGGCCATATAAAAAGTACCCTCATTTTGAGAAAAAGTACCCTCATTTTTTGAATAAACTCTTAAATTTTAAAAGTTAATATAGGATGAACGAATCATAAAAACCGGAGGGAAAATATGATATATATACAGTCCACCAAAAGATAAGCACCAACTACTTTTATTGCATAGATTTTTTTCAAATTTAAAAAATCAATTATTCCTCGAAAAATAGATAACAATCATACAGCAATTTTGCTAATGTACAGGGATCTCCATGGCCTGTTTAACGATGGAGCCCCGCCATCGTTCAAATGTCTTGCGCCATCGTCAAATGACTCGCGCCATCGTTAAATTGTCTTGCGCCATCGTTAAATTGTCTTCCGCCATCGTTCAAAACTTCATCGTTTTTTGTAGCCCGACGCCATTTTTTTATCAATTATAATCAAATGCATGTAATTGCATAACCCTTAGGCTTTTTATGTTATAATCCAATACAGTTCTAACGCCTGAGGGATATCCGGATTAAGATCGCTAATTACTTGTACCTGAGCTTGTACAGGTAGATCAACAAACCAAACAGGAGAATACTATCTGAGGATAGACGATCCATTTGTCGAAGTAATCAACTAAGTTTCAGCAAATGATTATGATCATTTAGATTAAATAAATAAATTAATAAATTAATCCAGTTACAAAGAAAACAGTTTAACAAGTCGAACACGTGCTTTATTTTGACTTACGCAATCAGCATCCCCCTTTTTTAAGAAGTACAAAATAAGACGCAAAACAGTAAATATTATTTCATCGTAAATAACTCGAGTACTGCTGTAACGATAATTTAGAATTACTTTAAAAGTTTAAAAGTAAAAACTTAAATATTTCCTGTAAAGAAATATCGTATCTAAATTCCGAATTCATTTCGTATATTACAATCAAATTGATACATCCGCGTTTCCGGTTTCTATTCAGACTCGAAAGATGCATGTTGCACAGCATCAATTTTTCCAGATAGTCATTAAAAACCTTTTCATTTGTCGACGTTTGCTTTACAAATCTCTTTAACCTTTTACATAACCCGTACGAATTGTTTTGTTGTTGCTGCAAATCAACCATACCGGTAATGGGCTCTGAATTTGACAGTGTCCACGAAAAATAAGCTCCACATTAGATGATTTTTAACCCCCAAAACAATTACCAAAAATAAAAGAAATCTGCATGGGGACCTTCATGACAGCTTTTGGTCATTCTCGACTAAGGGGGGGCCATGATGACTTGGCATTTGAATGGTTAAAAACGGCAATAAATGAAAATATTGATACTTCTAATTCTATAATGAAAATTCAAATAAATATAATTTAAATAAGCAATAAATTAGCATTTTCACCATTCCTTGTATGGAGGGATAAAATACTTCCGATCGTGCTACACTGTACAGCGTAGACAAGGTTTGTAATGGTGAAAGTTCCTCCATGGTTCAATTTTCATCCATGGAGATCCCTGAATGTATACCATAAACAAATCACAAATAAAATTTTTGTCACTTATAAATGTTCTATGCGTGTAGGTTTTTCGTTCACAGACACTGAATTTAAGTTTCACTGTGATTTTCATTTTTTACAACAATTAATCACCCAATATCATTAAAATTTTCTACACATAATCTTTGGTATGTTTGGCAAATTTAATGTCAAGATTTGAGTCAATAGCAAGTGTACTAACCTTTCATCCGGTGCAGTTTCATAACACAACGTATCATTCTTGGTAAAAGCATCCAAAACTGTAGTTGAGGAAATCTGTTGCATTAAACAACAAATGCCACTTTTAAATCGACTAACTTTTGTAAAGATGGATCTCTGCGATTGAGATTTCCGACATGTTTGATAGGGTTTATTTATGGAATCAAGGAAGGCCGAAAATTAGTGTAAATGGGTGGTTGCTTTTTGGACTCAGTTTAAATTATGGCCCTGTTGTCATTCAGGTAAAAGGGTCTTGGTTATTAACTTTTGTAATAAAACTTATGAAAATAATGGTATTAATTATTTTTGGAGTGTTAAAAATTCTTTAGAGGTTTTAGATAAAATACATGCTTTCAATGGTCCTTACAGTTCTATTGACAGTTATGATTTTTCTACTCTGTACACTACACTTCCACACAATCATATAAAGAAAAAAAAATGTATTTGATAAAATGGTCTTTCGGAAAATATCACTGTTATTTTATTTGCTGTAATTCGTTTAAGGCCTTTTTCTGTAACGAAAAAGAAAAGTATGCTAGATACACTTACTGGAAATGTGAGGATATGATTGAGGATATCTATGATTCTGCTAGATAACATTTATGTACGTTTCGGCGATAAAGTGTATTGTCAGGTAGTAGGTATTCCTATGGGCACCAACTGTACACCTTTAATAGCAGATTTTTTTCTATATTGCTATGAATCTCAGTTTATGACCAAACTCAGTAAAGACCCATCATTGTTATATTTGGTTGATACATTCAAAAATACCTACCGTTATCTGGATGATATTTTTTCGTTGAATAATCCAGAGTTCTCTAAATATACTTCAGACATTTACCCAAAAGAACTTACTTTAACTAAATCTAACATAAACAGCAGCAGTTGTCCTTTTCTAGATTAAGATATTTCAATTTCAAACGGGAAACTTCACACTAAAATTAACGACAAAAGAGACGATTTTCATTTCCTATTGTCAATTTTACTTTTTTAGACGGCGATGTGCCTTTGGCTCCATTATACGGTGTTTATATATCGCAACTCGTTCGGTTTGCCCGTGTGTGTTCTGATGTCATAGATTTTAACGAACGTAATCAATGCATCACTGGTAAATTGTTGTGTCAGGGATTTCGATACCATAAACTACTTAAAACTTTTACTAAATTCTTTCATGGATACAAAGATTTGATTAGTAAATTTGGCTATACCTGTAGAAAGCTTATTTAAATGGTATTTCACATCCTAAATTGTATGGTAATATTGTACTTAAAGCGAGGAAATCACTATGTGATCCTTGTTAACTCATCGAATCTTTAAACAAACTTATACGTAAGGGTTATCGTACCAATATTGTAATTAGATCTCTGAATATAGTTCACATTGGCACTAATATTGATTTTGTCATTAGCAAATTAAAACATAACTAAATTTCATTATCTTTTGAGGCGAGATGTATAGAGACAAGACACGTTAATTGTTATTTCTATAGTCTCTGATGCATGATTTTTTATTATTAGTTGGTCTTAGCTTTTAACTAGCTGTCAGTAACTGCGAGTACTCTCAAATCGTATTTTCTTGTTAATTCGACTTGTTGATACTGTTTATAATGCTTTTTTGTTATTTTTTATTTATATGGATCTTGTCTGTACACCAGCTTTGATTATTTGTAATATCTTCAACTTTTCACTTATTCTTACTACATTTGTATAAACTTCAAGATTGTAATTTTTTTTTTAAACCGTTTTTTTTTTCTAAATTTAATATTGATCAATTCTTTCGAAGGGTTAAATATTTCTCAGTGATGTCCTGTCTTTGCTTTGTTTGAATTTGTTTGTTAGCTTTTTGGTCATGAATGTTTGTCCCTTATATTTAATTAACTGTGCATTTGTATTCAGATATCGCAGATCAAATATATTCGTTCATTGTGTAATCATACATTTTTTGACTGAGTTAAGTCTGCCAACTGATATTTTATCGTGTGTTTTTCTATGTTGTGATGATATGCTATTGATTCAGAAAAAGGGAGAAGGTTTGGATCCACTAAAACGTTTAATCCCGCTGCAAATGTTTGCAACTGTCCTAAGTCAGGAAGCTGATGTACAGTAGTTGTCGTTTGTTTATGTAGTACATACGTGTTTCTCGTTTCTCGTTTTGTTTATATAGATAAGACCGTTGGTTTTCCCGTTTGAATGGTTTTACACTAGTAATTTTGGAACCCTTTATAGCTTGTTGTTTGGTGTGAGCCAAGGCTTCGTGTTGAAGGCCGTACTTTAACCTATAATGGTTTACTTTTTAAATTGTTATATTGGCACTCAAACCACATCTTCCTATATCTATTGATAATGTTGACGCAAGTAGGGATTTTTTAAAATGAGGGACTATAATGTTTTAAGGCACCAAATCTCTGTCTGTCTGTCCGTTTATGTTACCCTGCAGAATATGCATACCCAGCTTATTACGGTATAAGAAGCAACACTGTACTGGAACACCACCATCACTGAATGCAGTCCTTGTGCAAACATTGTTTTTGGTCATAGGCCGTTATTTTCCCAGCGAAATTCGTATTTTGGCGTCTACTGGCAGTAAAGGAAACTGACTCCCATCTGACCAATGAGTGTTTTTTTAGGTTCTTATATTCAAGAATATATGGTCATTATCCAATTTAAACCTGACGATAGTGTGCCTGCTTGTAGGTACAGGTCTCTATACACCACGAATTGCTCTTCGTCTGCCTCTATGAAGTCGACGGACCAATGTACAGACACTAACACGACCACCTAGAGAAACAGTGTATGTGTAACCGCGCAGATGATCGTTGATAAAAGGTTGCTTGACTGATTTATCGGAGTTCAATATTTTTGGTAGTAATGAATTTTCTTAGTGTATGTTAAAAGCAATTATAACACCAAAGATTAATATGTTTTTGGCAATAGTTAAAACAAATATTTCCAGTTATATTTCGGTGGTGCTTAACTTTTGACGGACTGTATATTATAGTAAATTGCTATTAATAAGTATTGCAATGTGCAATGTGTTAAAATCAGTATTTAGTTCTATTATAATCTCAAATCAATCCTAATTCTATCTTACTTTTGAGATATAGCTTTTCAAATGTGACGTCATTTTTGTGATGTTTCAGATATTCAAATGTGACGTAATTTTTGTGCCTTTTCACCACTTCGTATGTAACGTCATTTTTATGATTTTTTTGCGTTGAGGCCTGGACTAAGTCGGGTGTGTCTATTTTTCTGTGTTGCATTATGTATTGGGGTTTTGTTTTCTGTAATAAGTTAATACTTCAGTTTCATTATGTATATCTTTTATATTCATTTGATAAAATTTACTGTTTGCATAGCATAAATTGTTCTAAATAATAAGAATGTTCTTATCCCAAGCATAAAAACATTGCCGTATTAGCCACAACCTTTTTCAACTTTTGATCTTCAGTGCTGTACAACTTTGTACTTTTTTTCACTTTCGATCTTTTATATCTGGGCGTCACTGGTGAGTCTTGTGTGGACTAGGCGCGTTTTTGGCGTATTGAATTTTAAACCTGATGTCGTTTGTTATCTTTTAATCATGTGTTTCTCTGTCTAATACGTTCTCCTATTTATTTGTATTGTAGTCCTGTAATATTATGTTGTCATTTCAATGTTATATTTAACATTGCAATTAAATTGCGAGGTTTGGCATGCCACAAAACCTAGGGCGCATTTCTTTTACGTCAATCCGAAACATGTTTCTGCATCATTTTTATTTTTCACCGTTTCATATAAGTAAAACAGAAACTTGTTACCGAACCATGCGAAACATAAGTCATCAATGTTTCCAGACCGAAACATGAGCGAAGAACGATGATAAAAAGAGGGACAAAAAATACCAAAGGGACAGTGAAACTCGTAAATCTAAATCAAACTGACAACGCCATGGCTAAAAATGAAAAATACAAACAGAAAAACAATAGTACACATGACACAACATAGAAAACTAAAGAATAAACAATACGAACCCCAACCTGATAAAGAATACGGTCATTCATATTGCTAACATTAACTACACCAACATCATGTAACACTGGCAAGCACAAGATCGAAACCAAAGATGCAGTGGTTAATCATACATGCCTGAGAATCATTAGTCCGACAACCCATTTGTCCGACAGCCCATTAGTCCGACAACCCAATAGACAACCCAGTAATCCGACAACCTATTAGTCAGTCACTTATAAACAATGTTGCACGGTATCAGGTAATATATATGTCTGTCTGCAGAGGCGGATTAAAAGCAGGGTCCGAGATTGGAACCAAACTTTCTTAAAAACGATCAATCAATGCATTTTTACATGAAATCATTTATACAGCTTCGAGAAACTATTTTCAACAATTCGATAGGGTCATGATTTGCTTGATAAAATGCAGAATACGATCTGTATATTGGATATCGTGCGGCCCAATAAGCCCATATCAGACCCGCCTCTCAAGTAATAATATGGGGGAATATGCGTCTTATTAAGAACAACCTTCGACTTTTTAAAATTAATCTTAAATTTGCTTAAAATTAGGACAAACTTAACGCGATCTTAAGAGAGATTCTACTGGATCCCTTATTGTGACTGCCTGCGAGTAACCTCAGATCTATTCTCAGAGGTTAATTGTTGTGAAGGATGTATGAATACCTGGCTACTCTCATGATGTATTTGTGTAAGATGTTTTTTTCTTCAGTCCTGTAGTTGTTGTCGTTTTTTCTTGTCTGTCATATTTGTTGCTCGTAAATAGTTTTGTCATCCCGCCACATCTTCAACCGATCCTCATGGTCAATTTCTAGATGTAAGTCAAGATATGAAGTTGATTTAACTGTATCTGTAGTATCCTTTATCTCCAATTCGATTGGATAGATGCGATCCACATCGTGACCAAATTTTGAATTGTTTAGTGAAAGAACGTCATCTATATAGCGGAAAGTAGAGTTAAAGTATATTGCTTACTTCTTATCTTTCTTCCTAAGAAGTTCCTGCATGAAGTCAGCCTCATAATAATAAAGAAACAAGTCAGTAAGTAGAGGGGCACAGTTTGTTCCCATTGGGATGCCGACAGTCTGTTGAAAAACACGTCCTCCGAACGTAACAAATATGTTGTCAATCAAGAAATCAAGCATCTTGATAATATCGGTTTCATAGGTGTTTTCTCCCCTTTTGTATTTGAAATCGGTATTTCGGTATTTCTCCACAACCAAACAAGTGATTGACCTGGGGTCTTTTGATTTGTGATCACTGACATTTGACCTAAATTGAGGTCAAGGTCAAGTTAATGTTCTAGATTTTGACCTTTGCTTTAAATTCTTTTTTGTTCATTATAAAATAATTGAGTCTTCTGCATAAACCTATTAATCTTTTTTTTTATATCAGTTTGAGGTACCAAATTATATCAACAGGAAGTGACCTTTTCTAACATCTTTTTTTTTAATTTCATTCTTATTATCGAGGTGGAAAGACCTTCAATTGTTCGCTGAAGAATTGGTTTTTAATTGTGTATGAGTTTGTATTATATGCTGTTTCAAAAATAACATCTCGATATCGGTCAAAATACAATCGTGAAACAGACTACAACTATACTGCTATAATCCAATTACAAAAAAGATAATTGGTTAAAGGTTTTCTCTTCAGAGGTAACTCCCACGTTAAACAAAATACGATCAAAAGTAAAAGAAATAAAGTTAACCTTAAAAATGCTACCAAAACGTAAAGAACGCTCACTGAGTAAACGCAATAAAAACATCGAACAACTTGTAATCAAAATATGCAAAATAACCTACACATTTGTACAGCAAATGTTAAAGAACTTCGAGATAAACAAAAGAGATTGAGACTTTATCAATGGATAAAAAATTAAAAATGTAAAATATCTTTTATTCAAGAAACTCATTTCAAATCATACATAGAAATAAAGGCAACAGTAGTATACCGCTGTTCAAAACTCGTAAATTTATGGACAAAAAACAAAATCGGGGTAACAAACTAAAACCGAGGGAAACGCATTAAATATAAGAGGAGAACAACGACACAACACTGAAATGTAACACACACAGAAACGGACCAAGCATCAGACAAAATCCCTCGAGAATAACAAATATAACATCAATACCAAATACATAAATTTGGGATAGACACGTACCGTGACACGTCTTATCGCAATGTGAATTTACACACAAAAATAAGAAAAAACAAACGACGCAAAGTTAAAATGTAACACACACAGAAACGAACAATAATATAACAATGGCCATCTTTCTGACTTGGTACAGAACATTTTTAAAGGAAAAAATGGTGGGTTGAACCTGGTTTTGTGGCATGCCAAACTTCGCACGTTAATGGCAATGTTAAATATAAAATTGAAATGACAACATAATATAACAGGACTACAATACAAATAAATAGGAGAACAAATTAGACGAAGAAATACATGATTAATAGATAACAAAAAGCATCAGGTTTAAAATTCAATACCCCAAAAACGCGCCTCGTCCACACAAAACTCACCAGTGATGCCCAGATATAAAAGATCGAAAGTGAAAAAAAGTACAAAGTTGTACAGCACTGAAGATCAAAAGTTGAAAAAGGTTGTGTCAAATACGGCTATGTTTTTATGCTTGAGGTAAGAACATCCTTATCATTTAGAACAATTAAAGCAATTGCAAACAGTAAATTTTATCAAATGAATATAAAACAGATATACATAATGAAACTGAAGTATTTACTAATTACAGAAAAGTAGACCCAAATACATAATGCTAAGACCAACACAGAATAGACACACCTGACTTTACGCAATAAATCATAAAAATGACGTCACATACGATGGCAAAAAGGCACAAAAAATACGTCACATTTGAATTTATGAAATATATGAAAAGGCACAAAAATGACGTCACATATGAAAAAACTATAATTCAAAAGTTAGATGGAATTAGAATAGATTAAAGATTATATTAGAACTAAATACTGATATTACATTTAAACACAATGCATATTGCAATACTTATTAATAGCAATTATCTATAATAAATATACACTTTATATACAGGTTCTCCTTAGGTCCTCTCAAGGAAATATGTACATGTATACACGACTTTTACTATTTTTTAAAGTCTAAAGCTGGTCTCAAAGTTTATAGAATAAAAGGAGCAGACTACGTTGCCATCACCTCAATCACTGATATGTATATATTAAGACAAACAATATAATATTTTAAAATTACTGATCACTTAGAAATACTACACATTAGATAAACTTGTCCCTTTGGTAATTGTGGATGTTATTCTGAGTCCTTCCAACAGTTTTAGTCTTTTAATATATAGCTGATGACACAATTCAGTAGATATTTTTGTAATGACTGTTATTTGCTCGATATTAAAATTTGGGCTAAAATTTGAGCAGTCCAAAATCAGAAGCAATATGGATTCTTGGTTTTCAAAAAGTTCAAGCCATTTCTTTTTACAAATTATACGATTAACTTAATCTTTCAAACGGCTGTAGTATAATTGTCTAACACTATGAAGAGCTGGACATTCTAACAAAATATGATTAATATCCTGTGAATATATCGCACATAGCTGGCAAATGTGATCAGCATTTTCTATTTTAAATTTATATCTAGTTGCTTGTGTCATAAATGTGCCAGTCAGCATCCTAGCCTTAGTGATGCCCATCTTCACTTCTGAGACCATTGAGCGGGGGGATTTCCATAATGTATGAGGAGTACCAATTTCAAGCACATTTGCATTTACATATTTTAGAGTTGATTTATTGTCAATTTCAGCTTGAAGTAAGTGTGTCCATGTTTTCTGGATTGCACATTGACACTGATATCTAAATGCAAATTTTGATGGTTGTTCCAGTAATAGAGAATCAATATCTGGTAACTTAATACAATTCAAGAATTTCTTGAATTCTACCAAAAAAAATGTCACAGTTATCACCATTTACTGCACGTTGTCTGATCAGCAGGAGATTTCTTATTGTTGTGTTATTACAAGTTAGAAAGTTATGAGGAAGACTAAGATGCCTCTTGTGTATCTCTGCATCTATCAGTAGTGCACCCAATAGTAACTATACTATACATGTTGCCGTACGTGTGGGCAAGGATTGAAATCGGCGCAAATTTGAGATATGAAATCAGTCTAATTGAGAGTTATTCAGAGGGAGAACTTTCAAACCATTTAATAACTTCGGTATGATGCAAGACTGATAAATGTTGTAAGAGACAATTGGATGATACCATTTGATCCGTGGAGGCCTGTATTAAGTAAGGTATACATTGTCCATGTAGATAAACTAATACGATCCTCTATATTTAAAACGTTTTCTTTCAGTTCTGACCTAAGAATACCGAGATGTACTGCTTGGTTGTTTGGAGATATGTCAGAGTCTCCTAGTGTTCATGACAATGTAAATTTTATACTGTTTGATTAACTGAATACCACTGCTTTGGTCTTTCTGGGTGAATTGTAACTCTATCTTGTAAAGAATTTCCATGTAAAGTTGATAACATACATTGTAGTTCATTAGTGTCTCTTGAGAGAATAGCGATGTCGTCGGCACATGTTGGACAACCCATATAAATGTTACCGATTCGAAAACCAAGTCTTGAAATTTGAAATTCCATTAACAAATTGTTGTTATAAATTTTATATAGCAATGGAGACAAAACTCCACCTTGTCTCACTTCCTGAAGAATTTTAAAGTTGTCACCAATTCCACCAGCCAATCTTACTTTAGAAGTCATACCATTATATAAGTCTTTTACGATAGTCCAGATCTCAGGGTGCACCCCTGTTTCAGACAACTTGTCAAGAACGATTGTGTGACTGACAACATCAGAAGCCTTCATACTGTCAACTGTTATAAGACATAACGGTGTCAGAGGAGAAAGTTTGCTCTCACATTTTGCTTCTGAGATTATCAGTGCTGCTAGTAGCATGGATAGGCCTTTGTGAACCCAAACTGAAGCGGACTTTGATCATTGCCAAAATGTAGTTCAATGCTTGGCAGTGATACACATCCAAATAATTTAGAGAAGATAGGAGTTACAGTTATACCTCTATAATTATCCAAAATGGAAGGATCTTTTAATTTCTTCAGAATTGGTGTTAGGATTCCAGACTTTAAAGCATCCGGGAAGGCAACATTACATAGAATTGAGTTAAATGTCTATGTATTAATTGGCACTAAAATGTCTCCTGCTGCCTTCAGTTGTTCAGCACATATATCAAATTCGTCAATTGCTTTGCCAGTTTGTAGGTGGTTAATACCGCATTGGATCTCATTCTCAGTAAATGGTACAAACGCCTCTGTACTGTTGGAACACATCTCAGAGATAATGTTTATGACTAATAGTACAAAGTTTGAGGTATTTTTCGTCATACCCTTTATCCTTCGGTACTGCTAGGTCTTCAAAGTATTTCATGAAGCATCCACGCTGCTTGACTAGTTCATTTACTTCGGAATTGTCTTTTTTTAGCAAGGGAGTTTTGACCACTGAGCTTCCCCTGTTCCTCTTGATGAGACGGTGGAAAAGTTCTGTGGCCGGGTTTTCCATAATCTGGTTGTACAGGTCTTGTCGATCCAGGTTTTTTTCCCATTCGGAACTATCGACGAAGTTCCCTTTGAGCTTTGATTTTTTTGTGTTTCGGTTGGCCCTCTGGTTTGCCATTCTCAAACCATTCTCTGTATGTATCGTGAAAAATGTCTATAAGGATATTTGCTGTGGAAGAGGCCTTCCATTTAGGACATTTAAGATGAATAATTTTCCTTGGAGTAAAGACATCAGCATTATGGTCAACCTAAAGATTATCCGTTACTGAAAAGTGTCATTAAAAACACCAATAAGCTCATTTGATAAATAAAACGCGTGTTTCATCTATATAAGGCAGATCAATGTCGCTCGAATCAAACCAGTTTTAAGACAAAATTTAATACGAACTTTAACATAATGTGTATCACCCGATAAGTCTTTCAAAGTTGTGTAAAAATTATGGGAGGCGATATATATATGGGTGTTGAGAAATAGTAAAATCTAGAACTTGGCTTTTTGATACGGAAATCGTGTCATTCAGTCAATCTATGTAGGCAATAAGTTATATTTTAATGATAATTCCATTATCATTTGTTTGCTTTATAAATAACAGTAAAAGAAGAGCTTGGCGTGAGGTTACTTATCTATCTAAGCCGACCCATTTGAGTCATAAAGCTAACACATTTTCTTTGCGTCTGCAATCATCTTCGCTAGTCCTTGTAAACTTATATCATCTTGGAAGATACTATAGGGTATCTAGTTTTTGTTTTGACTTTGTTTGTGTGTCCATTTTTCAGGAAAATATAGTGTAGATGGTTGGTGTCGTCTGATGTATTTTGATTTTTTTGTCGTTTATTGCTGTCATCTTTTTATAACCAAGATAATTAAAATGTTGACATTTCCACTACTGTGACATTTTTGAAAGTATCAGTCGTTTCCTTTTTAAAGCGTTTTCATGAATTTGACTAAATCATAACAAACTTTATTGAAATTATGTCCATTGTAAATGAAATATATGAAACAATTCAAACGGAAAAAAACACATTGACGTGATGTATGACAAAATAATAAACGAAAAACAACTATGACAGATAAGATAATGTCGGACAGGCATATTTTGAATAACGTAATAATCCTATTTGTATTCTTTCAACCCCCACTCTGTGCATGTTATGTAAAACAACATGAGAACAACTGCAAACATCACTTGACGCATAGCAGATCGTAGTGAACAAAAACAAGGAATATAAACACAAAAGACCTAAAAAAAATCAAAAATACGAACAGATCTGTGAGGACTCGCAGTTATAACATCTTATTCAAAGGTAATGTAGATAAACGGTGATTGAACTACTTGATTCTCATAAGTAAAATGTGTTGTAATTTGGTTCTAATTTGCATAACCCCCGTTTGCCACAAGGAATTTCTAGATCTATAATATAGCATTATTCATACAAGTACAACAAACATTAAATTCCATTATATTTACACCGATGCGTAAACAAAACAATGGAATTGTCCATTAGATGAAAAAAGTCTGTCCGCAGTGAATGAGCGTCTTCAAAGATACTGAGAAACTCTTTATTCGCGTAGTGGTATAAACTATATGTTAAATGTGGATTCGAAAGAAACTTTGAAGATTTTCTGGATAATTTAAAATGTTGATCCTTTTCTAAATTTAGTTCTATCAAAATTCTTGATTTATCAACCCTATATACCAACATTCCCCATGTGCAATTGAAAAATCGTCTGACAGAAATAATCCACAATGCTTTTTCAACATGAAAATGGTAAAATACACTTAACATTTATTATTCCAATGGGAACGAATGTTGCCCCTCTTCTTGCCGACTTGGTTCTTTATTATTATGAGGCTGACTTCATACAGGAACTTCTTAGGAAGAGAGATACAAAGTTAGCAATATCCTTTAACTGTTCTTTCTGCTATAAAGATGATGTTCTTTTACTAAATAATTCAAAATTTGGTGACTATCTCATTGCACTAAAGATAAAGGATACAACAGAAACAGTTAAGGCGGCCTCATATCTTGACTGACATCTACAAATTTGCAATGAGGGTCGATTGAAAAAAACACTTTACGACAAAAGAGATGATCATAGGTTCCAATTGTGAACTTTCAATTTTTAAGTAGCAACATTCAAGCAGCACCTGCAAACGGTATATATATATCTCCTAATTGATATGATATTCCCGTGCCTGCATTTCCTATCATGATTGTCTTGATAGAGGATTGATGCTCACAAGGGTCGATTGAAAAAACAAAACTTCACGACAAAAAAGATGATTACAGCTTTCCAATTGTGACCTTTCCATTTTTAAGTAGCAACATTTCCAGCAGCACCTGCATACGGTGTAAATATCTCCTAATTGATATGATATTCCCGTGCTTGCATTTCCTATCATGACTTTCTTGATAGAGGGTTGTTGTTCACAAGGAAGCTCTTAAATCAAGAGTTCCAAATGGTGAAGTTTAAAACGTCTCTTCGTAAATTTTACGGACGCCATCACGAGTAGGTTGACCGCTATGGAATAACCGTTTCCCAATGATATCGGATATATTCATAACGTCGTAAGTACAACCCCTTCCCTTTCATGAATGTGACCTACTATTTACCGGATTTTTTTATCTCAGGATCAACCCGACGGGTGCCACATGTGGAGCAGGATCTGCTTACCCTTTCGGAGCACCTGCGATCACCTCTGGTTTTTGGTGGGGTTCGTGTTGTTTTCTATGTTGTGTCATGTGTACTATTGTTTGTCTGTTTGTTCTTTTCATTTTTAGCCATGGTGTTGTCAGTTTATTTTTGATTTATGAGTTTGACTGTCCCTCCGGTTTCTTTCTTCCCTCTTTTATTACTTTTAGCTACCATACGGCATATATTGTTTATAGTGTACAAAAAGGTCAAACATGATACACAGAGGAACAAGTGATCAGTATGCTGGTAATATTGACAATATATTTATTGAATTTGGATGTAAAATGCTTAAACAAATTATCGGCATAGTTATGGGAACAAAATTTGCACCTCTTCTTGACGATCTCTTCTCATTTTCATATGAGTGGGAGTTCCTTCAGACAATTGTCAAAAACAAGAAGATCAAAGAAGCCAGGTATTTTATTTTACATTCAGATATCCCTCAGTTTTAGTTTGTTATCCCTATCTTGTTTTTTGTCCATCGATTTATGTTTTCCGTTACAATCCAATCTTATCTGATTGGATTCCATTAATATATTTTTCCAGAACTAGAAAGAACAACATATATGGCTTCCTTCGCTTCATTTTTAGACTTATACCTCGAAATTGACAAACACGGTCATCTCAGTACCAGAATCTTTGACAAATGATACAATTTCAATATTGAAATTATAAATTTCCCCCACCTTAGCAGCAACTTCATCTGTATATGGGATATACATTTCGGTATTCAAGAGCTTGCAGCTGCTATTCAGACTTTGTAAAACGTCACCAGTGTCTGAACAGAATATTAATGAACAACTATGGGTCTCGTACTTTTCTAAAGAAGTTCATCGGAAGGTACAAAGACTTTTGTGATAAATAATCCGTGTCAACTTCACAAATAATATACGATTGTCTTGAAGTATAAATTCTGGGTAATGACGTTGTTTAGCATCCGAATAGCTTGTTATAACTTTTATTTGTCTTTTTGAATATTTCTTTTACTGCTTAGTCTATATTTGGTGTTATTCATTTGACGTTGCTCGGTAGTTACACATCCCGTTGATTGTGTTATTTTGCTATGGTACATTTTTGTATTCCTGTCCTTTTATTTTTGTTTCTGTGCTTTGTCTATATGATTTTTTGTGTTCATTTGTTTGTTTTCATAGTGATTATGATTAAAACACAACGTTGACTTTTGTACTGCTATTTTGACATTTGTACCTATTTTGTTTGTTTTATTCACACATCAATGTCAAAATAATGAAATTTAATGCGACTGTCGTACAAGTGAAGGTTTAGCAAGCTATAAACCCATGTTTAAGTAATGCACCTTTTTCTACATAAGAAAATGTCTGTAGCACGTGAGGTAAATGACAGTTGTTATTCATTTGTTTGCTGTGTTTGATCTTTTGAATATTCCTTTTGATTAGGGAATTTCCGTTTTGAATTTCCGGTATTTTTGTGATTTTACTTTTTCATACTGTGTCCTTATCCTTATCGTCTTTTTACATGTTATGATGTGCAAAAAGTAAAAAAAAAAAAAAATCACTTGGTACCTACATTTTTGTATGTAGACAAATGGTGGAATAAATCCGGTTTTATATCTAGCTAAACCTCTTAATAGTATTAGTTACACAGTTCGCCAAACCTGATATGAATTGTAATGACCCGATAAATTACATATTAGGACAATTGAACACTGTGTAAGGAATTTATCCTGATTTTGTTATATTACATATCATTATATTCAAATTAAATTTTAGGAAAATATCAACAAATCTATTTTAGATATTTAATTATTAAAAATATTATGATTAAAGCAACTCAATTTTTTTTATAAGATGAATTAAATAAGGGAGATAATTTCAATAGACATATTTATAGTCAAAGGTACCAGGATTATAAAAGAGGGACGAAAGATACCAAAGGGACAGTCAAACTCGTAAAACAAACTGACAACGCCATGGCTAAAAATGAAAAAGACAAACAGAAAAACAATAGTACACATGAAACAACATAGAAAACTAAAGAATAAACAACACGAACCCCACCAAAAACTAGGGGTGATCTCAGGTGCTCCAGAAGGGTAAGCAGATCCTGCTCCACATGCAGCACCCGTCGTGTTGCTTCTGTGATTACAAATCCGGTAAATAGTCTAATTCGGTAGGTCAAATTCATGAAAGGGAAGGGGATTGTAGTTACGACGTAAGGAACATATCCAATATCATTTGTGAAACGGTTATTCCATAACGGTCAACCAACTCATGATGGCGTCCGTAAAATTTACGAAGGGATGATTTCAACTTCACCATTTGGAACTCTTGGTTTAATAGCTTCCTTGTGAGCAGTAACCCTCTATCAAGAAAATCATGATAGGAAATACAAGCACGGGAATATCGTATCAATTGGGAGATATATACCCAGTATGCAGGTGCTGATGGAATGTTGCTACTTAGAAATGGAAAGTTTACAATTGGAAAGCTGAAATCGTCTTTTGTCGTAAAGTTTTGTCTTCAACCGACCCTCATTGTCAATTTCTAGATTTAAGTCAAGATATGAACCCGACTTAGCTGTATCTGTAGTATCCTTTATCCCAAATTCGATTGGATAGATGCGATCCACATAGTCACCAAATTTTGAATTGTTTAGTGAAAGAACGTCATCTATATGGCGGAAAGTAGAGTTAAAGGATATTGCTAACTTCTTATCTTTCTTCCTAAGAAGTTCCTGCATGAAGTCAGCCTCATAATAATAAAGACACAAGTCAGCAAGTAGAGGGGCACAGTTTGTTCTCATAGGGATGCCGACAGTCTGTTGAAAAACACGTCCTCCGAACGTAACAAATATGTTGTCAATCAAGAAACCAAGTATCTTGATAATATCGGTTTCAGAGAATTTTTTATTTGAAGCAGAATGATTCTTTACAAAGTAGGATTTATCCTTCCTAAGACAAGATACTTGCGGACAAAGCTTCAAATAATATTGTCTTTGTATGTAAATCGTATTACTACGAGTGTCTTATAAAAGAATTAGGAATAAATGAACACTCAGGTAATCCCACATACAAAAACATATCATTTGACAAGGATGAGATTTTGGCGAATCATAAGTCCTTCATGGCTTCTATGAACATTGCATGGAACGACAAATCGGAGGACTTACCTTGTTTGTATTGGATACCTAAACTTCACAAAATTCCGTACAAACAACGGTACATTGCCGGCTCATCTGCTTGTTCTACTAAAGAATTGTCCATTAGACTGACTAAAATTCTGTCCGCAGTTAAAGAGGGTCTTCAGATATACTGTGAAACTGTTTACTCTCGTAGTGGTATTAACCATATGTGGATTCTGAAAAACTCTAAAGAACTTCTTGATAATTTTAAATCTCGGTCTTTTTCTGAAATTAGTTCTATTAAAACTTTTGATTTTTCAACCTTGTATACAACCATTCCCCATGTGAAATTGAAAACCCGTCTAAAAGAAATAATCCACAATGCTTTTCATCATAAAAATGGTAGCATACGCTATAAATTTATCACTTTGGGATACCATAAGGCATATTTTGTTAATAAGGAACAAAAGGGTAAAACATACTACACAGAGGAACAAGTGATCAGTATGCTGGAGTTTCTTATTGACAACATATTTGTTGAATTTGGAGGTAGACTTTTTCAACAAATTGTCGGCATCCCTATGGGAACGAACTGTGCGCCTCTCCTTGCTGACCTCTTCTTATTTTCATATGAATCGGAGTTCCTTCAGACACTTGTCAAAAACAAGAAGATCAAAGAAGCCAGGTTATTTAATTTCACTTTCAGATATATTGATGATGTTCTTTCCATTAACAATCCGAACTTTTCTGATTGGATTCCATTAATATACCCACCAGAACTAGAAATTAAAGAGACCACAGACACGGCTTCCTCCGCCGCATTTTTAGACTTATACCTCGAATTTGACATACACAGTCATCTCAGTACCAGAATCTATGACAAACGAGACGATTTTGATTTTGAAATTATCAATTTCCCCCACCTTAGTAGTAATATACCAACTTCACCTGCATATGGAATATACATTTCCCAACTTATTAGGTATTCAAGAGCTTGCAGCTCCTATTCAGACTTTGTAAAACGTCACCAGTGTCTGAGCAGAAAGTTGATGAACCAGGGGTATGTCAAAGAACGTCTCGTCCTTTTTCTAAAAAAGTTCATCGGAAGATACCCAGAACTTGTTGATAAATATTCCGTATCAACTTCACAAATAATACAAGATGGTCTTGAAGGATAGATTTTGCGTACTGACGTTTGTTATCATCTTAATTACGTATTATAGAATTCTTTTATAAGTCTTTTTTAGATAATCATTTGAAGTGACTCAGTGGTTATGTAAAACCACATACTTTGAACGGCAAAATTATTTCATTGATTGATATTACTTTTACTTAAGGATCTTGAATACTATGAATGACAAAACTATTTTATTCAATAATACTACTTTTTCTGTTTAGTCTGTTTTTCATGATATACATTTGACGTGAAACTGTACTTATGTATCCCGTCATACTTTGAACCACACCATTATTTTATTTATTATTACTTTTACTGTTAAGTCTGGTTTTTGGTATATCTACTTTACGTGAGTCTGTATTTATGTATGCCGACATACGACAAAATTATTTTTTATGTCTACCTGTGCGAATTTCAAACGCACTATTTTACACCAGTAATGAAAACCTTCTATCATTTATGGGTAGACTTTACATAGATAAATTCAGCCGTATTTGACGTGAAACTGTTCTTATGTATCCCGTCATACTTTGAACCACACCATTATTTTATTTATTATTATTACTTTTACTGTTAAGTCTGTTTTTGTTATATCAACTTTACGTAAGTCTTCATTTATGTATGCCGTCATACGACAAAATTATTTTTATGTCTACCTGTGCGAATTTCAAACGCGCATTTTTAAACCAGTAATGAAACCTTCTATCATTATGGGTAGACTTTACATAGATAAATTCAGCCGTATAAGAAAAGCAAAATGAGAATGTTAAATTAATGTATGCCTTTTTGTGCTTCTTTGTTACATTTGTTGTTTATGTAGAGACATTAAGATGATAACACAATATTGACTGTTGTACCCCTATTTTTGACATTTTGACTCTTTGAGTATGTTTGTTTTGTTCATGCATCGTTGACAATTTAATGGAATTTGATGCGACTGTCATATAAGTGAGAGGTTTAGCTAGCTATAAAACCAGGTTCAATCCACCATTTTCTACATTAGAAAATGCCTGTACCAAGTCAGGAATATGACAGTTGTTACCCATTCGTTTGATGTGTTTGGACTTTTGATTTTGCCTTTTGATTTTTGATTTTCCTTTTTGAATTTTCCTCGGAGTTCGGTATTTTTGTGTTTTTACTTTTTTTTTGTACCTACGTTGGCCATTCTTTTTTATGAAGCAAAGTAATAGCAACTCTTTTAATTTGTCTTTTAGTTTGGAATGTGGAATACTTGTGTAAAGAGTAGAAAAGTCAAATGTTTTAATACTGTTACAAGATGAAAGAGAGTTAGATTGTTTGTACTCTAAAAGATCTTTGGAATTTTTAAGTATCCACATCTGATTCACGCCACCTCTAGAATAGGCAGTTTCACAATAACTTTGAAACCCGTCTTTGATTGCTGATAAAATGGATGTTAATAATTTAGAAAGGGGTTTCGTGGAGCACTTGGAAGACCCAGCAATATACCGTTGTTTGTAAGGACACTTATGTAGTTTAGGTATCCAATACAGTGATGGAAGATCAAGTTCTTCATCTTTGGTTGAAATACCAAAGGAACAAAGAACAGACCTATGACCTATATAATTTAGTACGCCAGACGCGCGTTCCATCTACATAAGACTCATTAGTGACGCTCATGTCAAATTTATTTATAAAGCCAAACAAGTACAAAGTTGAAGAGCATTTAGGATCCAAAATTCCAAAAAATTGTGCCAAATACGGCTTAGGTAATCTATGCCTGGGATAAGAACATCCTTAATTTTTATTAAAATTCAAAGTTTTGTAAACAGGAAATTTATAAAAATGACCATATTATTGACATTCATGACAACACCGAAGTGTTGACTACTGGGTTGAATAAGGGATATGATTACAATTGACGTGATGAAAATTTGTACTGAAATTTATTAGGAAAATATCAGCCAATCAAATTACTCTAACTCAGGATAATATGTTATTATTGGGTTATTATAATTAACCCTTCTTCAAATTTATTAATATTAATCAAGTTAATTGGAAGAATTTGTCATGTACAGGTGTTTTCGAATGATCTAAGAAAGATCAACTTTTAAGAAGGGCTGATTTGTAACCGCATAATAGTCATTCAACGCATACAGAAATGGTAATGTTTTGTTTTGTTTTTGGCGTATTGAATTTTAAACCTGATGCTTTTTGTTATCTATTAATCATGTTTTTCTGTGTCTAATATGTTCTCCTATTTATTTGTATTGTAGTCCTGTAATATTATATTGTCATTTCAATGTTATATTTAACTTAGCCATTAAAGTGCGAGGTTTGGCATGCCTTAAAACCAGGTTCAACCCACCACTTTTAATCCCTTTAAAAGTGCCCTGTACCAAGTCAGGAAGATGGTCATTGTTATAATATTGTTCGTTTCTTTTTGTGTTGCATTTTAACGTTGAGTCGTTTGTGTTTTCCCTTATTTTTGAGATATTGAGATAAGACGTGGCACGGTACTTGTCTATCCCAAATTCATGTATTTGGTTTTCATGTTACATTTGTTATTCTCGTGGTGTTTTGTCTGATGATTGGTCTGTTTCTGTGTGTGTTGCGTTTCGGTGTTGTGTCGTTGTTCTCCTCTTATATTTAATGCGTTTCGCTCGGTTTTGGTTTGTTTCCACGATTTTGTTTTTTGTCCATGGATTTTTGAGTTTTGAACAGCGGTATACTACTGTTGCCTTTATTTGTATAAAAGAATATCTTAATACAGATCGAAAAATGAATTAACATATGAATGTTGGTTAATAAAGATAATAATATTTTACTTGTTGGTATGAACAGTTTACATGTGATAAAAAAGTTTGACATAATTTAATTTAATATATATCTCCCAATTGATACGATATTCCCGTGCGTGTATTTCCTATCAATATTTTCTTGATAGAGTGTTGCTGCTCACACGACAGCTATTAAACCAAGAGTTCCATATGGTGAAGTTGAAATCATCCCTTCGTAAATTTTACGGACGACATCACGAGTTGGTTGACCGTTATGGAAATTACCGTTCCACAAATGATATCGGATATATTCCATACGTCGTAACTACAATTCCCTTTCCTTTCATGAATGTGACCTACCGAATTAGACTATTTACCGGATTTGTTATCCATAAGCAACACGACGGGTGCCACATGTGGAGCAGGATCTGCTTACCCTTCCGGAGCACCTGAGATAACCCCTAATTTTTGGTGGGGTTCGTGTTGTTTATTCTTTATTTTTCTATATTGTGTCAAGTGTACTATTGTTTGTCTGTTTGTCTTTTCATTTTTAGCCATGGCGTTGTCAGTTTGTTTTAGATTTATGAGTTTGACTGTCCCTTTGGTATCTTTCGTCCTCTTTTTTTTGTCCATATAAGTCTAAATAAACTGACTTTGTTCCTTATAAACCACCATACTTCACAAAAATACTGAAACACTTCATTCGTATTGAATGATGTATTTTCACGTTGAATTTTAATATCCCTTATGAAAAATCAATCATGTAGCCTTGATAAAAAAATTAATTTTGACTGATTTTAATACCAAAACATTTGTTTAAGGTTCTACATCATGTCATCCAGTATGATTTGTGGACCCTGTAATCGTGTCAACAGACGTAATCCTGCACAGAAATAGTGCACCAATTGTGAAGAAGGTTTCTGTGCTGACTGCGAACAGACTCACAAGTATATGATGGTAACAGCAGACCACACATTGGTATCAACAAATGCAGTACACGAAACTGACAATAGTGCTGTCATTATGATTTGTGATATTCATGGCAAAAAAATCGAACTATACTGCAAAACACACGACTTAGCCATTTGTGTAGCCTGTCTTCCATCAAAACACAAACATTGTTCTGATACCGTTATTTCTCTTCATGAAGCAGCAACATATGCAAAGACATCAACAGTCCTGGATGAAATGACTGATTCCATCAATGTCACTCTAGATAACATGAAAAACGTCATCAACAATCGAAATGAAGCTATGCAGAATATTGAAGTACAAGAACAGAGCATCCGAAAATACATCCGTGAAATGAGAACAAATGTAAGTAAACATTTGGACAATATTGAGAAAAAGTTGTTAGATGAGCTACCAGAACTGTACACGAGCTGTAAATCAAAGTATACTAAAGTCTTGAAAGATATTCATAAAACAGAGAATGAAATCAAGTTGCTACAAGAAAAAACTTCACAACTGACACGTCTTGGATCTGACATACAGGTATTTCTTGGAACTCGTCAGATCACCGAATTTATCAATGTTCAGGTACACACCGTCAAAGCTGTGGTGAGTGCAATACATGATTACACGATAAAGATAGAAATGCACCAGGAATCACTTCTTTGCTTGAGGGTATCGATTACTTTGGAAAAATTGAAGTTGAGGAAAAAAAATCCAGTTTACTTTTCAAAGAGGCAAAAGTTGATCAAGCTCAAAAAGCCCATATACAAGCCCGTTTATTGTTTGATAGTACAGGAATACAACTGCGAAAGAAGTTCAAAATAAAAGAGACAGATGATGAAATGAAAATCTACGGATATGAGATTTTACCGAACAGTCATATACTTATTGCCATATACTCTGAAGACAAAGTCATAATGGAGTACAGCGACGATGGAAGACATATTCGTTACATATTAGTCTCTGACAAGCCTTACGATATAGCAGTTATAGACAGTAATCTAATTGCCGTTTCATATGACGATTTTATGGAAATATTAAACATAAAAGACAACAACGGTCAGGCTAAGGCTACTTTTGATTCACCATGTTGGGGAATTTCATATCAAAATTGAAAAATTTATGTTAAGGTCGACGATGAAGGAATAGTGGAGATGAATGTGTCAGGGAACAAATTACGTACAATAGGAGGGAAGTTTGCTGAGGCCGAC
The DNA here is from genome assembly GCA_019925275.1 of Mytilus edulis. Classification (NCBI taxonomy): domain Eukaryota; kingdom Metazoa; phylum Mollusca; class Bivalvia; order Mytilida; family Mytilidae; genus Mytilus; species Mytilus edulis. The sequence goes on from CM034352.1 coordinate 12,148,705, forward strand.
TGGATCTTCCACATAATCGAGAAAAATGCAGTATACTGTTATAGTATGACTGGTGAAGATATCTGGACATTCACTGACCAATCTCTTATTAATGCCAGGGGAATATCAGCTGATGGCGACGAGAACGTGTTTGTTGTGGGGAGAGAAACTGATAGTCTGATTATGATTCAGCATGATGGGAAAGTCAGTAAGACGTTATTAACTGATGGTCTCGATGATCCAGTTTCTGTGCACTATAACACAGATAAAAAGTTACTGTTGATTTGTAATCAATATACTAGAGAGGTATCTATATATAGTGTTACAAAGGAATCGTGTATCTAAGTGGAATGAAAACATGGCTGACTTTAAACAAAATGGTTTTATGCATTTCTGTCTAAGGCAATACAATCATGTTTCGTAGCTCTCACCCTGTTATTGGTGATTTGAGAATAGTTAAATCTGACATGAGTTTTTTCGGCTTCCGAGTTATTAAATTTCACTGGTACTTTTATTTTTGTAGTCCCAGACTGGTTTATTTTCGATATTTACTGCCATGAGAATTTGAGGTGAAGGAATGTGAACGAGACAGAGTCTAAATTCTTCTCTCTTTATGTTTTGTTGATCCTTGTACTTCAATTGCCGAAAACTCGACATATGGATAGTGATCCGGCGGCGGCATTAACTTATTTTGAAAAGCTTTATATTTCAGGTGGAAGACATGAATGCTTCTTACTTTGTATATAGATGCTTTATATTATGAAGTTTCCGTCTATCACATGTATATTGTCCTTGACCTCATTTTCATGTGACTACTTGAAAAAATAAATTTGTATTACTAATTTCTTTCTTATTATGACTAAAAGGACAACTGTATGTGCGTACCTTACGAGTTCTTCATACCTATCAGACAGTTTTCATTTGACCTCGATCTCATTTCATAGATCAGTGAACAAGGTTATGTTTTCAAGGTAAAGTCAATATCACAGATACTATAAACAATAGGTGACAGAGGTCTACTATATTTAATGTATTGAATAATCGGTAGGTGTACATGTCCAACTGACCGGTGGCATCTGACCTTGATCTCATTGTCATAGTTCAGTCGTTATATTGTTTTTTTTTGTGTGTTTTATTATGTTTGTCTAATACTGTATGCAATGTTAAGAAAACAAAGTCCTGAAACAGCAAGAAAAATGCATCTGGCTTTTCTTCCGAGGCACATGAAATAAACCCTATGAAGCTTCTAGAAGTTAATACACTTTAACATGTAGATGAATGAGGATTTAACATGCTTCGAACGAAGCACACAACATATAAAAAGATGTTTTACAATACTATAGACTCATCAAGTTGGGCGTAATAAACACTTGAGTTGGGTTATATTGGTTTATAAAAGTAATCTTGAATAAACACCCGTGTATATAATACAAGGGCTGAGCAGTGCTCCTCTATAAAGTCACTGTACTCTATACTTCACATACTGGAATCTGAATATAAAGAATGGTTGCCAGAATAAGAAGAATAAATATATCTAAATCACAATAAAGTGTCAGTGTTCTTTATCTCTGTGAAGAATTGTGCCTCAATATCAAAGGAGTTCACAGAGTAACCAATCGGAATAAAGAAATAGAAAACCAAGGATGTAAATACCTAATTGAATAGAAAAATAAAGGTACTGTAATACTGTATATTCTGTCAAATTCAGTTAACAAGTCAATGCAAGAATAAATATATACAAATACTATTTATTAAATACATGATAAAATCAAGCTGTACTACAATAATATTTAAAAAAAAACCAACAATGGTTCCGTTTCAGTTTGTGTGTAGTTTCATTTTCATCTGTTGTTTTATGGTATTCTTCTTAACATGCTTTACAAGGCACCTTACTAGTTCAGTGAAATGATCGTCACACTTAGTCTTAAGCATATAAATGAACTAATAAAACACCATACAAGATTTACAGAGGCGGGGGTTCAACATCATTTGTAAGATATCAACCCCTCCACGAATACCTTTGGCCAATGTAGAATAAAGAAACACATAACAATAACCACAGTAAAACTCAGTTTGAACGTAACCCGAATTCGATTTTAGAATAGGTAACAAAAGAAACTAAGCAAATCAATAATGATACATAAATTTACAAAGGACTACACGCAGTTACTGATATGCCAGGCACAGAACTCGAATAAACTGATTGAAAGATTGTGTCTTCATCATATACAAATCAAGTACAATCCCTTCTGTTTGGGGTTTATTATCATACTAACATAAAACATAAGAGAAGAACATAACCCGTATCATGCTAATAACTGGTTTAAGAATAAATTTGTTTATTTTCGATGCAAAAACTTTATGAGTGAATCAATATTACATTTATTACATTATTGATGTGTTAAGTCAAAGAATGCAAAGACAAGTACAAGAAACGCTCTTGCACTCTTAATAATCGTTTCATTACAATTGCAATAAAAAATGTTCGCAGTTGTTGAAAACTATGAAAATGATTGACCGCTTGCGTATTTCAATAAAAAATAAAATATGAAACCATTATGCAATGAATTAATATCGTATTTGTTATAACTAATTAACGAATCCAATGCAATGAATGAATAACGTATTTGTTATAACTAATTAACGAATCCAATGCAATGAATGAATATCGTATTTGTTATAACTAATTAACGAATCCAATGCAATGAATGAATATCGTATTTGTTATAACTAATTAACGAATCCAATGCAATGAATGAATATCGTATTTGTTATAACTAATTAACGAATCCAATGCAATGAATGAATATCGTATTTGTTATAACTAATGAACGAATCCAATGCAATGAATGAATATCGTATTTGTTATAACTAATGAACGAATCCAATGCAATGAATGAATATCGTATTTGTTATAACTAATGAACGAATCCAATGCAATGAATGAATATCGTATTTGTTATAACTAATTAACGAATCCAATGCGATTTACGTAAAATCAAAAAGTTTAAACTGTGTGTTTTTGTAACATATTTATTTGGGTTTTTAGTGATTAAGATTATTACACAATGTTGTCTGCTGAATCTCTATTTTTACCACACAACCGGGTTCAACCCACCATTTTTTCTTTATAAATGTCCTGTACCAAGTCAGGAATATGGCCATTGTTATATTATAGTTCGTTTCTTTGTGTGTTACATTTTAACGTTGTGTTTCCGTGTTTTTGTTTGATTGTGAATTCACATTACTATAAGACGTGTCACGGTACTTTTCTATCCCAAATTCGTGTATTTGGTTTTGATGTTATATTTGTTATTCTCATCGGTTTTTGTCTAATGCTAAGTCCGTTTCTGTGTGTGTTACATTTTTATGTTGTGTCGTTGTTCTCCCATTATATTTAATGCGTTTCCCTTAGTTTTAGTGTGTTACTCCGATTTAGTTTTTTGTCCGTGTGTTTACGAGTTTTGAACAGCAGTATACTACTGTTGCCCTTATTTAACATGTTTACCTATTATGAATGTGTGTTTTGTTGTCAATATAATTTGATGCGACTGTCATAGAAGTGAGAGGTTTAGCTAGCTATTAAACCAGGTTCAATCAACAATTGTATACATAAGAAAATGACTGTACCAAGTTAGGAATATGATAGTTGTTATTTATTCGTTATAAATTTTTGATGTTTTAATTTAGTCATTTGATTAGCTATTTTCCGTTTTGAATTTTCCTCGGAGTTCACTATTCTTTTGTGATTTTATTTTTGATAGTGATTGGCTTCTTTTTTTTCTTGTAGACGTTATAAATTGCATTCGTCCGAAGTTCTTTTTTTTGGATTTTCCAGAAAAACTAAACAATTGAAAACCAATGATGTATTAGAACCAAAACAGTTCAAGTTTTATCAGCCTTGATATTCATATGATTTATACCTCTTTTAATTCAAATGGTACTTGATACAATCGATTACGATTAAATATCTAAAAAGTAAAATCACAAAAATACTGAACTCAGAGGAAAATCAATTTGGAAAGTCCATAATCACATGGCAAAATCAAAAAACAAAACGCATCAAAAACGAATGGACAAGAACTGTCATATTCCTGACTTGGTACAGGCATTTTCAAATGTAGAAAATGGTGGATTAAACCTGGTTCTATAGCGCTAACCCTCTCACTTTAATAACAGTCTCATCAAATTCCGTTACATTTACATGATGCGTTAAATAAACAGTCACAATCAATAAAATAGTCAAAATATGGGAACATCAGTCATCATCGTATAACAATTTAACAGGACACAACAACATCTACTATCTACGAACACATGGATTGATTTGAGTGTCTGACGTCAGAAAAATTATATACGTCACATAAATTTGTCGTTCAATGTGAAACCAATAGTTATCAAAAGTACCTGGATTATAAACAATTTTAAATTTTACATAGGCAATGAGCGCAGACAGGGTTAAAAAATCAAAAGTATGTAAGAATAAATTACAGAAATCAAACTAGTCCAAAAGTTATACATAGAATTTATGAGAATCCAAAACTTTTAAAAGGAACAATTTAACAGGACACAAAAACCTATCCACGAACACATGGATCTACTTGAGTGTCCGACGTCAGAAAAAATATATACGTCACATAAATTTGTCGTTCAATGTGCATACAAACAATTTTAAAATTTACATAGGCAATGTACGCATACAGGGTTAAAAAATCAAAAGTATGTAAGAATAAATTACAGAAATAGACCGAGATTCAAACTAGTCCAAAAATTATACATAGAATATATGAGAATCCAAAACTTTTTAAAGGGAACAATTTAACAGGACACAATAACATCTACTGTCTAAGAACACATGGATTGATTTGAGTGTCTGACGTTAGAAAAATTAAATACGTCACATACATTTGTTGTTCAATGTGCATACAAACAATTTTAAAAAATTTTCATAGGCAATGTACGCATACAGAGTTAAAAAAACAAAAGTATGTAAGAATAAATTACAGAAATAGACCGAGATTCAAACTAGTTCAAAAGTTATACATAGAATTTATGAGAATCCAAAAATTGTCAATTCCACTACGCCATAGATTGATTTTGACGTTTGTGGTTCAACGTATATAGTAATTCATAATAGAAATATATCATAATGACATATTATAGACAAATATCATACTGACGGGATCTTTTAAAGTACAGAGTCACGTTATAAGCACAAAAGAAATACAAAGAGTCACATATACAAAACAAATTATGTCAAACAATTATGTCTAACCTAAATAAGAAAGGGCAATAATGAAGTGTAAAATACACCGTCTTTGTGAAGTGCGAATCGAGAAAACCCGTTTTTATGTGGAGTCGATGTGTTTCTGATATGAAATTGTGAATAAACAAACAAAGTATGTTTTTGCATTTATTTTTGTTTTAAATATTGAAATATATAAATACGTTAAGCGAATATTGCCATTAATCAATAGACTGTATATCGATTATTATCACAGTCGTTTAAAAGAAAGAAAAACGTGAAATGGACCTTATAAGGTAGCAGTCTTATCCTATTGCGTACTGTCAAAATGAACTTTTAAGCATCAATCGAAATTCTTAATTGTTGTTCAAACATGTTCATATAGTTTATATTGCAGATGTTTTTCAATCTTTATTGATAGTATTTTTAAATTATTTTTTTTTATAGTTTTTATGTTTTTATGGACTGACTATCTTTGAGTTCGTTATTTTTGTTAAACATATTTTATATGTTAATGATTAACACAAGTCATGTTGAAAAGAACAACTCAAATTTTCGTTGAAATTGGTTCAATTACATCCATTATGTTTCTATATGAACACGTCAAAAAATGCATATCCGATATCCTTACTTAATGTATACTGTATAAATGGTGTTTGTATCATAAGCACCATGCTAAATACATATACATTTGTTTCCGCACTCTATTTTAACATCTTTAATTTCGTAACATGTTTAGATTAGAAAAAATCTTTAGGATTGTTTTAATAGAATAAAGGGTAATGCTATTCTATTAGAAAAAGGTGCATTCACATAAGAGCTACTGCTCACTGATGATATCCCCGCCGCAAGTGGACAATATAAATAGTGTAAAAATATGCAAGTGTTCGGTAAACAGGAAGTTGTCAAGTGATGAATCTGAAAACGCATCACACGGTATAGCTGACTTATATAAATCCTGAAACCAAATCTCAGAAATCCTAGTATTGTAGTTCCTGAGAAAAGTGTGACGAAAATTTTCAACTTGGCTATCATGTGTAAAATCATACAAGTGTTCGGTAAACAGGAAATTGTCAAGTGATCAATCTGAAAACGCATCACACGGTAAAGCTGACTTAGATAAACCCTGAAACCAAATTTCAGAAATCCTTGTATTGTAGTTCCTGAGACAAATGCGACGAAAAAATAAATAGTGTAAAAATATGCAAGTGTTCGGAAAACAGGAAGTTGTCGAGTGATGAATTTGAAAACGCATCACACGGTATAGCTGACTTATATAAATCCTGAAACCAAATTTCAGAAATCCTTGTATTGTAGTTCCTGAGAAAAATGCGACGAAAAAATAAATAGTGTAAAAATATGCAAGTGTTCGGAAAACAGGAAGTTGTCGAGTGATGAATTTGAAAACGCACCACACGGTATAGCTGACTTATATAAATCCTGAAACCAAATTTCAGAAATCCTTGTATTCTAGTTCCTGAGAAAAGTGTGACGAAAATTTTCAACTTGGCTATCATGTGTAAAATCATACAAGTGTTCGGTAAACAGGAAGTTTTCAAGTGATCAATCTGAAAACGCATCACACGGTATAGCTGAAAAATATCCATTGGACGGACTGACTGACGGACGGACTGACGGACGGACAGACAGAGGTAAAACAGTATACCCCCCTTTTTTAAAGCGGGGGTATAATAACAGAATCATCCTATTACAAGTGATTGTGGAGGAGAATGTAATCGAACAAGGTCAACTAACATTCAACTGTCTTTGGTTTGTCATTGTCACAGCATTATTGATCGTGCAGATACATTTTATGTAATGCAAATGCATATTTACTTCAATACATGCAACATAATTGGGATTAAACATTTAAAATACATGACAAGTTGCGTAATCGTTTGCCTTGTTAAATACTTGTATGATTTAAGACAAATAATCACTACCTTGTGATTGATTTTCTTTCATTCCAACAAATGCCAACATTCGCCTGAAAATTCTCAACGATTCCATAAGAAAATATCGCTACTCCACAAAAGAAATGGATTTCTCGATTCCCACTATCTTAAGACTGAAACATGATTAAGCCAATGCATGTATTGTAGACACATAAAGATATTTAAACTATGCGTATCAATTATCTATAGTAGATGGCATTTAAATGAATACAAATCAACAATATTCTGAATCTATAGATTGTCGGTAAACAAATATTCAAAATAATTGGAACAAATTAATTACGAAAAAGTAAAATGCGCTGTATTAAATTAAAGACTCGCACAATTTGAGAGAAGTCTAAAAACCAAAGATACATGGACAGAGGTAAGTGTTTCTCACGAATTAAAAAACGTTTTGCAGGTAATCAAAATATGAATAATGGTAAACATTTTGCAGGTAATCAAAACACGAATAATGGTTAACATTTTATATTGTGATCCATAAAACATAAATCTGTCAAATTTTTGGAATTTGATCAAAGGAATTTTGACCCAAAAAGATTTTTTCTGAAGTGTTTAGAGCATTTAATTCTTAATTTTAAATAGTTATATTTAAAGGATTTCGTCATTTGGAAAAACATTGTGCGTTTGGTAAGAATCCTTTAGGGGTTGAGAGGCATATGCCGCAATTTCGTTGTTTAATCTGTATTTAGAAATTTAAAGTACTAAAATTAATACTGAATACATTTGTTTTAGATAAAGCAGTATGTCATCTATACTGTGTGGACCCTGTAGGCGTAGAAATACACATAAAAATGCAGAGAAATGGTGCATTAAGTGCGGGGAAGGGTTGTGCACTGACTGCAAACAGAGTCACAGATCAATGAGTGGTACTAGTGATCACGAATTAGTTTCAATAGAAAACTATCTTAAAATTGAAAATATACCTATCAACTTGACATGTGATAAGCATAAAAAGAAGTTTGATAAGTACTGCAAAACACACGATGAAGCTATTTGCATGGACTGCATACCATCAAAACACAAACTTTGTTATGGCGTCGTTATTTCACTAGAAGAAGCAGCAAATCATGCAAAGAAATCAACAGCCTTTGGTGACTTGACGAGTTCAATAAAGGGCACTTTAGGGAACATAAAGAAATTTATGAACACTTGCGATATTTCTAAGGAAAAATTCAAAACTCAGAAACAAAGTGTCAAAGATTCAATCAAAGCAATGCGAACACACTTAAACACTCATTTAGATGAAATTGAGGGAAAATTATTAGATAAGCTATCACAACGATATAAAGAGTGTAGATTAGAATATAAAAAGAAAAGGAAACTTTTGAAAAAAACAAAAAAGGATATTATAACATTAAAAAGACAAACATCACAGTTAAAGCGGTTTGGGTCCGATTTACAAGTATTTCGTAGAACTCGCGAAATCAACAAATTAATCCACGAAGAGGTACGCAAAGTAGAATCGACGAGTGCAATGCCGGATTACAAGATATGAGTTGAGATGCATGCATGTATTGATGCATTATTGAAAGATGTAGATAACTTTGGAACAATCAAAATTGAAGAAAACACAATCAGTTTACCATATAAACATGTTAACGCCGGTCAAGCTCAAATGGTTCATTCACCGGCCGATTAATCTTTTGAACATACAAAACTGCAGTTCCGACGAAAATTCCGAGCACAAGCACAAACTGATAGAATGAATGTCTGCGGGTGTGCAATTTTACCAAACATCCATTTATTGATTGCCGATTACAATGGAACGGTTATTATGGAATATAGTGAAGGCGGAAAGTATATCCGTGACATACCCGTATCTAGAAGACCTTACGATCTGACGGTTATAGATACTGATAATATAGCAGTTTCGTATGGAAACTGTATGGAACTTTTGAATCTTAAAAACAACGAAGTTTTAACCAAAGAAACATTCGAATGGAATTGTTGGGGAATTTCATATTACAATAAGAAAATTTATGTCGTAGTCTTCACTGAGGGAATTCAGGAATTTGATATATCAACGAAGTGCAAACGCTTGATTTTTGAGAAACATAAGGAACCTGATGTTCTTTATATAACAACTGTTAAAGACAGAATTTATTGTACATCTTCTGACAAAGGCATAGTGTACTGCTGCAGTATGCAGGGTGAAACTCTTTGGTCATACACTGATGAATCTCTTGTCTACTCAAGAGGAATATCAGTTGACCGTGGTCAAAATGTGTTTGTTATAGGAAGAGATTCTAACAATCTGATGATGATACGACACGATGGGAAGGACAGTAAGACGTTACTTACTGGATCTGACGGTCTGAACAATCCAGTCTCTCTACATTACAACCAGAAAAAGAAATTATTGTTAGTGTGTAACCAAGTAATGGATATGTGTTTCTGTATAGTGTTTTATAGAAGTAATATTCATCTTAAGACTGAAAATGTGCCCTTTATTGTGAAGGACGTCCATTTATAATAAATCTTATTTTAATTGCTGCTGTGGTTGGACAAATGGGATTTTTTTGAAACAGTGATTTCTTTTTTTACAATGGTCAGAATTTTTGGCGAAAGACGACTATAATTAAAAAACTGTAAGGCGTGTTCAAGTTTTGCTAAATTAAACAGAATTTGGCTCGGAGCTCAGAATTTTGTGATTTTACTATTTACATTAGCGTGTATGTGCATTTGAACTTAGACTGTCTACTTTTAGTCAGGACCTAGTTCTACGATTTATGTGTTTTTTTTTGCAATGCTATTTTCTGTCCAGACCGAAGCTCCGCTTTCGCTCGAGTAGCCTACATTCTCCTAAGTTTATTAAAGAGGAATACATCAGGGCGTCAAGAGGGTTATGCTGCAGTAAAACAATATATTCAATTTCTGTGTTCCTTCTACCAGACATGCTCGGATTTTGACCTTTGGATATTTGTTTGTTTTGCATTAGCATACAGATACCGGTATCGTTTTTGAAGCTTAAAATAAGTCGTCCTTTATTTTCGTTGATAATATATATAGTCCATAGTTTGGACATTGTATAACCTGCAATATTTTTCATGCACCTGCCAAAATATTGTCTTTTTTATATATCTTAAGCACAACATACTCAGAAGGGGATGAATTAACATACTTTAAAAAAAACGTTTTGGGCACGAATTATTAAATAAAGTAGTACTGCTTTCATCCATTTAAAAAAGGTAAACATCAGTATGTTTAAAGGTGTCAAACTTAATTATATGCCCCCATTGTCCGTAATTTGAGTTAAAACTTATTAAAAAGTAAAAATCACAAAAATACTGAACTCAGAGGAAAATCAATTTGGAAAGTCCATAATCACATGGCAATATCAAAAACCAAAACGCATCAAAAACGAATGGACAAGAACTGTCATATACCTGACTTGGTACAGGCATTTTCAAATGTAGAAAATGGTGGATTAAACCTGGTTCTATAGCGCTAACCCTCTCACTTCAATAACAGTCTCATAAATGATGAATCAATGTGCAGATACATGAAATATGTTTTATAAAGTATGTAAAAAATAACGAATATAAAAAACAGAAAAAAATATTTGTATGCAATTTGATGTACATGTTATAGATATGACACTTGATGGAAGTACAGTAATGTAAAAGAAAATTTAAAGAATTTCTAGCTCAACAACATAATCATTTTGTGTAATACGATATATGCATGATAAATAATAAAATTACACCACCGCACATTGTTCCCCGTATTGTTGAATCAGTTTTTGTAAGGATTGACACCTGGTGATCTGACTACAAATCCTTATTTGGCATATGAAAACTCTTAGTATATAGTGAAATTAAACTATACACCAGTGCGGAAAACCTAAATTATGAACACATTATTGCTCAATAAGTTAAATTCATTCCTCAAGGTATTGAGTAGTTGATAGGGGTGAGCATCTGTATGTCACCGACGGCCGGTAACAATGAGCAAAACCCATACATTGAAATGACAAATGTAAAACAATTCCAACAAGAAAACCAGCGTCCTTGTTTATGTACAAATCAATAATTAAAAATACACATATGATATACAGCAACAAATGATAGCACTGAATTACCACGGACAGACACACCATAAGCTGGCAAGGAAAAACATGTTTAGTGGCGCTAAAACTTCCCCTTAACTTGGACAGTGTATATACATCTTCACAGACTTTCAATCATCAAAAAGATACATATTTTAAAGTAAATTAAAATAGCTAAATAAACGTTTGTAAACAATTGATTTATTGTTAGTGAAACAAGTGAAGGATAGTGAAAATAAGTACAGCCCATGACAAAAAAAAACCAATCTGAAAAATGAGATGTAACAAGCTATGACAATTTAAGCAACAATTTCATAGTTTTCATCATTTAGTTGTTATTAACTGCCTATATCGCTTACATTGCTTTGGTTGATAACCTCCTTAGTCCTTCGCCACTCTTTAATTTAATCATTAGACAATATTTATCATGTTAAATAATGATATTGTAAATCTGGAAAACATTTTGGTATGTTTTAAATCAAATTAAAGAGGTGAATCAATTCGTTGATGCATTTTGTAGCCAACACTCCTCCAATGCTTTACATTAATGTCTTCATTTGATTTCAAGCTACATTACATCCGAAAGATATTTACCTTTTTAAAATTTCATGGCATGGCTAGATTAAATGACCACTAACATCGATTGGTCCCGATAAAAATACATTCAGCATAGTTGTAAGGCGTTTATATATCTCGATTGATACTTAAAGCACGTGCATATTCATGCTAGAGTCTGTTTAAGATTGTTACCTGGATTTTTTTATGCTTATTAATGACTATTGAACAGCGGTAAACTATTGTTGCCTTTAATAATACTGACTTGAACCATGATGTGTTCCTGACCCAAAGTTCTCAAGCAGGGTTATGAATTGGAACTCGACTAAACTCAACACTACATATGTTTTACGATTATCATCACGAAATTGGTTGACCAATACGAAGCGTCTGAGTCTCGACTCATGAGAGACATGTTTTTGTTGTCTCAGATCTAAAACTTTGCAGGAATTTGGTTTGATCTGATCTATAAACAAGAATTAACAATACATAAAAAAACTCTCGCCTTATATTTAATCTAAACATAATTCAACATTTACATCTCCGAAAGAGGAAATATCTTGATCCTATGTTTATGAAACTCAAACACACCGATTGTAACCATAACTTCAAAAATGATTATGGATTCCATTGAGGACTACGCTAGAGCATTTCTTTCTCCATATATACATTTATGGTCGTTTTCTGACACAAAGAGTATGCAAACTGTCTATGTTTTTCATGATAAATATGTTGTCCCTACGGACAAACGTAAAATAATATTGTCGTGTATGTAAATCGTACTATACCGAAAAGTAAAAACACAAAAATACTTAACTCCGAGGAAAATTCAAAAAGGAAAATAAAAAATCAAAAGGCAAAATCAAAAGTCCAAACACATCAAACGAATAGATAACAACTGTCATATTGCTGACTTGGTACAGGCATTTTCTAATGTAGAAAATGGTGGATTGAACCTGGTTTTATAGCTAGCTAAACCTCTCACTTTAATGACAGTCGCATCAAATTCCATTCCATTGTCAACGATGAATGAACAAAACAAACATACTCAAAGAGTAAAAATGTCACAAATAGGGGTACAGCAGTCAATAATGTGTTATCATCTTAATATCACTATAAAAACAACAATTGTAACCATGAAGCACAAAAAGGCATACATCAAATTTAACAGACTATTTTTTTTTTTATACAACTTAAATTATGTATGTAAAGCCTTCCCGTAAAGGATAGAAGGTTTTCAGTACTGGTGTAAAATTGCGCGCTTGAAATTCGCACAGGTAGTATGTATGTATGTACTGTAGATTCCTCCGATATCCGAAGAACCCCTCGAGAGCTGCGAGGGTACAGTGGAATCCATGTACACTCCCTATCGGAATTAATAGAGATGTGTCACTAACGTATTTACAATGTTTAATATTTACAAGGACAATCCCCACACCATCAACAAGGAGTGTTAGACATCGGGCAGGGTCTGTTATTAAGGTGGAGGAAGTCGAAGTCCTCGGAGAAAACCACCGGGCTGCTCGGCGGGAACAGACAAACCGAAGAGATATCAGCAGATTGATCTCCAGGTCAAAGTCGGGAGCAACTTTGACCAACCGAGGCCCCCATAGTACCCATGCTAGTTTAAACTCCGGTCTGGTACCAGAGATGTGTGTGAGAGGGTGAAAACCACCCTTCTTGTGTACTGACATTTTAAATAAAAATAATTTTGTCGTTCAAAGTATGACGGCATACATACATGTAGAGTCATTCAAAGTGGATATAACAATAACAGATTTAACAGTAAAAGTAATGGAAATAAATAAAATAATAGTGTGGTTCAAAGTATGACGGGATACATAAGTACAGTTTCACGTCAAATGTATATCATAAAAAACAGACTTAACAGAAAAAGTAGTATTATTGAATAAAATAGTTTTGTCATTCATAGTATTCTTCTTCTCTCCGTATAAGCTTCCTTTATAAGGAACACCACTTCAGTTTGATTAGATAATATGCGAATCTAAAGCATACATGTAACAAAATGATTTTTACGGAATAAGTTTCAGTTAAAAACTATTTTTTGTATGACGTTATACTTTTCATGACGTTAATGCGCTTAGATCATTCATTGTCGAGAAATTGCATATATTTTAGTTCTGTACATTTTCCAAGTTTTAAGGCATATTTTTCATTTTATATGCATTATAATAGAAATAAAGTTAACATGTATTTATTTTACAATATACCAGGAAACCCGGAATCACATGCAGGTCACGTTATCACGCAGGATTAGATCACAGTGATGATAACGGAAGTAGATACGGCTATATTGTTCATCAAAGTGTAAACCAAGAGGGAATTTCGAACGGACCAATCCGATTCAGGTATTATCCATGATCACACTGAAGAGATGTAAAATGACGAAATGTGCACATGATGCAGTATGAAGGCAACAATAGTATACCGCTGTTCAAAAGTTCTAAATCGATTTAAAGACAACAAATCCGATAAAACCGAGGGAAATACATACACTTTAAGGGAAAAACAACCTAAAAACAGACACACTGAAGTGCAACAAAAGCAAACACCAACTCTAATAGAAACGGACTCTTTTATAACAAATCCCATATTCCTGACTAGGTACATGACATATTAGGTACAAATTGTGGTTCGAACCTGGTTTAATGGCTAGCAAAATCCTCCGCTTATAGAAAAATGTTTAAAAAAAAATACATCACTCAAATGAAATACTACGTTACAGCAATATAATACAAACAAAGCCAATGCCACTCAGCACAGAAAAATGCATAAATAATTAATATAAAAGTATATTTCAATATTTAAACCCCATAATAACAACGCACATCTTTTTTAACAACACCACACCACACACACAAACCACAAACAGTCAAGAATTTCGGAGACGTATATATGATCTCTTACAATTATTTGGAACGAGATCAAAATATTATCAATTATTTTCACAGTACTAGTCCAAATATCTATCGTGATTATGGCAATACGAATGATGTGACGACGTAATAACTATTTACTAAAACAATACTTTATACATGGAAAATGGATATCAACTTGTTTACTCTGACAAACAAGACATTCGTATTACTATGTTTTTTTATTGAGTTAAGTCATTCTAATTGATATTTTATAGTGTGTCTTTCTATGTTGTCAGATTGTTTTTAAAAAAAAAAGGGAGAAGGTTTGGTACCATTAAAACGTACCGCTGCAATTGCTTGAACCTGTCTTAAATCAGGAATCCGATGTTCAGTTGTTGTCGTCTGTTTATGTGGTTCATAAGAATTTTTTTGTTTTTCGTTTTTATATAGATTAGACCGTAGGTTTTCCTGTTTGAATGGTTTTACACTAGTTATTTTTGGTGACCTTTATACCCTGCTGTTCGGTGTAAACCAAAGCTCTATTTGGAAGGCCGTACCTTGACATATAATGGTTTATTTTTATTGATTATAACTTGAATGGAGAGTTGTCTCATTGGCACTAATAAAGAATTTTAACTACACAATAAGACACACAATACAATATCCAACCTACCAATTCTAAAGAAACGCTACTAAATACATGAATATTGGATGTATACATACCGAGGCTAGCCGTATAGCAACGCCATTCAACACTCGACAAAACAGCCGGCCGGACTTAGCAGACCGAGGACATAGATTTTAACCCACCTAATGTAAATGTAAATATGTCGTTAGTCAGTTTAGATACATACACATCGTAAAGATCAACCAATTCGTGATGGTGCCCAGAAAACGTTGGTAGAGTAACCGTTATTAGATAAACTCAAAAACGTTATATTTCCCTTCAATACCTTCCAGATAAAATACCATGCATTCTACTTGTCAAATTTTCATTACAACATGTACAACAAGTAAACCTTGGCAACCTGTTTCAGTTATATTTTTGCTCTTTTATAAGCAAAATTTTATCAAACGTTGACCACCTAAGCTCTATAGACTCTAGGAGGTCGAGTTGTCTATCGTGTCGAGTATAGTAAAAGACGATTTGGTGCCAAGATATCTCAGTAGACCAGTTCAAATCCCAGCGAGGGAAGAACAAAATATTTGCAAAGCAAATTTACAGAATGACATTGTTGGGCTAATGTTTACACGATTTATGTTTACTGATAACAAATTATCTACCGTGAAACAAAAATAGATTTGAAATCACATGACAGTATTGATTGAAGTGTACATGTCGTATGACGAGAAGTTATTCAGGCGAGTGCCTTGGTATATATACCTATGACAATAGTTGTCAAGTTACAGGTACCTTGTGATTTTTTTAATCTGTCAATCAAAATTTAATGTCTCGTTCTTTTAAACATTATTTTAGTACTTACTTTAAACACATACACCATCATTTTACCCTCACAACGGTTTCCATTTACTTCCTTGTTTTGAAAAAGAACGATCAATAAATGAACATATACAAAATAAAATTAACGGTACTAATTTTCTTGCACCAGATGCGCATTTCGACAATACATGTCTCTTCAGTGATGCTCGTGGCCAAAATATTTGAAATCCAATGCTTATATAAAAGATGAAGAGCTATAATCCAAAAGGTCCAAAAAGTATAGCCAAATCCGTAAAGGAAATCAGAGCTTTGCACGAGGGAGATACATTCCTTAATTTATAATAATTTCTATCATTTTGTAACAGCAAATTTTAATAACACAAAAAATCCGTATGTTCATGCCAGTACCGAAGTACTGGCTACTGGGCTGGTGATACTCTCGGGGACTAATAGTCCACCAGCAGAGGCATCGACCCAGGGGTAGTAAATAAAATTAACGGTACTAATTTTCTTGCACCAGATGCGCATTTCGACAATACATGTCTCTTCAGTGATGCTCGTGGCCAAAATATTTGAAATCCAATGCTTATATAAAAGATGAAGAGCTATAATCCAAAAGGTCGAAAAAGTATAGCCAAATCCGGGAAAGAAATCAGAGCTTTGCACGAGGGAGATACATTCCTTAATTCATAATAATTTCTATCATTTTGTAACAGCAAATTTTAATAACACAAAAAATCCGTATTTTCATGCCAGTACCGAAGTACTGGCTACTGGACTGGTGATACCCTCGGGGACTAATAGTCCACCAGCAGAGGCATCGACCCAGGGGTAGTAAATAAAATTAACGGTACTAATTTTCTTGCACCAGATGCGCATTTCGACAATACATGTCTCTTCAGTGATAATCGTGGCCAAAATATTTGAAATCCAATGCTTATATAAAAGATGAAGAGCTATAATTCAAAAGGTCCAAAAAGTATATAGCCAAATCCGTGAAAGAAATCAGAGCTTTGCACGAGGGAGATACATTCCTTAATTTATAATAATTTCTATCATTTTGTAACAGCAAATTTTAATAACACAAAAAATCCGTATTTTCATGCCAGTACCGAAGTACTGGCTACTGGACTGGTGATACCCTCGGGGACTAATAGTCCACCAGCAGAGGCATCGACCCAGTGGTAGTAAATAAAATTAACGGTACTAATTTTCTTGCACCAGATGCGCTTTAAATAAATTAAAAATAAGGAAATAGTGAATTGTAAGGAATATTGTATTCTCCATCTCTTATTAAAATATATTGCACCAGTTTGATCTTTTTTTCTCAATCGAAAGTTCTGTCACAGCCATCAATTAGGAGGATGCCGATTCTATATACACATTATAGTGTTATTACAAATGTGTTAATAAGAAAACGGTCATTATTAATCATCTGAGGGGGTCGGTTCAAATTTTTCACATTAAAAGGTTTTGTTGCCAGCCCCCACCCCACCCACACCCAAAAATATTTTTTGTGAACCACATAATGACCCCTTAGAACGATGTTTCATAAGTATTAACCCCCCTCCCCCAAACTTTTTTTTTTATCCCCATTGATTAACATGGAAAGATGATGACTGCAGGCTACATAGTGACAGGCAAATAACTACGAAGAGTATGATCATTGTTGATGGCCGTACAGTGACCTATAGTTGTTTATTTCTGTGTCATTTTGGTCTCTTTTTGAGAGTTGTCATATTGGCAGTTATACCAAATTAGTTTGTCTGGTAAACAGTCATTAATAAGTGATATTCTCTAAATATTTTCAGACATTTTTATTGGATAATTGGAGCACATAACTATAAGGTAAATTTAATGTGATGGTAAAAGCAATTTTGTTGTCCCTTCGCATACAAGCTTGTGCTCTCGGTTTTGCCTAAAGAAATAGTTTGTATGCGAAGGGACAACAAACTTGCTATTACCCGCACAACCAGTTATTAGATGTTTTATTATACTGAACAACGCAGTCATTAAGTGTTTTTATATACCAAATTAACTAATTTTCTTAAATTGTACAAGTATCATCTGAAGGAAAAGAAAAAAATGTCATATAATTTGACATGCACAAGATAAACTAAACGGAGTTTTTGGGAAGATCTTCTTGTATTTGTTAATATTTTAACTGCAATCAAGACTAGAAATACTTGTGTTAAATTTTCCGTGCATATGAACAATTTAAGCGAAAGTACACCAAATGCAAATTCACTTTTAGAATACGACGACCGAACCCATATTATAAATAAGGTACTATAATTTAGATGTTTAAAAAATGCGCGTAAATTCACTTGCAAGTGAAATTAAAATCGGCACAAACAGAGTACACCATTTACAATATTAATGTTTGACGTTGCCAAGCAAAATAGTCAATGACATCATCATTGTCCAATGAAAAATATGCCTGAAAAAGTACAGGAAAGATGATTATGAAAGTATTAACCGGGGTAATAGTGTTTGAAACTATTGACTGGCAAATAGTCTGTGGAATGAAATAGCACAACTTTTTCATTATTTTTTATATAGAAAAAACATACTGAGGTATAATAACATAGTGTATTGCTAAAAAGCCCCAAAAATGTTAAGTTTATCTGACCACATTCATTCTGTGTCAGAAACCTATGCTGTGCCAACTATTTAATCACAATCCAAATTCAGAGCTATATCAAGCTTGAATGTAGTGTATATAATTGCCCCAACTGTCCAGGGTTCGAACTCTGCGGTCATATAAAGCTGCGCCCTGCGGAGCATCTGATTTCTTCTTTTTTTCCTTTTCTTTTTCTCTGAAACATGAACATTTGACGTATGCAAACAGAAAAATGAACAAAATAAGCATTTAAGGTGGATAAGGATGGTTTGTTAAAAAAAATTCCTCCAATAGATTTCTACAATATTTATCATTTTGCAAGATTAGGGTGTCCTCAGCAAAATATGAAAGTATTATGACCACTTTCTTGGTAAATAAGGAAGATAACCCACCATGAGTTACACCCCCCCCCCCTAATGACGAGTTCCTCAATTTTCCAATAAAACACTAATTTCATGTTAATTTTTTTATTTTTTACAGTTAAAACATTTTTTTTCTACATAATTATAAAAAATACATTTGTTTCGTATAATAATAATTGGATGTGTGCTTTACTTTCAGTTACAATCTGTGAACAGGGTAAACATAACACATTTTGATGAAAATTGGCACTTCTGTGGGAGCCAATTATGCAAATTAGGTCACCCTGTACAAAAAACCACCCAATAGATTTTTTTTTAAATACAAGAATTTTGAAGGTCTATACCTAAGCATTGTTTAAGCATAATATGAACATACATTTCTTACCTCATTTATTGTCTGTACTATATACGGATAATTGGAGTAAAGTGGAAAAATTTGAAAAATTGACTTAAAATACCATTAAATAGATAAAATGTCATAAATAAGTAATTAAAATTGATGAAAAATGTATTGTGAAAGGGAAATTGTTCTGTCAGTCATTTTAAATAAACAAAACCACATCATGGACCTGCCAAAAAAAAAAGAAGATGCCCTTTGGGTATCAGTCTGTCCGTAAGTCAATCTGTTCAGATCAGGTTCTGGTTGTAACATTTTTGTCTTTTTATGTAGGCTATTGATATATGGTTTAAGGGTAGCTCAGCTCCAAAGGATGTGTTACTACCATGATAAGTGACTTTTGACCATGAACTTTGACCTCAAGGTCAATTTAATGATTCTTTTTTTCTAGAACTGGAACTTTTGTCTT
The DNA here is from genome assembly GCA_019925275.1 of Mytilus edulis. NCBI lineage: Eukaryota > Metazoa > Mollusca > Bivalvia > Mytilida > Mytilidae > Mytilus > Mytilus edulis. The sequence continues at coordinate 12,168,601 of CM034352.1, forward strand.
TTGATGTAGGCTTAACTGCTGCTTTTGATATTTTGTATGAATGTTAATCAATTCATGAAGATGTCTCATGCACCATAGTGCTCATAGTATTGTTGACCTTGAACAAAGACTTCAAGGTGAAAATGATTTCCATATAAACAATTTTTTGTTTGCAGGTCTTAAAGTGACAAAAACTTTGCACACATGATAATGCTATGACTTCCCCACACTTGTAAAATTCAAAGTATTGATTACAGGATGAAGGTATTGGACAGACCCAAAAAGTAACTACACATTCAACTTATCACTGTCAGGGTGTTGTATTGGCCAATTAAGAATAATGAAGTCATTAATTCTGCCAAGTATTTTCTGTAAGAAAAAATATTCGACCTTAAATGTTACAAGTACCAGCAATTAGGAAGTAGTTTTCAGACAGACCAAAAAGTGATAACATTACAACAGACAACTCATGATTGTTGTTTCTCACTTCTATAGATTGAATGTAATAAATAAATTAATTTCTCCAAAGGCAACAATGGTTGCCTTTTTTCAAGATACAGAATCAATCCTTCCTATATATTGCTCCTTATTCTAAATAGGGACTGTGTTGCGAATACTTGATGCTTTTCCTTTTGGGGACCTAACCAAACGCCGAAAAGATACAGTGCAAATGAAGCATCTGTTTTACACTAATCAGAGATCAGTAAGGGGCCCAAGATATGTTAACTGGTTTTTAGTTAGAAGTATAAACTAAACAAACACAGGTTTGGGACAAAGAACCACAGTTTAATATATCTTTGCATATCAATAAAGCATTACATGTAAACATAATTACAAACAAAGCAAATTCCAGTTGAAAATCTGTGGTACTCCTAACACAAAGTACATAATTACTGTTAGTTCTAATAATAAAAAAATAACATGCACTCATATGAACCTGATTAGTCGTAATCTCAATTCTGAATACCATGTTATGTTCATAAAATGGTTGTGCCAATACAATCTGGTCACCTATAGATGTAATACCACCATTGATTTTCCTAAACAGTCCTTGTTAAATTTGCACTTTTCAAAGAATTGTACAGAATTATTTTTTTTTTCAAATAAAATATACTTTCTTTGACACATTTTGTGTGTTAATGTGCCTGTTCTATCTCAGGAGCCTGTAATTCAGTGATTGACGTTTGTTTATGTGTTACATGTACATATTGGTTTCTCAATCATTTTTGTACATAAACTAGACTGTTAGTTTTCCCCATTGAATTGTATTACATTGACATTTCGGGGCCTTTTTATAGCTGATTTTGTGGTATGGGATTTGCTCATTGTTGAAAGTGGTACAGTGACATATAGTTGTTAATTTTGTGTGTCATTTTGTTCTCTTGTGGAAAGTTGTGTCATTGGCAATAATACCACATCTTTTTTTTCCATATTTAGCATGAGTAAGGTTGTATCCTGTCCAGCCCTAGTACTATAGAAAAAGATGACGCTGTACATCATACATTGCAAGTAAGAAACTAACCATCACTGAATATTAACCAATAAAATTTTCCTACGCAACTGAATGTTACGTTCTATGATTTGGTGGTACATGTGTGTCACATCAATAACAAGTTATTCCTCAGTACATGTAATTTATTTAGTAAAACATGTGGATGTTTTGTCATTAAAGCCATGCTCTAACAAAATAGATTTGAGGCCATTTTCACCGTCTCTGTTAAAAGCTAACTGTAGATGTTTCAGACAAAGTCCACTGTGTGCTAATCTTCTAGCTGTTAGCTTGGTGATGCGTGAGGCCCTTATCAAGGGAATGTAAGAATCTGTTAGCAAAGCTGAATTAAATGGAAAAACATCCTTTTCTAAATATTCAAAGTGCGCAAGAAGTTGAAATAGACTTGTGACATCAGCACATGCATTGTGAGCATCATATTCTACGCCAAGTAATTTTGTGACCAATTTTTGTTGTTTATGATTTCCAATGTCTTTAGTTTTGAATTTCCTTCTTGCCAATTTTATTGTATCAATGCACCCATAAATATGTAACAAGAATTTCTGAAAGAAGACTGTGCTGACGTAGTTTGTTCATCAATATGGGAATGTCAAACGAAGCAATGTTGTGACCGAAAAGAATTGGTTTCTTCTTTTTGCTTATAAACTCAATAAATTCCAGGAGTACAATCTGAATGTCTCTGCTTTTAACTGGTTTACCATGATGGTACATCTGATCACAAGAAAGATCAAAAGTCAATCCTGTTATTTCTGATGATTTGGGTGAATTAACCTCCTAGGTGATGCATACTCGTTAAAACAGTGGTTCCATCAAATGCAGCCAGCTGAGTTATATCAGACTTCCTTGATAATCCTGGAACAAAAATAGACAAATATAACATTAATAATTAAAAGTGTATCCATCCCGATATGTGAGATGCCTTGTTCCATATATATTAAGTTTGGTTAAATTCTGCTTTAAATACTTTTTTGTCATATTTATTTTCTTAATTTAAGCGGCAGCACGTTTTAAATGGTGGACTCTTTTAAAACTTATGGCTTCTTGAAAAGTGCATCCAAATTTATGGGAGTCAAATTTCTTGAGTACAAGAAAAAAGGTTTCAATTTCAGCAGGTTCTAATTTTAGCAGTTCACCCTATTTTCACATGAACATTATATTGCGATTTCATTTACATCTAACTTTATTATATCTGTCAAGTTCCTCATGAAAAAAGAATGCTGTTAAACTGTAATCCATGTCAATTTTATTTTTCATGATGTAAGGAACTTAATTCTCAACAAACATCAGTAATATATCACTTTATTCCAAGATACTAGTAAGCATTGAAGCATTCCCAATACAATGGACGTTAACCTCGCTTTATGTTATGTCACTTTCGTCTATCTCACTGAATTACAATTACATTGTAAGCTTATTTCACTTACTAACAATAGCAATGCAAGTTTTAAGGTAATGATAACTTTATTCCAAGCATAAATATTTGATTAAAGAATCACTAATAAAGTCATGCAAGTAGGCAAATCATGTATCTTGTGTTTCATTATTTAAGCCTGATATGTGTGATTCAATGTGTTTGTTTAAACTTACCTGTTATTTCTAAATCAAAAACTACTACTGATTCTTCTCCTCCAAACTTCATCTTTGATGGAATAGTTTCTGTGTCAATATGTTCTTGCACTTCTATTTCTCCTCCATAGGTGTCTCCCTCTTTTACTGATTCTCGCTGATTATCTTTCAATTTCTTGGACTAGAAACAATATAAAAAAAATTTAAGAACAATTATGGAAGAAGTGATTCAGATCTATGCAAATGCACAGTGGGATCTTTAGAACAATTGCTATTTTATGTTGAAAAATTTAATGTCTCCTTCCAGTCAAAATTAAGAGCCAGAGAATTCTCCATCTCTGGGTTTTCAATTAAAATGTTAATAAACTTTAAGACTTCTGGCTAAGTTTGATCAAATTTGGCCCAGTAGTTTCAGAGGAAGAGATTTTTGTAGAAGATTACAAAAATTTACGAAAAATTGGTAAAAAACGACTATAAAGGTCAATAACTCCTTAAAGGGTCAACTGACCATTTTGGTCATGTAAACTTTTTTGTAAATCATACTTTGCTGAATAATATGATGTTTACCGTTTATCTCTATCTATAATAATATTCAAAATAATAACCAAAAACTGCAAAAGTTTCTTTAAATTACCAATTTAGTGGCAGTAACCCAACAACAGGTTCTCCAATTCATCTGAAAATTTCAGGGCAGATAGATGTTGACCTGATAAACAATTGTACCCACACCTGATTTGCTCTAGATGCTTTGGTTTCAGAGATATAAGCCAAAATCTACATTTTACCCCTATGTTCTATCATTAGTAATGGCGGCCATCTTGATTGGTTTGCAGGGTCACCAGACACATGTTTTAACAAGATACCCCAATGATGATTGTGGAAAAGTTTGGTTAAATTTGACCCAGTAGTTTCAGAGGAGAATTTTTTTGTAAAAGTTAACAGACGACAACAAGAGACGAATGACGCAAAGTGAAAAGAAAGGCTCACTAGGCCCTTCAGACCAGTCTTTAAAAAGGCTTACCTTTATTGTGAGTCTTTTTCTTTTGAAATTAGTAGTTGACTGAGTTTTCCTAATCTGTTTACGCCTTCGATCCTTTCGAATTCCATGAAGTATGGTCAAATGTCCAGGAGAGAGTTGAGACTTCTTATTCACCTGAAAAGAATGAAGAAATTTGCATGTAATGTATCAAATTGATCTATTTTGAATGATTCATTTACTTTAAAGATATAAAATTTAGAATGTAGAGAAAAAAGTACAGATTTGAAGAAAAATCAAAGAACCAAAGGCGCTGTAGGCAGTTAAGTAAAAACAAAAAGCAGAGGCAAACTTGGCAGAAGTTAATATTATAAGACAAATATTGTTGCTTCAATTTGTTTTTTAAAGATTTTTTTAAAAAGAACAAACATTAAACAATCATATAGTGTACATTTATGTTCATTTAATGAATTAATCATTGAGGCAAATAATTCATATTTTGTCAAAGTTTTTAAAAGCAACACATATATCAAGTATATTTTTTTCATGGTCATGAGTCTGCAGTGGGTTTGAGTTTGCAATGAACGAGTTCGTTAACGTTAGTATTGCATGGTTGACTGTTAGAAGTTCGAATTGACTTTAGTACGAGCTTGTAAAAGTATGAATAGACTTGCTCCCCTGGAAAGAAATCTGAGTTTGTGTTCAACAGTACACTAAGTTATCAAACAAGAGTGGGTAGGGTGACCCTAAGGACTCTCCCTATATTTCATTTAATCTGTTCTCATACATGAATATATATGGTTTAACTTAACGGTGGGGTGACTGCAGGGACTCTCCCTATATTTCATTTTATTTGTTATATAGTCCCATACATGAGTATATATGGTTAAGGGGTGAGGATCTCAAATTCTCAAACAGGAGGGTGTACAGTGACAATAGGGACCCCCTTATAATTTATTTGATTTGTAATATTATCCCATACATAAATATATATGGTTTAAGATTGTGGATCTCAACCATTATAAATTCTGAAACAGGAAGGGTAGAGTGGCCCCACGAACTCCATCTATATTTTATATGATTTGTTATATTGTCCCATACATGAATATATATGGTTAAGGGGTGGGGATCTTGACCGTTACCAAGTTCTCAAACAGGAGGGTGGGGTGACACCCAGGGAACCCTCTATATTCCATTTGAATAGTTATATTGTCCCATACATGAATAAATATGGTTTAGGGTTGAGGATCTCGACTGTTTCCAAGTTCTCAAACAGGAGGTTGAACAGTGACACTAGGGACCCCCACATTATTCCTTTGATTTGTAATATTGTCCCATACAAGAATATGTATGGTTTAAGATTGGTGATCTCAATTGTTTCCAAATTCCATACCGGAAGGGGGAGAGTGGCCCCACGAACTCCACCTATATTCCAATTGTCTTTGATTGTGAAGCTGCTTATCATTAAAAAGTAAAGCTTTTATAGGCACAATAAACCTTTTGACGTAAAAAGTAAAAAGAAATAAACTTTATGTTCCATTTCATTTTACTGCAACCCATAATTCTACAAATTTTAATTTTTATGTGAAACATTTCAATGCCGATTTTTTACTATATGTTATAAATGAATGTACATTTAATTGCATTTAATTATGAAAAAAACATAATAAAGTGGGGAAATGTCTCAATGCATTAATACCTTTAGTAAAATTTTGAAGCTTTATGAATGTTTCGTGGATTTTCATTTTCTTATTAGACATTTCGCGGAAGTGCAACTAAAAATAACACATAGTAAATATCCGTAGTTTTATGGTTCTGATCCATCCTGCATCAAATATGTAGATTTATTTGAGCTTATATTTATTTATATATATAGGCATTTCACATCCAATTTTTTTATGGAAAAATTCTTTATAAAGCACAAAAATGTCAGTGTTCACCTCAGAAACTAATAGGGATATAGTTACGATCCTGTTGTCAGGTCATTAAAGATTGCATATTTTGGCGTTAATATTGATTCACTTATAGGGTCTTTGCATCGGAACTAAACACATTTATTCAAAAACCAGTTGTTGGCATGACACGGATTATGTTCTTCTCATATATGTTATGATGGTATGATACTAAACCCCTAACGGGAAGGATTGTGCCTGATATTCAAATGATGAAATCATAATCTTTCAATCAGTTTAATTGACGTCTATAGCCTGGATGTTAGTTAACTGCTAGTAGTCTGTTGTTATTTATGTACTATTGTCATTTTGTTTATTTTCTTAGGTTACATCTTCTGACATCAGAATCGAACTTCTCTTGAATTGAATTTTTAATGTGCGTTTTGCATTTACTTTTCTACATTGACTAGAGGTATAGGGGGAGGGTTGAGATCTCATAAACATATTTAACCCCGCCGCGTTTTTTCGCCTGTCCCAAGTCAGGAGCCTTTGGCCATTATTAGTCTTGTATTTTTTTAATTCTAGTTTCTTGTGTACAATTTGGAAATTAGTATGGCGTTCATTATCACTGAACTAGTATATATTTGTTTAGGGGCCAGCTGGAAGACGCCTCCGTGTGCGGGAATTTCTCGCTATATTGAAAACCTGTTGGTGACCTCCTGCTGTTGTTTATTCTATGGTCGGGTTGTTGTCTCTTTGACACATTCCCCATTTCCATTCTCAATTTTATAGGTTTATAATAATAAGCCAAGAACATTAAATTTCATGTCAATGTGGAAATATTTTACAAAATCCTCGAGTGTATTTTCTTGTGTGTGTGAATGCAATGCTGCTCAACAATATCAAAGGCCCTTAATTGAAACATTAGATATTCTTTTTAATAATTTAATAAATTAATAATGATTTTTACACTTTCGAAAGTTGAAATACACATGTTCCACTGCATGTTCAGAAACGTTTCATGTTCTATACAGTTGTTAATCTTGAGAATTTAAGCTAAGTCGGGTTTTAAATGTTCTCATTCTCTGCATAATGAACCATTACATATGAGTGATCAGATACACTACCCTTGAGAGATTGGGCAATCTTTTGATGCGATTTAAATCGGACAGAAATTATCTTAAAGATTTTACGTTTACTTAAATATTGTCAGCAATTTATATACTTGACTTAAAAACTTTCATGATAAGACCCCACACCCAGAATGTTTTTTTTTATAGTACCCCTCCCCCGTTCCAAGCTTTGTGATTTGTGATATTTTTGGTTTTACCCCCCCCCCCCCCCTCAATTTTTTTTTTAATAAAGATGAAATGAAAATAAAAATAAGAATGCACCGACACATCCCCGCAGATGATAAATAATGACTGTTCCCTATTAATGTTATTCTAACAATGGTTTCTATTCAACTTTTATTGTTTCTATAGTTTGGTTCTGATAAAATCCTTGTAATAGTGTTCGTCCTAATTGAAATTAAAAAAGGAACTAGTATGATAACAAATACTTTGTTTTTTGTAGTAAAGTATGTCATCCAACATTCTCTGTGGACCCTGTAGCCATGTCAACACACTTAAACATGCACAGGAATGGTGTACTAATTGCGAGGAAGGTTTTTGTGCTAACTGCGAACAGGTTCATAGATCCATGAAGGTCACTAGAGATCACACACTGATATCAACCGACGATTATCTTAAAATCGAAGATGTCCCCGTCAGCCTGAAATGTGATACCCATGCCAAGAAGTTTGATTTATACTGTAAAGCCCACGACGTAGCTATTTGCGTTGCCTGTTTTCCCTCACTACACAAACATTGTTCTGATGTCATTCCCCTCGACGAAGCAGCACAAAATGCAAAGAGATCGACAGCCCTTGATGACCTAGAAGATTCAATCAAAGTTGTTTTAGAAAACTTGAAAGTTTTCATCAACAACCGTAACCAGACAATGAAAAATCTGAAAATAGAAGAACAAAGCGTCAGAAAATCAATCAGTGAAATGAGAGAAAATGTAAACAAACATTTGAATGAACTTGAAAATAAAATGTTAGAGGATTTGTCTCAACGGTATGAAAACTGTAAATCAAAATATGGAGAAGTCCAGAAGTATTTTAATAAAACAGAAAAAGAAATCAAGTTACTACAAGAACAAACATCCCAAATGAAACTTGTCGGATCCGACTTACAGGTATTTCTTGGCACTCGTCAGATGAACAATTTAATCCATAACAAGGTAAAACAAGTCAGATCAATTACGAGCACATTACAGGATTACAAGATAGGGGTTAAGATTCATCAAGGAATAACTTCGTTACTAGAAAATGTCGATAATTTTGGCAAGGTCAAAATTGATGAAACCACTCCCAATTTACCATTCAAAGATGCAAAGGTCGACCAAGCTCAAATAGTACATAGACCAATCGGTCAATCGTTTGATCGAACAAGGCTGAAACTGCGACAAAGGTCCAAATCAAAGACAAAAACAATGAACCGAATGTCCGCGGATGTGGGATTTTACCTAACAGTCATTTATTGATTGTCAATTACAATGAAAACAAAGTGATAATGGAGTATAGAGATGATGGAACACACATTCGTGATATACCAGTCTCTGACAAACCGTTTGATTTGGCGATTATAGACAGTGATCGTATAGCAGTTTCATATGGTGGAAATCATTATATGGAAATATTGAACATTAACAACAAAATGGTTCTCGCGAAAGTAACTTTTAAATTGAATTGTTGGGGAATTTCATACCAGAATGGACACATTTATATATTAGTTTTTAATGAAGGTATTGTGGAGATGGATATGTCAGGGAAAATATTACGTACAATAGGTGGGAAATATGCTCAAGGTAGTATTTTTCATATCACAACAACAAACGATAGAATATATTGTACCGATTATAAAGAAAGATTAGTATACTGCTGTAGTATGGCGGGTGAGGATATTTGGACATTCACTGACCAGGCTCTTGTTGATGCAAGGGGAATATCAGCTGATGGCGACGAGAACGTGTTTGTTGCAGGTCTAGATTCTAACAACCTTATGATGATACAACATGATGGGAAAGTCAGTAAAATATTACTTTATGAATCCGACGGTCTGGACAAGCCAGTTCCCGTACATTACAATAGAGACAAGAAATTACTGTTGGTTTGTAATTTAGAAGGAGATGACTTTTTATATAGTGTTATATAGTCAGATACAGAATAATCATACAAAGACTGAAAATGCGTCCTTTACAAATTGTATCTCGTTTTAAAGAAAAATCCATATTGACTTGTATTGGATTTATGGAATGGATGTTGAAACATTTTTACATTACATTTAGTTTACGCTCGATAGGATTTAACCTTATGTAAGATATGAACAATGTCGAAATAAAACAAAAACATCAAAATACAATTATATGTTTTAAACTAATCCCGTCTTCTTTTTTTATCAGAGTACTGTGTAACACTCAAACTTAAAAAAAATAACATGTTTAATATAACAAAGTTGCACATACGACAGCCTTAGTTTGATGGGGAATGACCAGCACAAAATCGTTCGTCACTGCTAAGGAGAAGTATTCCGTCTGATAAAAATGTAGTGGTCTTGATTTAGTTGTTAATGGTGAAATGCTGAAGTTTGGAATATCAAACAAAAACAAATATAGGTTTTTTGTATACTTTAAAAACGACTTTCTCACATTGAAAATCTTTGATATTTTTTCTTATTTAGTTGTGGTCTCAGTGTTAAATGGAAAGGTTATATGTGGCACTGACACACAAATCATTTCATCGAAAATCAGAAAGGATCCTTGTCAAAAGTAAAACAAGGAAGAGAAAATAGATAATCAACAAAAAATTCATTAATGATAATCTAATTTGTTATAAAACATTGATAGAAAATTATCATTCAAACTTAGCCAGTGTAAAAATATTAAGGCATCCTTAAAGTATGTTGCTATCATAGGTGTCTGAAAGATATAATAAAATACAATAACTTGAATTCGGAGTGTCCAATTAACATGTGATGGGACTAAACAAGTTCTATGCACTATACTTATAATTTTGCTAGTGATTTTAAAAGCTACAATGATCAATTTACCTCTATGGAAAACAGCTATCGGGTACAACATCAGCATTATAGTCAACCAAAAGATTATCCGTTACTAAAAAGTATCATTATATATACCAATCTGCTCATTTCATAAATCAAACGCGCGTGTCATCTATATAAGGCATATCAATGTCGCTCGAATCAAACCAGTTTGAAGACCAAATTAAATACGAACTTTACCATAATGTGTATCACCCGGTAAGTCTTACAAAGTTGTGTAAAAATTATTGAAGGCGATCTATGTATTGGGTGCTGAGAAAAAGTCAAATCTAGTTCTTGGCTTTTTGATACGGAAATCGTGTCGTTCTATCCATCTATTTCGGCAATAAGAAATATGTTTGCTTTATGAATAACAGTAAAAGAAAAGCTTAGCATGGGGTTTCTTATTTAGCTAAACCGACCCATTTGAGTCATAAAGCTGCCTTATCTTTGCGTCTGCTAGTCGTCGTCGCTTGTCCTTTTAAACTTAAATCATCTGGCGAGATATTATAGGGTATCTGGTCTTTGTTTTAAATTTGTTTGTATGGACGTTTTTAAGAAAAATATAATGTAGGTGGTTGGTGTAGTCTGATGTATTTTTTTTTTTTTTGTCATTTGCTGTCATCTTTTTATAGCCAAAACAAGAAAAATGCTGATATTCTTATCTTCAGACTGTGGCATTACTGAAAGTATCATTTGTTTCCTTATCAATCATACCAAACCTTATTGAAATGATGTCCATAGTAAATGAAATAAATATGAAACAATTCGAACGAAAAAAACCCACATTGACATGATGTATGACAAAACAACAAACGAAAAACAACTATGACAGATAGCAATGAGGAACAAGATATTGTCTTTGGACAGGCATATTTAGAATAATGTAATAAACCTATTTGTAAGCATTCAAAGGTAAAAACACAAAAATACTGAACTCCGAGGAAAATTCAAAAAGGAAAATTCAAAATCAAAAGGCAAAAGGCAAAATCAAAAGTCCAAACACATCAAACGAATGGATAACAACTGTCATATTCCTGACTTGGTACAGGCATTTTCTAATGTAGAAAATGGTGGATTGAACCTGGTTTTATAGCTAGCTAAACTTTCTCACTTGTATGACAGTCGCATCAAATTCCATTACATTGTCAACGATGCATGAACAAAACAAACATACTCAAAGAGTAAAAATGTCAAAAATAGGGGTACATCAGTCAATATTGTGTTATCATCTTAATATCACTATAAAAACAACAAATGTAACGAAGAAGCACAAAAAGGCATACATCAAATTTAACATACTCATATTGCTTTTCTTATACGACTTAAATTATCTATGTAAAGTCTACCCGTAAAGGATAGAAGGTTTTCAGTACTGGTGTAAAATTGCGCGTTTGAAATTCGCACAGGTAGACATAACAATAATTTTGACGGCATATAGAAATGCAGAGTCACGCAAAGTAGACATAACAAAAAACAGACTAAACAGTAGAAGCAATAATGATAAATAAAACAATTGTGTGGTTTAACCGCCATCCCGTGAATGTGATGTAACACAACATGAGAACAACTGCAAACATCGAAATACTTGAAAAAAACAAGGAACATCAAAGACGTAAAAAAGGGGCGAACGATACCAGAGGGACATTTAAACTTAGAAATGGAAAATATGTACTGATCTGCGATTACTTGCAGTTATAACATTTTGTTCAAAGGTAATGTAAATGAACGGTGATTGAACTACTTAGTTATCACAAGTAAAATTCTAATTTGCGTTACTTCCCGTTTGCCAAAAGGAATTTCTAGATCTATATATCTATATTATATTATTATTTAAGCAAGTACAAAAAAATCAAATCCCATTATATTTTCACCGATTCGTGAACAAAACAAAGGAATTGATTGTGAAAAACCGGTGCGCAGTGAATGAGGTTCGTCAGTAATACTGTACACCTCTTCTGAAGACCTCTTCTTATTTTCCTATGAATGGGAGTTCTTTCAGACACCTGTCAAAAACTAGAAGATCAAAGAAGCCAGGTAATTTAATTTCACATTCAGATATAGTGATGATTTTCTTTCTGTGATCGATCTATTAATATATTTCCCCAACACTAGAAATTATAGCAACAACAGATATGGCTTCCTTTGCCTGATTTTTAGACTTATTCCTCGAAATTGACAAACACGGTCATATCAATACTAGAATCTATGACAAACTAGACGATTTTAATTTTGAAATTATCGATTTCCCCCACCTAATTAGAAGCAACTTCACCTGTATAAGGGATATATAGTTTCCAAGTGGTTTTTTTTAAGAAGAAGAAGCAGAAGAAGAAGAAGAAGCAGAAAAAGAAGAAGAAGAAGAAGCAGGAGAAGAAGAAGTACCGACAACGAGCCACATATCATTACTTTCTCATTATTTACATTTTTTAATGGTAGCCAACTTGTTATACTTTAAATCACATGACAAATGACTACTACTGAATTGACGCGTGCCAAGAGAGAGGTTATTCACCCAAGTGCTGTATCGTATTCATCTATCATAGTATTCATCGAATATCAAGTATTTTTCGTGGTTTCATATTGTCCAACTGAATTTAAGGTTTCATGTACAAAAGTCAATGTATCTGTAGCAAGCAAATTGTCAAACAAATCACTACTATTTCAACTTTGTGTTTTTTTTATCGTATGGCGTTTACATAATGCAATTGATATATTACGCCCTACATACAGACTACATTTGCAAGGAGTGCTCCTTATACAAAAATCTGTTTAATAGAGTAACGAGGTAGAAAAATGAAAATCGACATTACATAAGTTTTTCGAACACCGTCGCGAAATACCGATACGATTCAGTCTAAGATCATTAGATAACAGAATAGTCGTATAATCTGGAAGTAATCAGATTGTGTCCTATTACTGATTGTTATATTTTGACGTATTGTATATTGGCTAGACGTGATGCAAGCATAGCAGGATACCCTAACAGTTGATAAAGGTTTAGAATTTTCCTTGGAGTTCTGAATTTTTGCAATTTTATCTTTTATCAAATTTAGGTTATTAAAAAGGAGCAATAACCTATTGTTTTTGAATTTCCAAAAAAACTTGAACTTATACAATTTATAAAGACAGAATGAAAATAGAAAACAAAATCTGCGTAGCCAATTACTAGTCAAAATCATGAACAGTAAAGTATTCTTTTGCCTCCGGGTGCGGGAATTTCTCGCTACATTGAAGACCTGTTGGTGACCCTCTGCTGTTGTTTTTTATTTGGGCGGGTTGTTGTCTCTTTGACACATTCCCCATTTCCATTCTCAATTTTATTTTGAATAGGATTTCTAGGAAAATGGAGGGTACATTCAGGGCTTCCAAAGGTAAGCAGTACCTCCTTTAGAAATAATGCCCATCAAAAACGATAGAACTGGTCAATCTTAAGATGAATACTGACCGACGATGTTTGAATCCCCGAAAACCATGAGTCGTAAATATTTAACATCATGCATACTAAACATGTCAAAGTTATCGATATGACCTTAATTTACCATCTGGTCGGTCATTGTCGTCGGTTCTATGATAAATTGTCTTCGTCTACAGAAGTCTAAAGAAACCTTGACTTTGTTCCTTATAACCCACTATATAAAAAAAGTGTAAAATCTGCATATGCATTCAATAGGAGAAGGAGACCCTGGCAGTTAACAAATTGTCTCCGTCCGTAGAAGTCTAAATAAAACTTGACTTTGTTCCTAATAAACCACCATACTTTACAAAAATATTGAAAGAACTTCATATTTATTCAATGATGTGATTTCAGATTGAATTTTAACTTTTATGAAAAATCAATTATGCAGCCTTTATAAAACATTAACTTTGACTGTTTTAATACCAATACATTTGTTTAAGGTAGTGCTGCATGTCATCCACTATGATTTGTGGACCCTGTAATCGTGTCAGCAGACGCAATCCTGCACAGAAATGGTGCACCAATTGTGCGGAAGGTTTTGTTTCTGTGCTGACTGCGAACAGACTCACAGGTCTATGATAGTAAATGCAGACCACACATTGATATCAACCAATGCAGTACACGAAACTAAAAATGTTGCTATCATTATAATTTCGGATGTTCATTGCAAGAAATTTGATCAATATTGCAAAACACACGACTAAGACTAAGCCATTTGCGTAGCCTGCATTCCGTCAAATCACAAACATTGTGCAAATGCCGTTAATTTTCTTCATGAAGCAAGAAAGTATGCAAAGACATCAACAGCCCTGGATGATATGACAGATTTAGTCAATGTCGCTCTAGATAACATGAAAACTTTCATCAACAATCGAAACGAGGCTATGCAGAATATTGAAGTACAAGAACAGAGCATCCGAAAATCCATCGGTGAAATGAGAACAAATTTAAACAAACATTTGGATAAAATTGAGAAAAAGTTGTTAGATGAGCTATCAGAACTGTACACCAACTGTAAAATCAAAGTATGGAAAAGTCCTGAAAACATTTCATAAAACAGAGAATGAAATCAAGTTGCTACAAGAGCAAACTTCACAACTGACACATCTTGGCTCCGACGTACAGGTATTTTTTGGAACTCGTCAGATCACCGAATTAATCAATGTTATGGTACACACCGTCAAATCTGTGGTGAGTGCAATGCAGGATTAGAGATAGAAATGCACCCAGGAATCACTTCATTACTTGAGGGTATCGATAACTTTGGAAAAATTAAAGTTTAGGAAAAAAACTCCAGTTTACTTTTCAAAGAGGCAAAACTTGGTCAAGCTCAAATAGCTCATATACCTGTCCGTCTATTGTTTGATAGTACAGGGATACGATTGCGAAAGAAGATTAAGATAAAAGAGACAGAGGATGAAATGAAAATCTACGGATGTCAGATTTTACCGAACAGCCATATACTAATTGCCATATACTCTGATGACAATTTATAATGGTGTATAGCGACAATGGAAGACATATTCGTGACATATTAGTGTCTGACAAGCCGTACGATTTGGCAGTTAGAGACAGTAATCTAATTGCAGTTTCATACGATGATTTTATGGAAATAATGAGCATAACAGACAACAACGTTCACGCTAAGGTTACTTTTGATTCACCATGTTGGGAAATTTCATATCAAAATCGAAAAATTTATATTAAGGTCGACGATGAAGGAATTGTGGAGCTGGATGTGTCAGGGAACATATTACGTACAATAGGAGGTAAGTTTGCTGAGGCGGCTGGATTTTTCACATAAAAACAAAAACTACAACAAAAAACAGAATATATTGTACAGACTCTCAGAAAGATGCAGTATACTGCTGTAGTATAATGGGTGAAGATATCTGGACATTCACTGACCAGTCTCTTATTAATGCTAGGGGAATATCAGCTGATGGCGACGAGAACGTGTTTGTTGTGGGGAGAGAAACTAATAGCCTGATTATGATTCAGCATGATGGGAAAGTCAGTAAGACGTTACTTACTGATGGTCTCGATGATCCAGTTTCTGTGCACTACAACACAGATAAAAAGTTACTGTTGATTTGTAATCTATATACTGTAGAGGTATTTCTATATGGTGTTACCAAGGAATCGTGTATCTAAGTGGAATAGTAACATGGTCGATTTTAAACATGATTCCATTATGCATCTCTGTCTTGGCCGAGCTGAAGACAACAGTAGTATACCGCTGTTCGAAGTACATTGTATATTCAAAGGATAAACCTGTGATTCAGCCAAGAGACATCTAATGTATTCACTCTGACGTAAAAAAATATCTTTATAACAGAAAATTGGTTATAATTTTCACTTTACAACGTGTAGAATACCACATGCTTGGTGTTGGCTATGTTTGACATGGGTTGCGGTTTTGAAGCAGAGAGAAACGACTATAAGATAACATCAAAAATGAAAATTTTATTTTAAGAAATTGTTGGCACCAAGTTATATACTGCACTGAAGGAACCAAACCATAATCTATTTCAAACAAGCAGAAGCAGACGTTTTCAGGGCTCTTTTTTCTCAAACACCTTTTCTTAGTTTTCCGTGTTGCAGATTTTAAGACCTCATATGCAAGTTTTTTGGTATTTCGTCACTCTTTCAGTATAAAAAACACTTTTGACAAATTTTCCTGTATGGTTTATAAAGAAATGCATTCCTATCATCAAATCAAACCATATGCCAGCTTTTTTAAACAGATATATCATGTTAAGGAGGGGTATTTGCGAAAAATACCAGTCGAGAGAATGTTAAATTTCACGAGCATGATATATCTGTTTAATTACACCGAATGTTAATGTTCTAAAACGCATTGATGATCGTGATGTTACAAGCGACCAGTCGGATAGAGTATTTTTTGGCAAATACCACGGCAGAGAGGGTAAAAAAGGCAAATCCTTTTTGACAAATACCCCGGCGGAGTTAAAAAATGAACGATATTCGTTTGATAACAGTGAATTGGTGAAAAATACACTGGCTATCAACCAATCAAAACCCAGGATTCTTACATAAGGTGAAATTAATAGTATAATTTATTGGTTTCAGATTAATTTTTCGAAAAATATAATGTGTCGCTCGAGGTGTCCCAAGGGGTAGAGTCATTTATATATAAAAGAATAGATATACAAATAATTTGGCCTTTATCTGATACTTTGTAATGCAAACACACCTACTTTGTTATTGTGACAAATTACAAATTGTATTTGTTGAATGTCTGGAAGTACCGATCAGCCACGTTTGCCTATTCTCCAGGACCCAACACATTGTGTTTCTGCAGTACAGGATAGGACAAACTCTATAATATTACGTGGCTCATATGAAGGGTGGGTGCTTCATCAGGGGTCCTGACCCAATCCTTCATATTGTACTAAGCTTTGACTACCGATCTAATCAGTATTTCTTTTTATTTCCGATGTCTACTATACGCCACCATTGGTGGTTTTGGAAATCATCATGATGATGTGGCGTGTTTTGATTTTTTTTTACGAAATCTTGCACAAATCGCTGTAATACATTTCATTTTAATGTAAACTTTATTTCTCACAAACTA
The DNA here is from genome assembly GCA_019925275.1 of Mytilus edulis. Taxonomy (NCBI): domain Eukaryota; kingdom Metazoa; phylum Mollusca; class Bivalvia; order Mytilida; family Mytilidae; genus Mytilus; species Mytilus edulis. The sequence goes on from CM034352.1 coordinate 12,185,727, forward strand.
TTAAGCTGATTATTATAAAATTTGGCAGTAATGCTTCTTAATGTAGTGATCTAAGTGAGTGAAATATAAATACTGGATCATTCGAGTTATGAAGATTCCTCCTATATCACCAAAGCCATGTGATGCCTTACTTAATTGTATATGAATAGTGGTAAAAATATATTTCCTTTTTACTGTTTTCGTCTCTTAAAGTATGTAAACTATTTATTTCCATGTTAAAAAAATATTGATCCCCCCACTTTGAAATTATAATATAATCGAATTTCCCTTTTCCATATACAAAAAAAAAATGACCCCCCCCCCTGCATTTTGACCAGCCCACCCCCCCCCCCCCCCCCTGCCAGATAAAAAAATGATAATTCCCTTAAGGTATTCATTTGGCCCATATTTTAGTCTGTTAAGTATTGTGCATTTTTAATGTTGGAAATCGAAAAAAAAGTCTCTAAGTAAACAAATAAAGTAATATGAAGAGAGATGATATGTTACTTGTATTAGTTTCATACATTTAAGGCTCAAAATTGATGAATAACACACGTATACATGCAAAAGGGTATTACCGATTTATCGTATAATTTTTCCATTTTTTGTCTTGCTCTATGTGTGTTACATGTTAACGTTGTGTTTCTTTTGTGTCGTTTGTTTCCTCTGATATTTCACGGGTGTCATTCGGTTTATCGAGAAAAATTATCGTGAAAGAATATCTAACGGCGGTCAAGTATTGAGAGACGATCGTGAAAGTTCTAGTAACGGATCGTGAAAGACATTCAATCGAGAAGACATATGAAAGGTCGATAGATATTCTAATTTAATTAATTACACAGACAAATTAATGACAAAGTAAAACTGTCTGTCAAAATGGTTCAACATTATGATCAGTATGTGAGAATATCCAGTTTTAAAAGTACATAGTTATTACAAAACAACAAAAGGCAGATTGCTTCTCGACATTTCAATCACATAAAAATGTAAACAAACATGATGTTTTCACAAATTCGACTAAAAAACTACTTTTATCCAAATAAGGGCATTCTATTTGAATTAATCAAATGGTTCTCATAGTTATTTTGTATAAACATAATCTGAAACTTGGTTAATAAAGAATTATTTACACAAAAATTGATTTTTCGGATCGTGAAATATCACGTACCGCATTTTTGAAGATCGTGAAAAGGATCGTGAAAGATCTGTTGCTACGAAGATGTTCAAATTATTCTTCAATTATATCATAAATAATATTTGTTATTGGTATTGAGAAAAGCTAGATAGGTCAACATCCTTAATAGGTTTAAGCATTTCAAAGTATTAATATTTTCAGAAAATGAAATGTAAAATAGTTGGATGATTGTAGGATGAAGCTTTTTATTGTCATGTAAAGTACTCACTTATCACGAGTTATAGGATACCCACATTTTGTATATTGGATCCTATTAACTACATGTCCGTCACACAGGATTCACCTGACCCCGAATTTGCCTCATTTCATGGATGAAGATTCATTTTGTGGTCAAGTCCGTATCGCGGATACGTTAAGCTTTAGGATAACTGTCTGTTGTTATGATTGTAAGGTGTACATTTTCGACTTCTGCAAGGTTTCAAATAACATCTAACTCATTATCATGCATCATGTTCATTTTATGTTGTTTAGCCTTTTGGATATATACCTGTATGTTATAGCGCCAAGGTATTTCGTGTATGGTGTACATGTCTGTCTGCATGTTTCATATATGACCGTGATGACTTCAATTGTATTTGATATATTGCATGATATTAAGATGTATATGTCTGGCTGTCGGTCAGGGTTCATATACTTTTGACCTTATGTTCCGAATTAATTGGCCAAGCATAACTTTTAAATTTGTCAGTTTCTAAGGCACTGTAAGAATCGGAACACATTTATTTGGTGTACAGGATATTTCTAGAGATCTGTATGGCATGGTATTCTGACCTTGAACTCTTTTTATGAACCATTGACAATCTTAAGCGCATTTGACACTTCTAGTAAAACCCTTGATATTATAGACGTTCAACAAATATACTATCATAAGTAAAGCAGACGAGACATTACAGCATTTGCACTCTGGTATTCTATAGTCTGTAGTATATAGTTAAATCAATCCATATCTGCGTTGTATACAAAGAACGTAAGAAAGAAAGCACAAAATGTTGGTTATCGTTCAATCTCAAATTACTCATGAAAGATGCTGTTTTGCTGTAATTTTTTGTTTGATGGATATCATTTTGGTTTAAACGTTGCATATCCATATCATTGGCTAAATAATGTCGGTCTGCCTGAATTGAACTAGACCGATTCTCAGAGCTGAATCGTTCACACTTATTTAGACACGTTTTTAGTTGTTGTTTTTTTTTACTTTCGAGGTAAAGTGTTGAATAGAAAAAAAAATAATAGTTTTAATGTTCATCCTTATCAAAATAGTTACAGGCTTCAACCAGTTGCAGGTTTATCAAATGGTTAAAGAAATACAGATTTCTGATTACTAGTATTAAGTCTGGTCACGCATTATCTTTCACGATTAAAATAATGCGTTGCCTGATCTTTCACGATCAAGTTTGATGGAAATTCAACAAATTCAAGGTTTTCAGATACAAATTAATGCTTTTAAGTGAAGAACATACTTTAATTTTACTGTACAATCAGATACACCAAAGATTAAATTTCAAATATATCATAATAAACTGAAATAAGACCATTATAGGTACATAAAGCGTGTTATTTGTAATTAATTGCATAGACATGCATTGCGCCTTTTGTGTTTTTTCATAAAGTACTGCATATTTTCTTTATCTTATTTCACAGTTATGATGAGGAAGTTAAACCATTTTGACAGACATGATTGTTTGTTCGGATTTGTTCCGCCTTTTGAAAATTAAGCGATTTTTTCAAAGATTCTGTACTAGAATTTACATGAAATGTCTTTCACGATCCGTTACCAGAACTTTCACGATCGTCATTCAATACTTGACCGCCGTTAGATATTCTTTCACGATCATTTCTCTCGATAAACCGAATGACACCCGTGTATTTGAGTGTGTATTCACATTATTATAAAACGTGTCACGGTACTTTTCTATCCCAAATACATGTATTTAGTTTTGATATTATACTTGTAATTCTCATCGGATTTTGTCTAATGCTTAGTTCGTTTTGTGTGTGTTACATGTTACTGTTGTGTCGTCATTCTCTTGTATTTAATGCGTTTCCCTCGGTTTTGGTTTATGACCCGGATTTGTTTTTTTTTCTATCGATTTGTGAGTTTTGAACATCGGTATACTACTGTTGCCTTTATTTATATATATGATGTTTCCGGCGTCGGCGGCGTCAACAATGTATTAGTTTGTGATTATGTCTAGTTTATAATCCTGGTACCTTTGATAACTATTATGGTGAACCAATAGTAGTAAGTCAAATATATTTGGTATGCAGTTGTTTTAGTATTGGCACAGCTCATTTCCATGGAGATTATTTGGCCCCGTCCCCTCAGTTATGGTCCATTGATTTTGCTTATATTTCATGTATTAGTTTGTGATATGATAATTGTAGTTGTATAAGCATTAGCATATATCATTTCCGTAGGGAGTATTTTGCCACGCCCCTCAGTCATGGTTTTTGACTTTGAAACTTTTGCGAGACATATGTATGTGATAACAGTTTATTTAATAATGTTTCACATGAAAGAAATTTAAGTTAATGCTATGAACAGATCAAACTTAAATCGACCATGGAAATATTCACATTAACTGTACAATTTTTTGCAGCAGATGCACATTTCGACAATGAATGTCTCTTCAGTGATACACGAGTCCGAAATATTCTGAAGTCCAAAACTTTATAAATGTATAAGTCTCAAAAACACAGCATTCAATTCTTATATTAACAGATTTTTGAAGAAAAAAAATATGCTATCCACATTTTGAAATTGAAAGCAACATTTTATAAACAACATCTCACGAAGTGTCGATTTCCGTGTAAATGATGATAGCTAAAAAAAAACATACATAAAATTGAATTCAATATTGTATAAAAAAGAAGATGTGGTATGATTGCCAATGAGACAACTATCCACAAAAGACCAAAATGACACAGACATTAACAACTATATGTCACCGTACGGCCTTCAACAATGAACAAAGCCTATACCGCATAGTCAGCTATAAAAGGCCCCAATTAGACAATGTAAAACAATTCAAACGAGAAAACTAACGGCCTTATTTATGTAAAAAAAGATGAACGAAAATCAAATATGTAAGACATAAACAAACGACAACCCCTGAATTACAGGCTCCTGACTTGGGACAGGCACATACATAAATAATGTGGCGGGGTTAAACATGTACATGTTTATCGAAGAAAAATAATTTATAGTCAATTCCTCGTATTTCAAGAACTGTAAATTACATTTTTAAATCAATTAATTTCTTGCTTTTTTTAAGCATTATCGTTTGTACTAAGTATACGAAAAATGTAGAAGTAGTTATAAATTATAGGATATCGGTTTGCTTTCAAACGAAAGTAGAGCATATAACGGAGTCTAATGGTTCGGGTTTTTCTCTGAACCAATTAATTGAGGATTTGTATAATTGAACACCATAAATTATGAAAACAGCGAATGTGTCAACAAACAGACCAAAGACCAGTAATCAACACAAGGACACCGATGGGTCTTCAGCGCATTGGGGAGCTGTATGTTAAGATGTGGTGGTTGGAGAGGCAGATGCCTGTGAAAGGAAATTAAACAATAGTATTTTTTAAAGTATAGGGAACCGATGTGATATAAATACGCAGCTGTATCAAATTTCATTCATATACTCACACAAGCATTGGATACTAGCTACACACTACGTGTAATTGTGCTTTATATCTATGCAATTGAACTACACGTCATCTTACAAATATATGGTTTAACTATATGCTTTCAATTGAGAATTCTGGACTATTTCAAAATCCAGATAGGTAACAGAGACCCAGCTCGTCTGGATCAAAGAATGTTTGGGAGTATAGATACCGAAAGGCTATAAATAAACAATCTATAACCTTCTAAGGTCTTCTTTGTTTTAGAAGGTTTAATTTAATAATTGCAAAATTTATAAATTAACAAAGTGAATACAAATCCAAAGGATGTAAGGTTGGTGAGTCAGGGACCTTTTTGACCTTTTTGAAACATCAACTTCCTCTAGAAAAAACCTTATAACCAACATTTTCAAAGACTTAGTCTCCTCAATGAGCTTCTAAAATTCACATTTTCATTAATACCATAGAATCACGAACGAAATAGGATCTACCTCAGAATCTTCATTTTGATTAAATAATAGGCGAATCTAATGCATACAAGTGACAAAATATTTTTTTACGGAATATCCTTCAGTTAAAAATTTATCTTTCGTGTGACGTTATACTTTTCATAACGTCAATGCGCTAAGATCGTTCATCAAATGAAGAAATTACATTTTATTTTAGTTCTATACATTTTCCAAGTTTTAAGGCATATTTTTTTTTTTATGCATTATAATAGAAATGAAATTAACATGTATTTGTTTAACAATATGCATGGAAACCCTGAATCCGATGCAGATCACGGTATCACGCAAGATTAGATCACAGTGATAATAACGAAAGCAGGTACGGCTATATGGTTCGAACGACCAACTATACTTTAAATGTCCTGTACCTAGTCAGGAATGTGGCATTTGTTATAAAATAGTCAGTTTCTATAACCGTAACTGCTTACTTGGATGGAGAGTTGTCTCGTTGGCACTCATACCACAACTTCCTATATCTATATATGTAAAATGTACCTAAAATAAAGGCAACAGTAGAAAAACACAAATTCGGGTAACAAACTCAAACTGCGGGAAAGGCATTACATATAAAAGGATAACAACGACACAACATTAAAATGTAACACACACAAAAAAAGAACTAAGCATTAGACAAAATCCGATGAGATTAACAAATATAGCATCAAAACTAGATACATGAATTTGGGATAGAAAAGCAGAATTAAAACCACAAACAATAAGACACATCACAATATCCAACCTACCCCTTCTAAAGAAACTCTACTAAATACATGAATATTGGATGTATAAATACAGAGACTCGCCGTACAGCAACGCAAACTCACACTGTCTCGACAAAACAGTCATATTTGGGAATAGGTACATTCGGTACTTAGCGGACCGACGACATAGATATAAGCCACCACACATCACAAAGATCAACAAATTCGTCATCGTGAATAGCAAACATTTACGTTATCAGATAAACTCAAAGACGTTAATTTTCTCTCCAATGCGACCAAAAAAGAAACTTTTCAACTAGTCAAATTTCCATTACGTTAAGTACAACAAGTAAACCACAGCAACCTGTTTCAGTTATATTTTTGCTCTTTAATCAGCAAAATAATATTAAACGTCGACCACCTTGGCTCTATAGGCTCTAGGTGGTCGAGTGGTCTATCGCTTCGGGTATAGTGCAATGCGATTTTGTGCCAAGATATCTCAGTAGCATGAGTTCGAATCCCGGCGAGGGAAGAACAAAATATTTGCAAAGTAAATTTACAGATCTAACATTGTTGGGCTAATGTTTAAACGATTAATATTCACTGTTGACAAAATTATCTACCGTGAGAAAATTTAAATCACGTGACAGTATTGATTGAACTGTCGCATGACGAGAGGTTATTCAGCCGAGTGCCTTGGTATATATAGTACCTATGACAATATTTGTCAAGTTACAGGTATCTGTTGATTTTTTTAATTGGTCACTCTGAATTTAATGTCTCGTTTTATTTCACATTTTTAATGTACTTATTCAAACACGTACACAATAATTTTACCCTAACCATGCTAACAACGGTTTCTATTTACTATTGTACTTCCTTGTTTTGAAAAAACCCGATCATTATTCGTACACATAAAATCTTCTACAAATAAAACATTTATAAGGAAATAATAAATTGTAAGGCAGCTTTCTTTCCGTTATTTTGTATTCTCTATCTCTTAATTAAAAATATTGCACCAATTTGATCTTTTATTCTCAATCGAAAGTTCTGTCACAGCCATAAATAAGGAGGATGCTTATTCTATATACACATTATTGTGTTATTACAAAAGTGCTAATAAGAAAATGGTCATTATTTATCAGCTAAGGGGTCGGTTCAATTTCTTTCTCATCAGAATGAGTATTAATGAGTATGCCCCCCCCCAAAAAAAACAAAATCCCTATTGATTAACAGAGGGAAGAAGATGATGACTGCAGGCTACATAGTGACATGCAAATAACTATTGGAAGTATGCTCATTGTTGAAGGCCGTACCGTGACATTTAGTTGGTAATTTGTGTGTCATATTGGTCTCTTGTGGAGAGTGGAGAGTTGTTACATCGGCAATCATACCACATCTTCTTTTTTTTTTATATATTGACACTATCTGTTACAGAGTATGGCATAACGAGATTTTCCTTGATTGCAGTAATTTTCTTTGATTTTTTTATAACACATTCTTCATTATAGTTTTATATTTTATATATGTAGCTTGGACTAGTTAATTTGATAAAGAGAGTTTAGTTTGTCTGGTTAATCATTTAGCAGTCACTTAAAAGTGATATTCTCTAAATATTTTATTGGTCAATTAGAGCACATTAACTATAAGGTAAATATAATATTGCCTTGGTGTTCATCATGACCATCCATATTCTTTGTTTTGAAGCTGATGGAACTGATTTTGGTTTATACTTTTTAGTTGTATTTTGCTTTGAGAAAACCATGAATGCATAAAATGTAACATCGATATTTATACGACAGCAAATATTTTTGCGGTCGTATATTGGTATCATGTCGTCGTCAGCGTCGGCGTCGGCATCGTCAGCCTCGTCCGAAGACGGATGGTTTCCGGATGATAACTTTAGTATAAGTAAATAGAAATAAATAAAATTTTTACACAATGTTTATAACCACAAAAGGATTAATTTTGGGGGTTGTGGTCCCTCAGGTTTAGGAATTAGGGGCCAAAAGGGCACAAAAGAAGCATTTATCTAGTTTAGGACAATAAGTTGTTGTGTATATGTAGAAGTATTTCCATTTTCTCTGAAATTCTACCACATTGTTTAATATTATAAGTAGAAGGTTTGGGATTTGTTTAATGGGTTATAGGGCAAACAGTCACGGAATAAAGGGTAAAAAATGGGCCAATTCAAAACAATCATTTTTGTAGTTTCAAGACAATAACTTGTGTAAAAGTGTATGAATCTTTCGGAAATTATACCACAAGATTCAATACTACTAAGGAATGGTTAGGATTGACTTTGGGGGGTTATGGCTCAAACCTTTTATGAAAATGGGGAAAACAATTTTTTGTTTGTTTAAGGACAGTTAAGACAGTTTGAAAGCAGTGTAAGGGAGGTAATCCAGAAGTAATATTTGAACAACTTCACACTACTTTTAAATATGTGTATTTGAAATTTGCCAATATATAACTTCAGTACTAATAAACTCCATTGGAAATTTCCTTTCTGAATTTTATCCATTGGAAATTTGCCAATAACTTCAGTATAATAAACTTCATTGGAAATTTGCCAACTACTTAAGTATAAGTAAATATAAATCTTTTCAAATTAAAATACAAAGTTTGAAACCACAAAAGGAAGTTTTGGATTTATTTGGGGGTTATGGTCCCTTTAGTTTAGGAATAAGGGGTATAAAAGGGGCCCAAATAAGCATTGTTCTAGTGTCCAGACAATAACTTGTGGAACAGTGTATAGAATTGCCTGAAATTGTATCCCAAGTTTACACACACAAAAGGATGGTTAGGATTGGAGTCGTGGAGTTATGACTTAATCTGTTGATGAATTAGGGGCAAATAAAGGGGGAAATCAAAGGTTTTCTGGTTAATGTTGGTACTCTTTGCTATTTTTTTGCTAGTTCTAGTATGAGATTTTCAAACCTGTGTTTAAAAAATTATTATTGTCTTGAGATCATTATCTGTACATTTTTTTTTAATTTTAGAAGTTGCGATTAATTAATATTAATTTTAACTATGACGGTATGTCATTATGTATATTAATATTTTATAATGAATTTAAATGAGTTGTTATTGTTGCAAACTCCATTACAAATTTGAATTGAGATTATTTTTGAAATAAGGGAAAGGGGTAGGTGAATAAAAGATAAGGGAGGGGTGTTATATTTTTTCTCATTTCAGACTTCAGAAATTAAAAAGAAAATTTCTTCAAATATTTGTTTTCATGCGGTTAATAGTCAACAGCATAGTGTATTGCTAAAAAAATTTGTTAAGTTTATTTACTACATTCATTCTGTGTCAGAAACCTATGCTGTGTCAACTATTTAATCACAATCCAAATTCAGAGCTATATCAAGCTTGAATGTAGTGTATCTACTTGCCCAAACTGTTCAGGGTTCGACCTCTGCGGTCGTATAAAGCTGCACCCTGCTGAGCATCTGGTTTCTTCTTCTTTTTTTACTTTTCTTTTTCTCTGAAACATGAACATCTGACACATGCAAACAGAAAAATGAACAAAATAAGAAATGGAAAAAAACATAGATTGATAATTTAACTTGAACCTTCATGTACAGACTGAAGTCATACCTTTACTAAAAAGTCAGATCACAAAAATACTGAACTTAGAGGAAAATCAATTCGGAAAGTCCATAATGACACGGCAAAATTAAAAAACAAAACGCATAAAAAACGAATGGACAATAACTGTCATATTCCATTCATATTCCTGACTTGGTACAGGCATTTTCAAATGTAGAAAATGGTGGATGAAACCTGGTTCTATAGCGCTAACCCTCTCACTTTGATGACAGTCTCATCAAATTCAGTTATATTTACAATGATGCGTTAACTAATTTGATGTTTACACTGCTAACCATAAACAAATTAAAGCTTTTAAGGGCACAATAAGCCTGATGACGTAAAGTAAAAAAAAAGGAAACTTTATGTTCCATTTCATTTGACTGCAACCAATAAATCTAAACATTTTAATGCCGATTTTTACTATATGTTATGAATGAATGTACATTTAATTGCATTTAATTATGACAAAAACAACATGATAAAGTGGGAAAATGTCTCCATTCATTAATACCTTTTGTAAAACTTTAAAGCTTTATAATGTTCCTTGGATTTTCTAATCATGTATTGCCAGGAAGTGCAACTGACAATAACACATGGTAAATGTCAGTTATTTTATAGTTCTGATCCTTCCTGCATCAAATATGTAGCTTTATTTGAGCTTATTTATATATAGATAGGTTTATAATTATAAGTCAAGAACAGTTAATTTCATTTCAATGTGGAAATGTTTTACAAAATCCTCGAGTGTATTGTCTTGTGTGTGTGAATGCAATGCAGCCCAACAAAATTAAAGGCCCTTAATTGAAACATTGAATATTCTTTTTCTCCATCGATATCTTTTTAGTTTTCTCGTTTGAATTGTTTTACATTGTCTTATTGGGGCCTTTATTAGCTGACTATGCGGTATAGGCTTTGCTCATTGTTGAAGGCCGTACAGTGACCTATATTTGTTAATGTATGTGTCATTTTGGTCCTTTGTGGATAGTTGTCTCATTGGCAATCATACCACATCTCCTTTTTTATATTTGTAATAATTTGATAAATTGATTGTACCTATAAACAAATGTTTTCAGAATGTACACACCTGTTACAGTCCAATATATTTCCAAAGAAATATCATCAAAATGATTTTTACACTTAAGAAAGTTTAAATACACATGTTCCACTGCATGTTCAGAAACTTTATATGTTCTATACAGTTGTTAATCTGCTAAGTCGGGTTTTACATCTTCACATCTTATTGATAATGAACCATAACATATGAGTGATCAGATACACTACCCTTGAGAGATTGGGCATTCTGCTGGTGCTGTACACTATCGAAGATTTAAAAATGACAGAAATTATCTTAGAGATTGCACACTTACTTCAATATTGTCAGCAATTTATATACTAGACAGACATAAAAACTTTCATGGTATGACCCCTCACCCAGAATTTGTTTTATGGCACCCCCCCCCCCCTTTCCGCAGTTGTGTGATAAATTTTTTGGTAATACCCCCCCCCCCCCCAAAAAAAAAAATTGAATAAAAATAAAAATGCGCTGACACCTCAGCTGATAAATAATGATTGTTCCCTATTAATGTTATTTTAACAATGATTTTTATTCAACTTTTATTGTTTCTATAGTTTGGTTCTGATTAAAACCTTGCAATAGTTTTCGTCCTAATGGAATTTAAAACATAAATCAGTATAATAACAAATACATTGTTTTAGGTAGTAAAGTATGTCATCCAACATTCTTTGTGGACCCTGTAGCCATGTAAACACGCATAAACATGCACAGAAATGGTGTACTAATTGCGAAGAAGGTTTTTGTACTGACTGCGAACAGGTTCATAGATCCATGAAGGTCACTAGAGATCACACACTGATATCAACCGACGATTATCGTAAAATTGAAAATGTCCCCGTCAATTTGAAATGTGATACCCATGGTAAGAAGTTTGATCTATACTGCAAAGCCTATGACGTAGCTATTTGCGTGGCCTGTTTTCCCCTACTACACAAACATTGTTCTGATGTCGTTCCCCTCGACGAAGCAGCAAAAAATGCAAAGAGATCAACAGCTCTGGACGACTTAGAAGATTCAATCAAAGTTGTTTTAGAAAACTTGAAAGATTTCATCAACAACCGCAACCATGCTATGAAAAATCTTAAAATAGAAGAACAAAGCGTCAGAAAATCAATCAGTGAAATGAGATCAAAGGTTAACAAACATTTGGATGAACTTGAAAATAAAATGTTAGATGATTTGTCTAAACGGCATGAAAATTGTAAATCAAAATATGGAGAAGTCCAGAATTATTTGAATAAAACAGAAAAAGAAATCAAGTTACTACAAGAGCAAACATCTCAAATGAAGCTTGTCGGTTCCGATTTACAGGTATTTCTTAGAACTCGTGAGATGAACAAATTAATCCATAACGAAACAAAGCGTCAAATCAGTGACGAGCACTTTTCAGGATTACAAGATAGGGTTTGAGATTCACCAAGAAATAACTTCGTTACTACAAAATGTCGATAATTTCGGCAAGGTCAAAGTTGAAGAAAACACTATCAGTTTTCCATTCAAAGATGCAAAGGTCGACCAAGCTCAAATAGTACATAAACCAACCGGTCAATCTTTTGATCGAACAAGGCTGCAACTGCGACAAAAGTTCAAAATCAAGGACAATGAAAATAATATTAATGTCCGCGGATGTGGGATTTTACCAAATAGTCATTTATTGATTGCCAATTTAAATGTAAACAAAGCAATAATGGAGTATAGTGACGACGGAAGACACATCCATGACATACCAGTCTCTAACAAACCGTACGATTTGGCGATTATAGACAGTGATCGCATGGCAGTTTCATATGGTATAAATCATTATATGGAAATATTGAACATTAACAACAGAATGGTTCTCGCCAAAGTTACTTTTAGATTTAGTTGTTGGGGAATTTCATTCCAGAATGGACATATTTATATATCAGTTACTAGTGAAGGTATTGTGGAGATGGACGTGTCAGGGAAAAAATTACGTAAAATAGGTTGGAAATATGGTGGATGTGGTATTTTTCATATCACTACAACAAACGATAGAATATATTGTACCGACTATTACAATAAATTAGTATACTGCTGTAGTATGACGGGTGAAGATATTTGGACATTCACTGACCAGGCTCTTGTTGATGCAAGGGGAATATCAGCTGATGTCGATCAGAACGTTTTTATTGTGGATACATCTTCTAACAACCTGATGATGATACAACATGATGGGAAAGTCAGTAAGACCTTACTTACTGAATCCGACGGTCTGGACGAGCCAGTTCCCGTACATTACAATAGAGACAAGAAATTACTGTTGGTGTGTAATACAAATGGAGATGCCTTTCTATATAGTGTTATAAGGTCATAGACAGAATAATCATACAAGGACTGAAAATGCATCCTTTACAAATTGTATATCGTTTTAATGAAAAATCTATATTGACTTATATTGGATTTATTGAATGGATGTTGAAATATTTTAACATTACATTTAGTTAACGCTCGATAGAATTTAACCTAATGTAAGATATGAACAATGTCGAAATAAAAAAAAATGTATGTTTTAAAATAATCCCCTTTTTTTTTTATCAGAGCACTGTGTCACACTCAAACTTGAAAATAACATTTTCGATATAACGAAGCTTCAAATACGACAGCCTTCGTGTGATTGGGAATGACCAGCACATAATCGTTCGTCACTACTAGGGAAAAGTATTCCGTATGATAAAAATGTAGAGGTCTTGATTTAGTTGTTAATGGTGAAATGCTGAAGTTTAGAATATCAAACAAATACAAATGTATATTTTGGTATACTTTAAAAACGACTTTCTCACATTCCATCGAAAATCAGAAAGGATCCTTTTCAAAAGTAAAGCGACGAAGAGAAAATAGATAATAAAAAAACTTCTTTAATGATAATCTATTTTGTTATAAAACATGGATAGAAAATAACATTCTTGAACTTAACCGGTGTTAAAAATATTAAGACATTCTTCAAGTAGATGTCTGAAAGATATTATGAAATACAACAACTTGAATTTGGATAGTCCCATTAAATGTGATGGGACTAAACGAGTTCTATACACTATATTTATAATTTTGATAGTGAGTTTAAAAGCTACAATGACGAATTTAATTCTTTGAAAAACAGCTATGGGTACAACATCGGCAGTATGGTCAACCTAAAAATTATCTGTTACTGAAAAGTGTCATTAAATATACCAATCTGCTTATTTGATAAACCAAACGCGCGTGTAATCTACAATAAGGCAATGTCGCTTGAATCAAACCAGTTTGCAGACCAAATTAAAATGAACTTTACCATAATGTGTATCACCCAATAAGTCTTACAAAGTTGTGCAAAAAATTATCGAAGGCGATAGTTAAAGGTGTTGAGCAAGAGTAAAATCTAGTACTTAACTTTTTGATACGGAGATCGTGTCGTTCAGTCAATCTATGTGGGCAATAAGAAATGTTTAAATGATAATTTCATTATTATTTGTTTGCTTTATGAATAACAGTAAAAGAAAAGCTTGGAGTGGGGTCACTAATATCATAAGCAGGATCTGCTTACCCTTTCGAACATCTGAGATCACCCCTAGTTTTTGGTGGGGGCCATGTTGTTTATTCTTTGGTTTTCTATGTTGTGTCATGTGAACTATTGTTTGTCTGTTTGTCCTTTTTTATTTTAGCCATGGCGTTGTCATTTTTTTTTCGATTTATGAGTTTGACTGTCTCTCTGGTATCTTTCGTCCCTCTTATCGCTAAGCCGACCCATTTGAGTCATAAAGCTATTGCCTTTTCATTGCGTTTGCTATCACCGTCGCTAGTCCTTGTAAACTTAAATCATCTGGGCAGATACCATAGGTATCTAATTTTTGTTTTGACTTTGTTTGTGTGTCCGTTTTTCAGAAAAAATATAATGTAGGTAATCCAAGGACACAGTTATTGTCCTTTGGTTTTCGTTGTCTTAGTCCCTAGTGTAAACAGTGTATAACTTGCATGTTTTATTTGATAAACTTTCCAAATTTATTTCTTGATATTAAATGCATGAAATATTAAGTAGGGGGATGTAATTACATGTTAAAAAAAATTGGATGCTGAATCTTTATGTTAAGTAGTGATTTGGTCCAGTTCAAAAAGGTCAAATTTTATTCACGTCTGAAGCTGTCAAACTGAATTTTACACCCCTTAACACATAATTGTCAATATTTTGAGTTAGAGCTGGTAGATGTTTCTATAATTTTGATATTATTTGTCTCACTGGTAGTTCACTACACTGTAAACATCTTTTTGAGAAAGAGCAGGTGCGATTTTTTTTATTTGAATTTATTGTCTAAAAGAAATGCACTACGAAATAACTGTGTTCTCGGGCCAGGTGGTTGGTGTCATCTGTTGTATTTTGATTTTGTTTTGGGTCAATTGCTGTTATCTTTTTATAGCCAAGACAATTAAAATGTTGACATTCTTATGTACAGACTGTCACAAGGAATTTCTAGATCTATATTATTATTATTCATGCAAGTACATGACGGTCGTCAGAAATACCGTGAAACTGTTTACTCGTGTAGTGTTATAAACCATATGTTAAATGTGGGTTCTAAAACAAACTCTGAGGAACTTCTGGATGATTTTAAATCTTGATCTTTTTCCGAAATTAGTTTTATCAAAAAAATTCAAGCATGATGGTCGTAACTAAAAAAACAAAAATGTTGAGGATGGTCGTAACGAAAATTTGTGATGGTCGTAACTCTGTTTTAAATAAGACCGAATAAGGTAAGTCAAGAGTTTTAAACGTGTCTTTTATTGTATGCATATATTATATGTTGTATTTCTGAAAAAATTTTAAAAATTTTACATACAATGTAAAATAAAGCAATTTCAATACGTGTAACACTTATCTATAAAAAAAAAATTAAAAAAAAAAAAAAGTTTTCAAATATTAGTTTGGGGGAATTTCGATTAAAGTTTCAAATTAGTGTAAAATTCTAATTTTTTAAAATGTTTTGGACCGAACAAGGCAAGTCAAGAGTTTTAAACGTGTCTTTTATTATACGAATATATTATATTATATATTGTGAAGTTGTTTTCACCAATGATAAAATCTAAAGGGGTGAAGAGAGGGGTACCTTTAAAGTGCAAAACGGAAGAAAATTGGAACGAATCGAACGAAACAATACAAAATGAAATGACAGTCATATATACTGAAAAGATAATGTATAAAACTAACCAGAGACAAATAGTTGAATTAATGTAAGCGATTAAATTCATTAACAATGTAAATTTCTCAAAAGTGGAGAATTCATTTTAATACAAGAAACACAGCATTGGTTATGATAATTCTTAGTTAGAAATAAAAAGCACGAAATGTATCAAATCATTTTTAATTACAAAATAAATGATTTTAAGGAAAGGCATTTTTAATAAATTGGACATCACATTAAATAACCGTATCCTGGTTTTTTCTTCTTTACTGAGATTTTGCATCTTTATTAAAGATAAACATTGTAAAAACTTATTGAGGATGTACATATACTACTAGTTGATTTTTTTTTAAATCTACAATTTAAGTTTGATACATTAAGTCGAAAGAGCATTCATAAGGAGTCAAAATAATCTAAAAGTTAATATTGATAGGTTATGAAGGTCGTTATCTAGACTAGACCATTCCCGCAAATTCGCAGGTCCGTACCTGAGTTAAAGAACACGTACGCTTTATTTTTAGCCTGGATTTTTAGAAGTCAGATTGCTATTTGTTGAAATCAAGCTGACAATAAGGTGGACAGTTATGTCCATTACGAAGTCCATGAGTAGCGTGTAGCCATTCATACAATATAAACATATAACATACACACAATGTTCAATCTGCATACCGTGGGGTTTTAATGTGATAGTTGCCGCAGTACATTTCGTTCTACCTAAGTCTTTGACATATTATCCTAGTTACAAGCTTAAGCCTGGCTTCAAACTAGTAGTTTATTTTACTCTTAAAGTCAGCGCGTGTAGCAGTGTAAAATATATATATCAAAAATATTCATACTTTCGAGGTTAATACAATTTTCATTGCGACACAATGGGTTCAGTTTTCATTCCGTACCAATACTTAGAACTAATATCAATGATATACCGCTATATATAAATTTATTATACTTAGTAGTAATTACAGATAAATTGTATGTGTAATACAACCATTGGCAAGCTCGCTGTATCAGCCACCCGTGATGATATCGATATTAGCACGGTTACAAAAGCTTTATCACACGTTTAATTTGTATGACGTCACGTCATCGATTGCGGTCACTGTTGCAAAGGTTTTCAAATCCCTAATCTGTATGACGTCATGTTAAACCTATAATCTGTATAACGTCATTTCAAACCTCCTTATCTGTACGACGTCATGTCACATAAAAAAAACATCTACTTGAGGTATATGTATATAATAAAGTGTATATGATATGGTTTTTTCAATATCACACACCGTATCAACCCTCAACCAATATAATCCCTCGAGCAGAGCTCTTGGGATTATATTGGTGTCTCGGTTGATACGGATGCGATACTGAAAAAGCCATATGATATTCTCTATATAATCGTTATGTAATCGATAAACAATAGACAACACGTTAAAAAATCCTGGGTTGAGTTCAATATCGTAGCGGCTACGTAGCTGCTATCAATATCTATGTAGCAACTAGTCTATAGCTACACGTTCAATAGTCAAAATCTACGTAGTACTATACGTACTGTAGCTGCTACGATATTGAACTCAACCAAGGACTCCGAAGTGTATTTGTGGATTTAATTTCCGCACGAACCACCAAAAGCCGAATATTTGAAGGCCTATAGTTTATAAGAACTGAAATAGCTGATTAAAAGTTAAAGATGATTGTTTAGAATTGTACGTTTAATAATTTCATCTGCCGACATGATTGCAGAAAAAAAGTCGAAAATAAAAAAAAAATTATGAGGGAATACACGTGCATTTAATAATTTTATGCCTTAACGTACAGTAAAAAATAAATATTAATACTCAACCCTAACATACTTTTTGGCTTAATGCGAGTTGATGAGTTTTCACTGTTGCTCCTAAATGATGAGCGTTTGGAATACATCAGAACTGTGTATGTTTAATAATTCTCTAGCTCAATTTCTGCATACCATTATCATAGTAACAAATAATATTGTTTGTAACAAATCATATATGACATCTGAGTTTATTACTTTTACTTTTAAAATACATTTCAAAAGTTGGTCTAAATACTCGAGTTACGGTCATCTTTCAAAGTTACGACCATCATCCAAAATATTATAGTTGAATTTACGACCATCACACATTTAAAGTTACGACCATCATGCTCCAACTTTTGAATGACTATTTTACTAAAATTGGAATGATTTTGTCTATCAAATTTGGTTTCAATATCAATGCACTCACGATAAGTGTATATGAGACAAGCGGATTGGCTCAAATGAACCTTTTACTGCACGAAAATATGAAAAGAAAAACTTATCCCTAGAGTTGTCTCCCATCTCCGGATGGTCGTAACTTTTAGTTACGACCATCCGCTTACCACCAGTGATCAATATGTAGTATTAAAGAGGTAGGGACGAAAGATACCAGATGGACAGTCAAACTCAAAGATCGAAAATAAACTTCCTTCGCCATGGCTAAATAGTAAGAAAAAAAAACCAGACAAATAATAGTATACAAGACACAACATCAAAGACTAAAGACTTAGAGACGCGAACCCCAACAAAATCTAGCGGTGATCGCAGGTGCTTTAGAAGGGTAAGCAGATTCTGTAAGTGTTAACAATGGATCCATGTCCACGAAGTTAGCAATGTTTCTCATTATATCGTCCTTTTTTTAAGCTCACCTGGCCCACTGGGCCAAGTGAGCTTTTCTCATCACTTGGCGTCCGTCGTCGTTGACTTTTACAAAAATCTCCCCCTGAAACTACTGGGCCAAATTTAATCAAACTTGTCATAATCATCATTGGGGTATCTAGTTTAAAAAATATGTCCGGTGACCCGGCAACCAACCAAGATGGCCGCCATGGCTAAAAATAGAACATAGGTGTAAAATGTAGATGTTGGCTTATAACTCTGAAACCAAAGCATTCAAAGCAAATCTGACATGAGTAAAATTGTTCATCAAGTCAAGATCTATCTGCCCAGAAATTTTCAGATAAATCGGATAACCGCTTCTACACAACTACTTTTGCATAGGTACTATTTCTGTAAAATCTGTAGTACTGGAAATTTACTTATAATATTTAGTACTATTTCTTTACTTTAAAATTATTGTAATATTTAGGTACTTGTATTTTCCTGTACTTGATTTGTACTCAAAATATTGGTACAAAAATGATACCAACAAGGATCATAGTATTCCATGTTTGAACATCATAACTTCATGAGATTTGAAAAAAAACAAACGTTCAAAATGCTGAAAATGTAACCGTGCAACCAAAAAATCTGTTGTACTTAAATTTCAAGTACAAATCAAGTACTGTAAAATACAGGTACTTTAATATTACAATAATTCGTAAGTAACACAATAGTACTGAATATTAAAAGTAGATTTCCAGTACTACATATTTGTGGTACATAAATAGTACCTATGCAAAAGTAGCTGTGTAAGCCGCACCACTTCCAGTAAACATGATATCCCTCCACTTTCCTGAATTGATATCACCCAAAAGATGCAAGATTTTTTTAAAGTCTATATATATGTTTCAATTCAGCATAAACCTAAAATCAAACAGAAAAAAATTGAGTTAAAAAAAAAATCCCTCCATGTTTTGGCATTCACTGGAAACTGGAGTTGTAATACAAGACTGGTACCTATGGAGCAAATCTGACGAGGATAAATTTGTTTGTTAGGTCAAGGACTTTCTGCCCTGAAATTTTTAGACCAATCAGGCTACCTGATGTTGGGTTGCTTTGCCCCTGATTGGTAATTTTTAGAAAATTTTGCAGCTTTTGGTTATTATCTTGAATATCAATATAGATAAAGATACATTATAAATAGCAATAATGTACAGAAAAGTAAGACCTACAAATAAGTCAACCTGATCAAATGGTCAATTGACCCCTTAAGGAGTTATTGCCCTTTATAGTCAATTTTTAACAATTTTCATAAATTTTGTAAATTTTTACAAAATATTCTACTGGTCTAAGTTCATTATAGATAGAGATAATTGTAAGTGGCAAGAATATTCAGTAAGGTAAGATCTACAAACACATCACCATCATCAAAACACAATTTTGTCATGAATCCATCTATGTCCTTCGTTTATGATATGCACATAGACCAAGGTGAGCGACACAGGCTCTGTAGAGCCTCTAGTTTTAAACAATCTTATCATGCGCAACTTGCCAGAATATTCATCAGTGTTGAATGTAGGCAGTATTTGGAAGAAGAAGTATCTATAACTAGCAACATGTATATATCATTACTTTCTCTTTATTTTCATTTTGTAACGGTAGCCACTTTGTTATACTGTATACTTTAAATTACTAGACAAATGACGAAATGACTACTGAATTGACACATGACAAGTGAGTGTTTTTGTTCATCCTTGTGCTGTATCGTATTAATCTATAACAATCAATATTCGTCGAATAGCAAGTATTTATCCTGGTGTCATATTGTCCAACTGGATTTAGGGTTTCGTGTCCAAAAATCAATGTATCTCGAACAAGCAAATTGTCAAACAAATCACTACTATTTCAACGTTTTCTTTTCTAAAAAAAATTGACCTCTCTATAATGTATTTTTAAATCACCTGACAATATCTCTAATGAATTATCGCTTTACAATTGAGGTGTAATTTGTGTATATATCATGTGCGGTATCGTACATATATCTATGACATAGCAGGTATTGATTTTTGTTTTCAAAATGAATTCAAGATTTTGGTAATTTAACTAAATAATTGTCTTATTTATATCAGATTTACAAATGTGAACCTAGCAATTATTTCTATTAACAACTGTTTATTTTTATCACTTGATTGAAAAATATTGTAATTTTTAATAATCAGTTTTTTGCAGTGTCATTATCGATCATGACGGTTGCTGCATTTGTACTATTTTGTCATGATTGTGGCAGAGGTGTGTTGTAATAATCTTTAGTTTTTATATTTTGTGTTTTGAATACCTTTGTTTGTCTTTTTTTTTTTCTCATTTGCTTTGTCGTTATCGGCTTATTTTCGACTTATGAGTTCGAACATCCTTATGGTATCTTTCATGTCACCAGCAGTGGCATCGACCCAGTGGTTTAAATAGTTATACCATGCTTATAATTTAGTATGCCAGACGCATTTTTTGTCTACATAAGACTAATCAGTGACGCTCAAATCAAAATAGTTATAAAGCCAAAAAAGTAAAAAATTGCAGAGCATTGAAGACCCAAAATTCCAAAAAAACGGTGCCAAGTACGGCTAAGGTAATCTATGCATGGGATAAGAAACAGGAAATTTATAAAATAAAACATTCCCATATAAACTTTATGCTTACTACATAATAGTAACAACCGAAAACATCATATGAAGAATCAAAATTACTATTTTTTAAACAGTCAGAATAATAGATTAATAGAACCCAACAGGATTATCAAAATGGAAAGATATATTCAAAAAATATATTGTAACAAACAAGCTGTCATTAACTTTACTTCATATGTAATATTAAATGCTAAAATAGAACACTTCCAGTGGCGGATCCAAATTTTAGGTTATGGGGGTTCATACTTAAATTTGTTTTAGATAAATTTATCGAAATATTCTTCTAGACAATTCATTTTTTGCTAATTTACCTTTTACCCAAATTAGGTTATTATAAAGAAGCAATAACGTATTGTTTTTGAATTTCCAAAATTTTTATCAAAACAAGGAAACTGATTCCAAGAGGTGACAAAATTTATAAAGACAAAATAAATAATAGAAAACAAAATCTGCATAGCCAAATACTAGTGAAAATTATGAATAGAAAAGTAATCTTTAAACAGGAATTCTAGAAAATTTGAGGGTATGTTCAAGGCTTCCCAAAAGTAAGCAGTACCTCGTCAGAAATAATGCCCATCAAAAACGATAGAATTTGTTATACTTGACTAAGATTAATAATGACCGACGATGTTTGAATCCTCGAAAATCGTTAATGTTTAACATTATTCATGCTAAACATGTCAAAGTTCTACCCTTCCGGAGGACTTGAAATCGCCCCGAATTTTTGTGGGGTTCATCAGAAACTTTCTATACTTTAGTATAGAAAGTCCCTGTATTCATGTTGCTTAGTCTTTAGTTTTCTATGTTGTGTCTTTTGTACTATTATTTGTTGGTTTGTAGTTTTATTTTTAGCCATGGCGTTGTCAGTTTATTTTCAATCTATGAGTTTGATTGTCCGTCTGGTATCTGTTGTGCCTCTTTTCTAACTATGATCTAATTTTCCCATCTGGTTGGTCATTTCCTAATAACCGACATACTTAAAAAATAGTGTGAAGACTTCAAATATATTCAATGATGTGATTTAACATTTAATTTTAAAATTCCTAATGAAAAATCAATTATGCAGCCTTTAGAAAACATTAAACTTTAACTTGTTTTAATACCAATACATTTGTTTAAGGTACTACTGCATGTCATCCAGTATGATTTGCGGACCCTGTAATCTTGTCAAAAGACGTCATCCTGCACCGAAATGGTGCACCAATTGTGGGGAAGGTTTATGTGCTGACTGCGAACAGACTCACAGGTCTAATACGGTAACTGCAGACCACACATTGATATCAACCCATGCAGTACACGAAACTAAAAATGTTGCTATAATTTTTATTTGTGATCTTCATGGAAAGAAATTTGATCAATATTGCAAAACACCCGACTTAGCCATTTGCGTAGCCTGTATTCCGTCAAATCACAAACATTGTGCAGATGCCGTTATATCTCTTCATGAAGCAGCAACATATATGCAAAGACATCGAAAGCCCTGGATAATATATAACAGATTCAGTCAATGTCGCTCTAGTTAACATGAAACATTTCATCAACAATCGAAATGAGGATATGCAGAATATTGAAGTACTAAAACAGAACATCCGAAAATCCATCAGTGAAATGAGAACAAATTTAAACAAACATTTGGACAAAATTGAGAAAAAGTTGTTAGATGAGCTATCCGAACTTTACACGAACTGTAAAGCAAAGTATGGAAGAGTCTTGAAAACATTTCATAAAACAGAGAATGAAATGAAGTTGCTACAAGAGCAAACTTCACAACTGACACGTCTTGGCTCCGACGTACAGGTATTTCTTGTAACTCGTCATATCACCGAATTAATCAATGTTAAGGTACACGTCGTCAAATCTGTGGTAAGTGCAATGTAAGATTACACGATAGAGATAGAAATGCACACAGGAATCACTTCATTACTTGAGAGTATCGATAATTTTAGAAAAATTAAAGTTGAGGAAAAAACCTCCAGTTTACTTTTCAAAGAGGCAAAACTTGGTTAAGCTCAAATAGCTCATATGCCTGCTCGTCTATTGTTTGATAGTACAGGGATACGATTGCGAAAGAAGTTTCAAATAAAAGAGACAGAGGATGAAATGAAAATCTGCGGATGTGAGATTTTACCGAACACTCATATACTAGTTGCCATATACTCTGAAGACAAAGTGATAATGGAGTATAGCGACGATGGAAGACATATTCATGAAATATTAGTCTCTGACAAGCCGTACGATTTGGCAGTTATAGACAGTAATCTAATTGCAGTTTCATATGATGAGTATGTGGAAATAATGAACATAACAGACAATAACGTTCACGCAAAGGTTACTTTTGATTTACCCTGTTGGGGAATTTCATATCAAAATCGAAAAATTTATATCAAGGTCGACGATGAAAGAATAGTGGAGCTGGATGCGTTACGGAACAGATTGCGTACAATAGGAGGGAAGTTTGTTGAGGCTGGCTGGTCTTCCACATAACTACAACAAAAGACAGAATATATTGTACAGACTTCGAAAAAGATGCAGTATACTGTTAGGCAGCAACCATTTGATTTTCTTGGGGGGGGGGGGGGGGGGGGGGGGGGCTATGTTTTTTTTTTCTGTACAAACTTTTTTTTTCGCCTGCGGCGAAAAACAATCTATTTTTTTCGCGACAAGTCGAAAACAATTTTTTTCTTTCAATTTTAGCATTACATATAGTGGCAGCTGAGGGTGAAACAAACAATTTTTTTTTCTCAGGATCAAAAACAAATTATTTTTTTCTCCAAAAACTGGAAACAAACTTTTTTTTCCAAAAAAAAACCATAGCCCCCCCCCCCCCCCCCCAGAAAATCAAATGGTTGCTGCCTTAGTTTAAACATATTTATTTATAGTGGATTGGGAAACAAGTTTTGCAACTTATATTAATCCCTTTCCACTTTGCGGGTGCGAGTGCTGCCTTGTATACTGTTGTAGTACTAGTATGATGGGTGAAGATATATGGACATTCACTGACCAATGTCTTGTTAATGCAAGGGGAATATCAGCCGATGGCGACGAGAACGTGTTTGTTGTGGGGAGAGAAACTAATAGCCTGATTATGATTCAGCATCATGGGAAAGTCAGACAGGCTGTGCATTACAACAAAGATAAAATGTCACTGTTGATTTGTAATAATATACTGGAGAGGTATTCCTATATAGTATTACCAAAGAATCGTGTATCTAAGGGTGCTATAAACAGTTTCGTATAAAAAAAAACTAGGGGTTATTCCCGGACTAAAAATAGAAATGGAGGGAAGTCCCTTTTTATCAACATAATTGGTGAAAAAGAATCATGTTTTTTGTATTTGGTTGTAAAAATATGTTAATTAACTTCAATTAAAGCAGGTTGAATGATTAAAATAATTTTAAAAAATAGATTAAATTTACATGTTTTGAGGGGAGACAACACTGTCAACAGTCTGTTTTTTTGGCAGTGAAAATTGAAAACTTATTTGCAGCCACTGTAACTCTTTTCGGAGCAGGCGAACGTACCCTGAAGCATGAATTTTTTGAAAGACCAGGTAAAAATCTATAAAATTCATACAATTTTGATTATGAAAAATGTGCAGGTATCATGTCTTTAGGGGTGTGCACATGACCTGATTTCAGGTTTTTTAAGCTTAAATTAGGCAATGTGTTTCCCAGTTTCTCTGGATAAAACTTTTTTATACTATTAAAAGTACACTTTTTTTTATTTCATTATAAACTAGAGAACATTCTGATTCCAGTGATATCTAGTTTTTATACAAGTATCTTTATAAATCAGTCCACCACTAAGGGTCACTTATACATGGTCCCTCAAAATATGACGTCATAGAAAAACACTGTTGATTGCACCCTTTAAGGGACAAATATAAGATATAGTGATGTTTTAGCATAGAAATGTGTTAGCAAATGGAGTAAAATAATTCTGAAAAATATTGTACGGCATGTATACATTAATTTAAAAGCATCAGTTTGGTATATTTAATGCAAATATTACAGATTTGTACATAGCAACCAGATATAAGAAAACCAGACTCTGGGCGAATATTGAAGTTTTTTCATTTTTTGCGACGTCATGATATTTTTATTCAATCTCTGATATATTTGGAACCAAAAGTTGCACATGAAAAGTGTAGATTTTTTCTACTTTGACCTTTACTCCTGATCAGTGTAACATAAATTTTTATTCATTATGATATATATTTGGTACTTTTAATAGTCAAAAAGGTACACGTGCCATTCCTAAGAAAAACACTATTTCAATATTTTCTCAACTCAGCTATAACTTAGTTCATTTAATACTAGGGACAAAATATATCCAAAGTAACTTTATTCATAGATATAGGAAGATGTGGTGTGAGTGCCTATGCTTATTTCATAGTTTTTATTCTATTTATTCAAAAGAAACCCTATTTTATGATTTATTTTCATTGTAAAACTGATGAAAATGTGATACAGGCAATGTTTGGAATTTGCCAGTTAAACTGTTTGCCACTGGCCAATACGTCACTACTGCTCGACATAAAAAAAAAGAGCTGTAGTTTCACTATTCATGGTCACAATCCTTAAAGTAAGACATCATTTTAATCGGTATAGTGTACAGATTGAGAAAAGCTGAGAAAATTTAATATTTCGCATACAAAGGTTTGCCTTAAGGGTGCTATAAACAGTTTCGTATAAAAAAAAAAAACTAGGGGTTATTCCCCGACTAAAAATAGAAATGGAGGGAAGTCCCTTTTTATCAACATAATTGGTGAAAAAGAATCATGTTTTTTGTATTTGGTTGTAAAAATATGTTAATTAACTTCAATTAAAGCAGGTTGAATGATTAAAATCATTTAAAAAAATAGATTAAATTTACATGTTTTGAGGGGAGACAACACTGTCAACAGTCTGTTTTTTTGGCAGTGAAAATTGAAAACTTATTTGCAGCCACTGTAGCTCTTTTCGGAGCAGGCGAACGTACCCTGAAGCATGAATTTTTGAAAGAACAGGTAAACATCTATGAAATTCATACAATTTTGATTTTGAAAAATGTGCAGGTATCATGTCTTCAGGTGTGTGCACATGACCTGATTTCAGGTTTTTTAAGCTTAAATTAGACAATGTTTTTCCCAGTTTCTCTTGGTAAAACTTTTTTATACTATTAAAAGTACACTTTTTTTTATTTCATAAACTAGAGAACATTCTGATTCCAGTGATAACTAGTTTTATATAAGTATCTTTATTAATCAGTCCACCACTAAGGGTCACTTATACATGGTCCCTCAAAATATGACGTCATAGAAAAAAAAGCTGTTGATTGCACCCTAAGTGGAATGAAAACATGGCCGACTTTAAACAAAATTAATTGATGCATTTCTGTCTCAGGCAATGCAATCATGTATCGTAGCTCTCACCTTGTTATTGGTATTTTGAGAACAGTTAAATCTGACACGAGTTATTCTTCTCTTTTTTAGGCTTTCGCGTTATTAAAGTTCTCTGGTACTTTTATTTGTTAAGTCCCAGTCTTGTTTATTTTCGATATTCACTGCCCTGAGAATGCGAGGTGAAAAAATGTGAACGAGACAAAGTCTAAATTATTTCTCTCTTTATGTTTTTGTTGATCCTTGTACTTCTATTGCAGAAAACTCGACATAGGGATAGTGATCAGGCGGTGGCGTTAACTTATTTTGAAAAGCTTTATATTTCAGAAGGTGGAAGACCTGAATGCTTCTTACTTTGTATATAGTTGCCTTATGTTATGAAGTTTCCGTCTATCATATGTCTATTGTCCTTGACCTCATTTTCATGTGACCACTTAAAAAAAAAAGTTGAGATTTTTTTTAATACTAATTTCTTTCTTATTATGACTGATAGGATAACTGTATTTAGTATGTGCGTACCTTGCAAGGTCCTCATGCCCGTCAGACAGTTTTCATTTGACCTCGATCTCATTTCATGGATCAGTGAACAAGATTAAGTTTTCAAGGTAAAGTCAATATCTTAGATACTATAAGCAATAGGTGACAGAGGTTTACTTTATTTAATGTATGGAACAATCGGTGACAGTTGGCATCTGACCTTGATCTCATTGTCATGGCTCAGTGGTTATATTGGATGTTGTTGTGTTTAGGTCTGTTTGTCTAATACTGTATGCAATATTAAGAAAACAAAGTCCTGAAACAGCAAGAAAAATGCATCTGGCTTTTCTTCCGAGGCACATGAAATAAATCCTATGATGTTTCTAGAAGTTAATGCACTTTTACATTTAGATGAATGAGGATTTAACATGCTTCGAACGAAGCACACAACCTATAAAAAGATGTTTTACAATGCTATTAAAAAAACAATGGTTCCGTTTCAGTTTGTGTGTAGTTTCACAATACAAATGTCTTATATAACACAGATAGTAAAGTTTTCTATTAGATGTATATTAAGAAGAAAAAACTAGCTTTTACTTTGAAAATGACGCGTCTTTAAATAAATCTTATTTTTGTATTATTTTGACACGTCATCGAAAGATAAGCGTATTTTAGACCTTCACTAGTAGTGATGCTAAAGCTAAATTATTTGAAAATCTAAAATCTTATTAGACAATTGAAGTTCAGAAACAAAACTCAGCTGAAGCTATGAATATATTAACTGAAATAATGGATAATCTGCAATTAAAATTAATGTATCTGAAATACTAAACCAATACGATATAATTATTTTTAAAAGGTACCAGGATTATAGTTTAGTACGCCAGACGCGCTTTTCGTCTACATAATGTGCAACAAATACAGACGTCCTGTCAACTGTCTTTGATAAATGATCATGTAGCGGCCCCGGGCTAAAAAAAATTGAGATTCCAATACACATCAAACTGAGAACGGAAATGGGGAATATGTCAAAGAGACAACAACCATCAAAGAGCAGACAATAGCCTAAGGCCAGTACCAATGGTTCTTCAACGCAGCGAAAACATGCGCTACCCGAAGGTTGTAATCAGCTGGACCTTTGATAAAACTGTGCACTAGTTCAGTGAAATGATCGTCACACTTATCTCTTGAACATATAAATGAACTAATAAAAAACCATACAAGACTTACAGAGGTGGGGTTCAACATCATTTGTGAGATATCAACCCTTTCCGAATACCTCTAGCCAATGTAGAATAAAGAAACACATAGCAATAAGCACTATAAAACTCAGTTTAAAAGAAACCCGAATCCGATTTCAGAATATGTAACAAAAGAAACTAAGCAATAATAATAATAATGATACATAAATTAACAAAGGACTACACGCAGTTACTGATATGCCAGCCACAGAACTCAATTAAACTGATTGAAAGATTGTGTCTTAATCATATGCAAATCAAGTACAATCCCTTCTGTTTGGGGTTTATTATCATACCATCATAAAACACAAGAGAAGAACATAACCCGTATCATGCTAATAACTGGTTTAAGAATAAATACGTTTATTTTCGATGCAAAAGCATTATGAGTAAATCAATATTACACTTATTACATTATTGATGTGTTAAGTCAAAGAATGCAAGGACAAGTACAAGAAATGCACTTACACTCTTACTAATCGTTTAATAAGAATTGCAATAAAGAATATTCGCAGTTGTTGAAAACTGTGACAATGATATGATATGCGTATTTCAATAAAAACTAAAATATGAAAACATTATGCAATGAATGAATATCGTATTTGTTATAACTAATTAACGAATCCAATGCGATTTACGTAAAATTAAAAAGTTTAATCTGTGTTTTTTTGTAACATATTTATTTGTTTTTTTAGTAATTAAGATTATAACACAATGTTGTCTGCTGTACCTCTATTTTTGACATGTTTACCTATTATGAATGTGTGTTTTGTTTTTAATATAATGGAATTTGATGCGACTGTCATAGAAGTGAGAGGTTTAGCTGGCTATTAAACCAGGTTCAATCAACAATTTTATACATAAGAAAATGACTGTACCAAATTAGGAATATGATAGTTGTTATTTATTCGTTATATATTTTTAAGCTTTTAATTTAGCCATTTGATTAGGTATTTTCCGTTTTGAATTTTCCACGGAGTTCAGTATTTTTGTGATTTTACTTTTTGATAGTGATTGGTTTCTTTTTTCTTGTGAACGTTATAAATTGCATTCGTCTGAAGTTCTTTTCTGGATTTTCCAGAACAAAATAAACAATTGAAAGCCAATGACGTATTAGAAGCAAAACAGTTCAAGTTTTATCACCATTGATATTCATATGATTTATACCTCTTTAAATTCAAATGGTACTTGATACAATCGATTCCGATTGAATATCTAAACATTATTATGTCGAACCTATATAAGAAAGGGCAATAATGAGTTATAACATACACAGTCTATGTAAAGTGCGAATCCAGAAAACTGTTTTTATGTGGAGTCGAGATTTTTTTCTGATATGAAATTGTGAATAAACAAACACACTATGTTTTTGTGTTTAGTTTTGTTTTAAATATTGAAATATATAAATACGTTAAGTAAAATTTGCCATTAATCAATGGACTGTATATCGATTATTATCACAGTCGTTTACAGTCGTTTAAAAGAAAAAACGTGAAATGGACCTTATGAGTTGTTGAAAGTTTAGAAACTGATAGTTTAAATCTAATAAACTGGTTTTCTATAAATTTAATGAAGGCTAATCCTGACAAATTCCAGGCTATAGCCATTGGGAAAAAAACCAAATAAACATAATTTGATATTTAATTTAAATGGAAATAAAATTTCTTGTGAAGAAAATGTTAAACTTCTTGGAATAACTATAGATTCGGATTTAAATTTTAACAATCATATTTCTGAAATATGTAAAAAGGCACCAAGACAATTAAATATTCTAAAACGTATGGGTAAATATTTAAACAGGCTAGGTAGGTTAACAGCATACTACTCATTCATACTTTCGAACTTTAACTATTGTCCAGTAATTTGGCACTACTGTAGTGAAAATAATTCTTTTAAAATGGAAAAAATTCAAGAAAGAGCTCTAAGATTCATTTATGAAGATTATGATATTGCTTACGAAAAATTGCTAGAAAAATATAAATTACCATCTTTAAAAATAAGAAGAATAAAAACAATTGCAATAGAAACATTTAAAATAATTCACCAAAAAGTCCGAGCTACCTTCATGATTTGATTGAAATAAAAATTAACAAGTGTGATTTAAGATCACAGGAAACAGCAGTACTCCCGAGAGTTCGAACTACTAAATATGGCTTAAGATCGTTTCGCTATAATGCTGCACAAATCTGGAATGAGCTACCGAACCATTGTCGAGTGGAAACATCTTTCGACCAATTCAAAAAATTGGTACACACATGGGATCCAAGTAACAGCGCATGCCAGTGCAGTGCATGCATATAGTGTGTATGCCTGTTTTATTTTACTTTTATTTTTTGTGTGACTACATGATTTGTGCAATCTTATTATTAACTTGTGCTATGTTTTAAGTGTACTATATGCTTTTAACTTATATATGTCATTATGGTATCTTACTATGCATTATATGTTTAAAATTGTGTTGTTTTCATGACTTTTGTATGTGTGTATTGTATTTTGTGTGTGTGTGTGTGTGTGTGTATTGTATTTTGTTATAAGTCGATTTGAAAAGCTCACTAGAGTTTGAGTTATGTAGTTTATTGAATACCGACTCTAGATAAAACTTTGAATCTTGAATCTTGAAAGGTAGCAGTCTTATCCCATTGCGTACTGTCAAAATGAACTTTTAAGATAACAATCGAAATTCTTCATTGTTGTTCAAATATATTCATATTAGTTATATTGCAGATGTTTTTCACTCGTTTCGTTCATTGATTAGTTTTATTGGACTGACTATTTTGGAGTTCGTTATTTTTGTTAAACATCTTTTATATGTTAATGATTAAATCAAGTCATGTTGAAACCCAAATTCTCGTTGAAATTGGTGGCATCCAATTACATCCATTATGTTTCTATATGAACACGCCCAAAAAATGCATATTCGAACAAGGTCAACTTACATTCAACTGTCTTTGGTTTATCATTGTTACAGCATTTTGACACCTCAAAATTATTGATCGTGCAGATACATTTTATTTATTGCAAATGCATATTTACTTGAATTCATGCAACATAATTGGGATTAAACATTTAAAATACATGGAAAGTTGCATAATCGTTTGCCATGTTAAATACATGCATGAGTTAAGACAAATAATCACTAACCTTCTGATAGATTTTATTTCATTCCAACAAATGCCAACATTCGTCTGAAAATTCCCTACGATTCCAAAAGAAAATATCGCTACTCCACAAAAGATTTGGATTCTCGATTCGCACTATCTATAGGCTGAAACATGATTAAGCCAATGCGTGTTTTGTAGACAATTAAAGATATTTGAACTATGCGTATCAATTATCTATAGTAGATGGCATTTAAATGAATACAAATCAACAATATTCTGAATCTTTAGATTGTCGGTTAACAAATATTCAAAAATAGTGGGAATGAATTAATTACGAAATATTAAAATGCGATGTATTAAATTAAAGACTCGTACAAATTGAGAGAAGTCTTAAAATCAAAGATACAAGGACAGAGGTAAGTGTTTCTCACGAATTGAAAGAAACCCATTTTGCACGTAATCAAAACACGAATAATGGTAAACATTTTATATTGTGACCCATAAAACAGAATAAGCTGTAAAAGTTTAAGAATTTGGTCGTATGAATTTGGATCCAAAAGATTTGAGTTTTTTTCAAGTGTTTTAGAGTATTCCCCTCATCACCAGTCATGACAAATATCTCAAACACGACTCATTCAGATCATCGTCCTAGTGACAATAGCAATATTACACATATACAGCCATGTTCAGTTCTCCTTAAAGACATTTTGGTTTTTGATGACACAGTACAACACTGTCGCATTTCAAAATGTGAGACCAAAGGCTGCAAAACTTGTGCTATTTTAATTACAGATGCTGAATTCACTAGCAATTTGACCAAGAAGTCATATTTTACCAGAAGTTACGATGATCTGAATTGTAAATCGATAAATGTCGTCTACGGATTAGAGTGCAACCTTTGCGGATTGGTATACGTCGGTGAAACGAAAGGAAGGCTTAACAAACGTATGTGCGGTCATAGATCAGACATTAACCTTAATGCTAACGACATTCTATACCAGCATTTCAATCAGCCCGATCATTCCATCGTTTCTATGACAGTTCGCATTATCGAAAAGATATATCATAGCTCTAACAATCTTAATCTTTCAACGACACTCCGTAGACAAAAAGAAGACTACTGGATTAGACAATTGGGAACTGCAACACCTTATGGCTGCAATGACAAAATTGATGGTATAGGTATTCTATCTAGTCCTTCGTGTAACTCGGTGAATGTGATGAATATTTTCAACTCGACTCCTCGACGTAGACGCAGTCATGGTCATCGTCATTATACAT
This sequence comes from Mytilus edulis, assembly GCA_019925275.1. Classification (NCBI taxonomy): domain Eukaryota; kingdom Metazoa; phylum Mollusca; class Bivalvia; order Mytilida; family Mytilidae; genus Mytilus; species Mytilus edulis. Next base: position 12,218,374 of record CM034352.1, read on the forward strand.
CACCTTCTCTGCATGATGTCTCTATTAATGACTTACTGCCATTCATACAAAAGCCGTTAGGTATTCATCACATTCGCACGAAACTTTATTCATTACCCCTTTCGAAACTTCATTCTCTGTTCAATTTATGTTTGGAATCCACTGTTACAAACCCTCATTCAAACCAATACAAACTTGAAGCTATAATTTCGGATATTGCAAGTCACAGACTTTTCAAGCCAGTTCGCATTGGAAAAGATGAAAAAGAGAAAAGATCTTTTCTTAATCTTTCCTTTGCCAACAAAGGTCTCGATGGCGTCAACCTAGGCAATATCCTTCATCATAAATTAGTGCAATCGAAAATACCTCCTTATTTCAAAGACCAGTCTGTACCAATAATTTCTTATACCTATACCAAACCTATTGCAACTAAAATTTTCAATTACAAACGCGTTTTGCAGGATCTCGATATTGACGACTTCAAGTCTAAACCTCCTGATTGCACTTGTGCTAGTTCCAAATTCACATATAATCCTGCTGGCCACGTTATTACCGGTGACCTTAACATTGTTAATAACACTTCTCTACGAAATGTGTTATCGAAAGGTCCCAAATATCGTGAGCCTAAATCCATCAATTGGAAATACAACTTTAAAATTTTGATGGATTCAGTCGAGGATTATGCCAGGCAATGGGCTAAGCGCGAGAAGGAAGACGTAGACACTCTTTCCGAATGGATTAAGGCAGTGAGGTCGTTGATACAAATCAGAATTAAGAAACTGAATGGGTCCATCAATGCCCATGCTACGTCAATCTTTAAAGACCCAAATGTTGCAAAACACCTATCCGACCTCCATGACAAATATTTTGTTGTCCCTGCAGATAAAGCCCCAAATAACATCGTTTTTGTGTGTAAAAGTCACTACATCAACTGCTTGATAAACGAATTAGGTATTGACAATTCACTTGGTAACTCAACATATACCCTCACGACACTTACCAAAGAGGAAATCCTGGATAATCATAGGTCTGTTCTATGTTCCTTTGGAATTTCAACCAAAGATGAAGAACTGGATCTTCCATCACTGTATTGGATACCTAAACTACATAAGTGTCCTTACAAACAACGGTATATTGCTGGGTCTTCCAAGTGCTCCACGAAACCTCTTTCTAAATTATTAACATCTATTTTATCAGCAATCAAAGACGGGCTTCAAAGTTATTGTGAAACTGCCTATTCCAGAGGTGGCGTGAATCAGATGTGGATACTTAAAAATTCAAAAGATCTTTTAGAGTACATACAATCTAACTCTCTTTCATCTTGTAACAGTATTAAAACATTTGACTTTTCTACCCTGTACACAAGTATTCCACATTCCAAACTAAAAGACAAATTGAAAGAGTTGATATTACTTTGCTTCATAAAAAAGAATGGCCAACGTAGATACAAGTATCTTGTCTTAGGGAGGGATAAATCCTACTTTGTAAAGAATCACTCTGATTCAAACAAAAAATTCTCTGAAACTGATATTATCAAAAGAGGGACGAAAGATACCAAAGGGACAGTCAAACTCATAAATCTAAAACAAACTGACAACGCCATGGCTGAAAATAAAAAAGACAAACAGAAAAACAATAGTACACACGACACAACATAGAAAACTAAAGAATAAACAACACGAACCCCACCAAAAACTAGGGGTGATCTCAGGTGCTCCGGAAGGGTAAGCAGATCCTGCTCCACATGTGGCACCCGTCGTGTTGCTTAAGTGATTACAAATCCGGTAAATAGTCTAATTCGGTAGGTCATATTCATGAAAGGGAAGGGGATTGTAGTTACGACGTAAGGAATATATCCGATATCATTTGTGAAACGGTTATTCCATAACGGTCAACCAACTCGTGATGGCGTCCGTAAAATTTACGAAGGGATGATTTCAACTTCACCATTTGGAACTCTTGGTTTAATAGCTTCCTTGTGAGCAGCAAACCTCTATCAAGAAAATCATGATAGGAAATGCAAGCACGAGAATATCGTATCAATTGGGAGATATATACCCCGTATGCAGGTGCTGCTGGAATGTTGCTACTTAGAAATGGAAAGTTCACAATTGGAAAGCTGAAATCATCTCTTTTGTCGTAAAGTTTTGTTTTCAACCGACCCTCATTGTCAATTTCTAGATGTAAGTCAAGATATGAAGCCGACTTAACTGTATCTGTAGTATCCTTTATCTCTAGTTCGATTGGATAGATGCGTTCCACATAGTCACCAAATTTTGAATTGTTTAGTGAAAGAACATCATCTATATAGCGGAAAGTAGAGTTAAAGGATATTGCTAACTTCTTATCTTTCTTCCTAAGAAGTTCCTGCATGAAGTCAGCCTCATAATAATAAAGAAACAAGTCGGCGAGTAGAGGGGCACAGTTTGTTCCCATTGGAATGCCGACAGTCTGTTGAAAAACACGTCCTCCGAACGTAACAAATATGTTGTCAATCAAGAAATCAAGCATCTTGATAATATCAGTTTCAGAGATTTTTTTGTTTGAATCAGAGTGATTCTTTACAAAGTAGGATTTATCCCTACCTAAGACAAGATACTTGTATCTACGTTGGCCATTCTTTTTTATGAATCAAAGTAATATCAACTCTTTCAATTTGTCTTTTAGTTTGGAATGTGGAATACTTGTGTACAGGGTAGAAAAGTCAAATGTTTTAATACTGTTACAAGATGAAAGAGAGTTAGATTGTATGTACTCTAAAAGATCTTTTGAATTTTTAAGTATCCACATCTGATTCACGCCACCTCTGGAATAGGCAGTTTCACAATAACTTTGAAGCCCGTCTTTGATTGCTGATAAAATAGATGTTAATAATTTAGAAAGAGGTTTCGTGGAGCACTTGGAAGACCCAGCAATATACCGTTGTTTGTAAGGACACTTATGTAGTTTAGGTATCCAATACAGTGATGGAAGATCCAGTTCTTCATCTTTGGTTGAAATTCCAAAGGAACATAGAACAGACCTATGATTATCCAGGATTTCCTCTTTGGTAAGTGTCGTGAGGGTATATGTTGAGTTACCAAGTGAATTGTCAATACCTAATTCGTTTATCAAGCAGTTGATGTAGTGACTTTTACACACAAAAACGATGTTATTTGGGGCTTTATCTGCAGGGACAACAACATATTTGTCATGGAGGTCGGATAGGTGTTTTGCAACATTTGGGTCTTTAAAGATTGACGTAGCATGGGCATTGATGGACCCATTCAGTTTCTTAATTCTGATTTGTATCAACGACCTCACTGCCTTAATCCATTCGGAAAGAGTGTCTACGTCTTCCTTCTCGCGCTTAGCCCATTGCCTGGCATAATCCTCGACTGAATCCATCAAAATTTTAAAGTTGTATTTCCAATTGATGGATTTAGGCTCACGATATTTGGGACCTTTCGATAACACATTTCGTAGAGAAGTGTTATTAACAATGTTAAGGTCACCGGTAATAACGTGGCCAGCAGGATTATATGTGAATTTGGAACTAGCACAAGTGCAATCAGGAGGTTTAGACTTGAAGTCGTCAATATCGAGATCCTGCAAAACGCGTTTGTAATTGAAAATTTTAGTTGCAATAGGTTTGGTATAGGTATAAGAAATTATTGGTACAGACTGGTCTTTGAAATAAGGAGGTATTTTCGATTGCACTAATTTATGATGAAGGATATTGCCTAGGTTGACGCCATCGAGACCTTTGTTGGCAAAGGAAAGATTAAGAAAAGACCTTTGTTGGCAAAGGAAAGATTAAGAAAAGATCTTTTCTCTTTTTCATCTTTATCAAGATGCTTGATTTCTTGTTTGACAACATATTTGTTACGTTCGGAGGACGTGTTTTTCAACAGACTGTCGGCATTCCAATGGGAACAAACTGTGCCCCTCTACTCGCCGACTTGTTTCTTTATTATTATGAGGCTGACTTCATGCAGGAACTTCTTAGGAAGAAAGATAAGAAGTTAGCAATATCCTTTAACTCTACTTTCCGCTATATAGATGATGTTCTTTCACTAAACAATTCAAAATTTGGTGACTATGTGGAACGCATCTATCCAATCGAACTAGAGATAAAGGATACTACAGATACAGTTAAGTCGGCTTCATATCTTGACTTACATCTAGAAATTGACAATGAGGGTCGGTTGAAAACAAAACTTTACGACAAAAGAGATGATTTCAGCTTTCCAATTGTGAACTTTCCATTTCTAAGTAGCAACATTCCAGCAGCACCTGCATACGGGGTATATATCTCCCAATTGATACGATATTCCCGTGCTTGCATTTCCTATCATGATTTTCTTGATAGAGGTTTGCTGCTCACAAGGAAGCTATTAAACCAAGAGTTCCAAATGGTGAAGTTGAAATCATCCCTTCGTAAATTTTACGGACGCCATCACGAGTTGGTTGACCGTTATGGAATAACCGTTTCACAAATGATATCGGATATGTTCCTTACGTCGTAACTACAATCCCCTTCCCTTTCATGAATATGACCTACCGAATTAGACTATTTACCGGATTTGTAATCACTTAAGCAACACGACGGGTGCCACATGTGGAGCAGGATCTGCTTACCCTTCCGGAGCACCTGAGATCACCCCTAGTTTTTGGTGGGGTTCGTGTTGTTTATTCTTTAGTTTTCTATGTTGTGTCGTGTGTACTATTGTTTTTCTGTTTGTCTTTTTTATTTTTAGCCATGGCGTTGTCAGTTTGTTTTAGATTTATGAGTTTGACTGTCCCTTTGGTATCTTTCGTCCCTCTTTTAGAGCATTTAATTCTTAATTTTAAATAGTTATATTTAAAAGATTTCTTCATTTGGAGAACATTGTGCGTTTGGTAAAAAACAACCTTAAGGGATTGAATGGAATATGCCACAATGTCGTTGATTTAATCTGTATTTAGAAATTTACCATCCATTTTAACAAGTACTAAAATTAATACTGAATATATTTGTTTTAGATAGAGAAATATGTCATCCATACTGTGTGGACCCTGTAGGCGTAGAAACATACATAAAAATGCGGAGAAATGGTGCATTAAGTGCGGGGAAGGGTTGTGCACTGACTGCAAACAGAGTCACAGATCTATGAGTGGTACTAGTGATCACAAATTAGTTTCAATAGAAAACTATCTTAAAATTGAAAATATACCTATTAACTTGAAATGTGATAAGCATAACAAGAAGTTTGATAAGTACTGCAAAACACACGATGAAACTATTTACATGGACTGCATACCATCAAAACACAAACTTTGTGATGGCGTCGTTATTTCACTAGAAGAGGCAGCAAATCATGCAAAGAAATCAACAGCCTTTGATGACTTGACGAGTTCAATAAAGGTCACTTTAGGGAACATAAAGAAATTTATGAAAACTTGCGATATTTCTAAGGACAAAATCAAAACTCAGAAACAAAGTGTCAAAGATTCAATCAAAGCAATGCGAACACACTTAAGCACTCATTTAGATGAACTTGAGGGAAAATTATTAGATGAGTTGTCACAACGATATAAAGAGTGTAGATTAGAATATAAAAAGAAAAGGAAACATTTGAAAAAAACAAAAAAGGATATCATAACATTAAAAAGACAAACATCACAGTTAAAGCGGTTTGGATCTGATTTACAAGTATTTCTTAGAACTCGTGAAATTAACAAATTGATCCACGAAAAGGTACGCAAAGTAGAATCGACGACGGGTGCAATGCCGGATTACAAGATAGGAGTTGAGGTGCATGCAGGTATTAATGCATTATTGAAAGATGTGGATAAATTTGGAACGATTAAAATTGAAGAAAACACAATCAGTTTACCATATGAACATGTAAACGCAGGTCAAGCTCAAATGGTTCATTCACCGGCCGATCAATCTTTTGAGCATACCAAACTGCAGTTCCGATAAACTGATAGAATGAATGTCTGTGGGTGTGCAATTTTACCAAACAGTCATATATTGATTGCCGATTACAATGGAACGGTTATTATGGAGTATAGTGAAGGCGGAAATTATATCCGTGACATACCCGTATCTAGAAGACCTTACGATCTGACGGTAATAGATACTGATAATATAGCAGTTTCGTATGGAAACTGTATGGAAATATTGAATCTTAAAAACAACGAAGTTTTAACCAAAGAAACATTCGAATGGAATTGTTGGGGAATTTCATATTACAATAAGAACATTTATGTCGTAGTCTTCACTGAAGGAATTCAGGAATTTGATATATCAACGAAGTGCAAACGTTTGATTTTTGAGAAACATAAGGAACCTGATGTTCTTTATATAACAACTGCTAAAGACAGAATTTATTGTACATCTTCTGACAAAGGTATAGTGTACTGCTGCAGTATACAGGGTGAAACTCTTTGGTCATTCACTGATGAATCTCTTGTCTACTCAAGAGAAATATCAGTTGACCGTGGTCAAAACGTGTTTGTTGTAGGAAGAGATTCTAACAATCTAATGATGATACGACACAATGGGAAGGACAGTAAGACGTTACTTACTGAATCTGACGGTTTGAACAATCCAGTCTCTCTACATTACAACCAGAAAAGGAAATTATTGTTAGTGTGTAACCAAGAAGATGGATCTGTGTTTCTGTATAGTGTTTTAGAGAAGAAATATTCATCTGAAAACTGAAAATGTGCCCTTTAGTGTGAAGTACGTCCACGTCTTATTTTAATTGCTGCTGTGGTTGATCAAATGGGATTTTATTGAAACAGTGATTTCGTTTTTACAATGGTCAGAACATTTTTTGGCGACAGTCGACTATAATTAAAGAACTGTAAGGCGTGTTCAAGTTTTGCTAAATCAAACAGATTTTTACTCGGAGTTAAGTATTTTGTGATTTTACTTTTAACGTTAGAGTGTATGTGCATTTAAACTTAGACTGTCTACTTTTAGTCAGGACGTAGTTCTACGATTTATTTGTTTTTTTGGCTATGTTATTTTCTGTCCAGACCGAAGCTTCGCTTCCGCTCGAGTAGCCTGGATTCTCCTTAATTCATAAAGAGGAATGAATCAGGGGGTCAAGAGGGTTTGGTGAAGTAAAACAATATATTCATTTTCTGTGTTCCTTCTACCAGACACCCTCGGATTTCGACCTTCGGAAATTTGTTTGTTTTGCATAAGCATACAGATACATGTGTCGTTTTTTGAAGCTTTGCAGAAGTCGTCCTTTTGTTTCAGTGATAATATATATAGTCCCTAGTGTGGACAATGTATAACTTGCAATTTTTTTCATGCACCTGCCAAAATGTTGTGTTTTTTATATATCTTCAGCACAACATATTTAGTAGGGGATGCATAAACATCCTTTAAAAAACATTTTGAGCACGAAATGTTAGATAAAGAAGTACTGTTTTCATCCATTTAAAAAAGGTAAACAACTAGTTGGTTTAAAGCTGTCAAACTGAATTAAAAGCCCCCATTGTCCATAAATTGAGTTTAAACTTATAGAATGATGATAAAAAGTGCAGTTATATGAAATATGTTTTATAATCCTGGTACTTTTGATAACTATTATAATGTTATAGATATGAAACTTTATAGAAGGTCAATAATGTAAAAGAAAATTTAAAGCATTTCTAGCTCAACACTATAATCATTTTGTGAAATATAATCTATGCATGATAAACAATAAAATTACACCACCCCACATTGTTCACAGTATTATTGAATCAGTTTGTGTGAGGATTGACACCTGCTGATCTGACTATAAATGCTTATGTGGCATATAAAAACTCTTAGTACAAAGTGAAATTAAACTATACACCTGAAAACCTAAATTCTGATCACATTATTGCTGCATAAGTTAAATTCATTCATCAGGGTATTGAATAGTTGATAGGAGTGAGCATCTGTATGTCACAAACGGCCTGTAACAATGAGAGAAACCCATACCTTGAAATGACAAATGTAACACAATTCAACAAAAACCCAAAACATCAATTGGAACCATCACTTTTAAATAGCTATGGATTTCATTGAGGACCACGTCACAGCATAGGCTAAACGCACTAGCACTTGTTTCAGAGTTTTCTCTCCATATATACCTTTATGATCGTTTTCAGACAAAAAGAAGCTGTGAAATGTCTATCATTTTTTGACGATAAAAATGTTGTTCCTGCGGACAACGCTTAAAATAATATTGTCGTGTGTGTTAATCGTACTACAACCAGTGTCTTGTAAAAATGACACTGATGTTAGCATACAAGCAACAACATATCATTTGACAAGAATTACATTTTGGTGAATCATAAGTCTTTCATGGCTTCAATGAACATTATATTGATCTATATTGAACAATAAATCGATGGTCTTACCTTGTTTGTATTGGATATCTAAGCTTCGCAAAATTCCGTACACACAACGTTAAATTGCCGGCTCATCTGCATGTTAAAAGTAAAATCACAAAAATAGTAAATTCCGAGGAAAATTCAAAACGGGAAGTCTCTAATCAAATGGCAAAATCAAAAGCTCAAACACATCAAACGAATGGATAATAATTGTCATATTCCTGACTTGGTACAGACATTTCCTTGTGTAGAAAAAATGGCAATTGAGCCTGGTTTTATAGCTAGCTAAACCTCTCACTTTTATTACAGTCGCATCGGTTGATGTGTTTGAGTTTTTGGTTATCCCATTTGATAAGGGACTTTCCGTTTTGAATTTTCCTTTCAGTTCAGTATGTTTGTGATTTTACTTTTTACAAATATTTCGAAACCAGTAATGTATAAATACTTATGTATAGATACGAGATAGATACACAGTCGAAACTATTATTTGCTTTGTTCAATCATTATTAAAAGTGGAATAATGATATGATAATTCGTCTTTAGCGGCCAGTATCAGTGTATGGTTTATCTTTTTTTCAAAATAAGCTTAGAAACATTGATGATGAATTATTAACTTGCAAGAGAATAATCCGACCTCATTGAATCCGTATTCATGTGAATTCAATTTAACGCCTAAGCTAGATACGAATGTAAAAGAAAAGAATGTCAACATTGAAAATGAAACAAAGGTTAATCATTTGATTGATGGATTCGATCCATAAAATGTTAGTATACAGGTAAATACGATGATTAACGTATATTTTCAATTGATAATAATAACAATCCTATTGAGTGAGTTGCTGATTATCTATTTATAACTACATTTGTGTTTATATTGTTTATATGACAATCAGGTCTTTGGAGCCCAACTCGATAGTTTCAATTTAAATGGCGTCTAGACTCAAATACACACGAAACAAAGTTACTTATTCTCGAGCCTATGCCATGTGTATTGTTTATTTTAGACTTTTATAATTTGAATAAATGTTTTACACTGTTATCAATCAAATATGAGAATTTGAGTCTAATCGGTGAACATGAATTCACATGAATTGACATTCTTCCGGAGCACCTGAGATCACGACCAGTTTTTGTTGGAGTTCGTGTTGCTCAGTCTTTAGTTTTTTCATTTTGTTTCGTGTGTACTATTATTTATCTGTTACTCTTTATTTTTAGCCAAGGCGTTGTCATTTTATTTTCGATTTATTATTTTGACTTTTCCTCTAGTATTTTTCGATCCTCATTTTTTTTGTTTTCAACCGATCCTCATTGTTTACATGTATTTGTTAAACAATATGCTGTAAACCCTGAATCCAATGCAAGTCATGGTATCACGCATGAATAGACCACAGTGATGACAATGAAAGCAGTGACGGCTACATGGTTCGACCGACCATTTTTACATAAAATGTCCTGTACCTAGTCAAGAATATGGCATTTGTTATAAAATAGTCAGTTTCTATAACCTTAACTGCTTACTTGGATGGAGAGTTGTCTCATTGGCACTCATACCACATCTTCCTATATTTATATATGTAAAATGTACCAAAAATACAGAATTAAAACCGCAAACAATTTTTATAAACAACTTTTTCCACGACAAATGAGGCTGTAAAAATTGGGGCCCCCTTAGTTGCTTTCCTGGGCAACTGAGGGTTGATGTAACAGGTGATTGTTAATAAAATATGTTTAATATTTAAAAAAAAACAAAAACGAAACGCAAACAATAAGACGTATAAAAATGTCCAACCTACCCCTTCTAAAGAACTGCTACTAAATACATGAATATTGGATGTATAAATACCGAGACTTGCCGTACAGCAACGCAATTTCACACTCGACAAAACAGTCATATTTGGGAATAGGTACATTTGGTACTTAGCGGACTGACGACATAGATTTAAGGCCACCTACGCTGTGGTTAAAATTGTCGTTAGTCACAAACACACCACCAAGATCAACCAATTCGTGATGGTGAATAGCAAACATTGGTGGGTTAACGTTATTCGACAAAACTCAAACACGTTACATGTATCTTCAATGCGGCCAAAAGAAGAAACCATTCAACTTGACAAATTTTAATTTCGGCAAGTACAAAAAGTAAACCTCGGCAACCTGTTTCAGTTATAGTTTTGCTCTTTTAAAGCAAGATTATATTAAACGTGGACCACATAGGATCTAAAGGCTCTAGGTGGTCGAGTGGTCTAGCGCATTGGGTAAAATGCAAGGCGATTTGGTGCCAACATATCTCAGTAGCATGAGTTCGAATCCCGGCGAGGGAAGAACAAAATATTTGCAAAGCAAATTTACATTTCTAACGTTGTGGAGCTAATGTCTTCCTTGTTTTATTGTTTACATTGAAGTTTGCAAAATTATCTACCTTGAGAAAACTAAAGCATGAAATCCCATGACAGTATTGATTGAAGTGTACATGTCGTATGACGAGAAGTTATTCAGCCTGGTGACTTGGTATATTATACCTATGACAATATTTGTCAAGTTACAGGTATCTATTGATTTTTTTAATTGGTCAATCTGGATTTAATGTCTCGTTTTATTTTTACATTACTAACGTACTTATTCCAAACACATACACACTAATTTTACCCTAACAACAGTTTCTATTTACCATTGTACTTCCTGGTTTTGAAAAAGAAAGATCACTAAAGGTACATTTAAAATTTTCTACAAATAAAAACAAATATAAGTAAATGGTAAATTGAAAGGAATTTTCTTTTCGCTAATTTGAATCCGCAATCTCTTAATTAAAAACATTGCACCAGTTTGATCTTTTATTCTCAATCGAAAGTTCTGTCACAGCCATAAATCATGCACGTTATCGGGTTATTAAAAATGGGGTAATAAAAAATAAAAAATGGCCATTATTTATCAGCTAAGGGGGTCGTTTCAAATTTTTCACATCAAAAGGTTTTGTTGTCACCCCCCCCCCCCTTTACACTAATTTTTGCGTGAATCACATAATGACCCTCCTTAGAATAATGTTTCATTAGTATGACCCCCCAACCCAAAAGAAATCCCCATTGATTAACAGTGGGAAGAAGATGAGGACTGCATAGTGACAGGCAAATAACTATGAGAAGTATGTGGCCGTACGGTGACCTATAGTAATTAGTGTTAATTTGTGTGTCATTTTTGTCTCTTGTGGAGAGTTGTCTCATTGGCAATCATACCACATCTTCTTTTTTATATTGACACTATCTGTTACAGAGTATGGCAGAAAGAGATTTTCCTTGATTGAAGTCATTTTCTTTAATTTTGTACTGTTTTATAACATATTCTACTTTATAGTTCTATTATTTTGTATATGTAGCTTGGACTTATTAATTTGATACAGATAGTTCGTTATCTGGTTAGCAGTCATTGATAAGTGATATCCTCTTAATATTTTGAAATATTTTATTGGATAAAGCACATAAACTTTTAGGTAAATATTATATTGTCTTGATGGTAATCATTACTTTCCATATTCATTGTTTTGAAGCTGATGGAACTGATTTTGGTTAATACTTTTTAGTTTTATTCTGCTTTGAGAAAACCATGAATAAATAAAATGTAACATCGATTGTTTCTTCTGAAACATGATCATCTGACACATGCAAGAAGAAAAATAATAACAAAATAAGCAATTAATAAAACATATAAATGAGTATGTGCTTAAATTAAGGGAATGACGTAAAAAGTGAGAAAAAAAAGAAAGTAAACTTTTTGTTTCATTTCATTTGACTGCAACCTATAATTCTTCAAATTTAAATTTTATGTAAAAGTAAAATCACAAAAAATACTGAACTCCGAGAAAAAATCATTAAAACATTTCAATGTCGATTTTTTTCTGTTTATGATATTTTAAAAGAATGAACATTTTATTGCTGTCTGACAGATAATTATTTGTGAATGAAAAAACAAAACATAATAAAAAGGAGACGTCTCAATAAAATAATGACTTTAGTAAAATTTTAAGTTTTATAAATGTTTCGTGGACTTTAATTTTCTAATCATACAGTTTTAGAAAGTGCAACTAAAAATAACACATAGCAAATATCAGTGATTTTATGGTTCTGGTTCTTCCTGCATCAAATATGTAGCTTTATTTGAGCCTATATTTATATATAGGTTAAATTTCATTTCAATGTGGAAATGATTCAAAAAATACCTGAGTGTATTGTTTTGTGTGTATGAATGCAATGCTGCCTAACAAAATTAAAGACCTTTGATTAAAACATTAAATATTCGTTTTCTTCATCGAAATCTTTGTAATAATTTTAGTAATTATTTACAAATGATATTAGAATGTACACACCAGGGGCCGGTAAGAAGAAGCTCTCTTAGCACTTACGATCATCTTAAGACTGTCTTAGCGACTAACAGTGTAACAAGAAGCAATCTTATATCAATCTTAGTATAATTGACAGCCCTAAACATTTCAATTTCTTACGGATTTAAGTGAATTCTTTGCATCCCCTTATCATAAACTGATCAATTCGGGTAACTTGAAAATATCTAATTTTTTTTGTCGGATTTACAAATTACCAAATACTGTCGATTACACAAAGCAACCATAGCGAGCATATATGATTTATGGCAATATCCGTTAGACTCATCAGTGACGCTCATATCAAAATATTATAAAGCCAAACAAAAACAAAGTTAAAGACCATTGAGGATCCAAAAATCCTTAGTGTTTTAAAAAATTCAAAGTTTTGGGAAACGGGACATGGACCTCCATTTTGTTAAAATAATAAGTTGATTGTTTACGTAATCACCGTTACGGCAGTCAGAAGATCTCAGAAGTCTTCACAGCTACACCCATGGATTCGAAGTTCATATAAGATCATAAAAGGTGTTGATGATAGCTTAATCGTATCAAATTATTTTTTATATTTCCTTATATATTCAATGAGATATATTGCGGTTTCGAAAATATTGCAAAGTACGTTAAGATGCTGATAATATATTTACTGTAGTAATTTGTTTTAGTAAAGATTGTCAGTCAGACTTTTGAAGAATGCCCTAGTTTGTATATGGATTCCTGGAAAAAATTTCTCCCCTCCCTCCTTTTTTTGTTGTAAAATTAAAGTGATAAAAATGTTAATTTCACATCAAAATAATTTTTTTTTCAAACCATAAGCAAATGTAAGCAAGAGATCTGGAAAGGGAGATGTCAGCGCATAATAAGCTAATAGTTAACATTTTATTCAAAAAAGTGTTTTGTAAAATGATTTGTTTTGTAAAATGATTTTCTTACAATGCTACATGTTTACATTTGTTTACCGTAATGTACACTGGTTTCACATTAAATTTGTTCACATCTATACACCTTGTTTAATTACCTGTACATAAGATTTGTTCAAATTTATAAACTATGTCATTTAAATGTTCATTACATAGAACAAAATGCAATTTTTTTCGGACGACTTTTGTAGCAGTTAGGGAACGACCATTTGACTTCAAAAAGGGTGGAGTTTTTTTTTCTTTGAAAAATATTCTGATCCCAAATTTGAAAAAAAAAATGTTCCGGTCATACACAATTTATTCTGAATGCAGAGTTTCACCATACATAATTGTGTTAATTATAAAAGTAAAATTATTTGATTGCTAGCATCGAAAAAAACTGAATAAAACCGTTCGCGGGAAAAATTCTGACTCAGAAAAATAACATACCCACCACCCCTTTTTGAAGTTTATGGATCACTACATTTATATCTTTTCTATTTATTTCAAATTGTATTACTTTTTTTGAAAAGGGAGGGGGTAATGTTGGTTTTTTTAAAAGTATTTTTAAGTGTATTTTAACGGATCTGAGATACTAGACAAACAATACAATTTACCTCCCACGTTTTTAGTAATAGATTTATGAGTTAATCGTTGTTTGAGTAAAGACCAGTGACAAATATTTCTGTGTAAGTCCAGTCGATTCGGGAAGACCTTTTCAAATGAATTATGTGTTCGGCAATGGTGATGCTTTGAGTCTTGATAAGGTGTTAATAAAGCTACGTAATTTTTTTTATAACAAATAAATATATCAAGTTTAGACACATATTTCTGTAAAGAACTATATTAATAATTGTTATCAATATCAATTTTATTCAAAAATCGTTTCTTCCTTTAATGTACATGGTAAATTCATATTCTAAATGCCTAGTTTTGTGTACACTTAACCTACACACAGCCTACATTGACTATCGATTGCGTGTAGACAAAACATGATTTAAACTACATGTAAACATTGAGTTTTATCAATGGGAACGTACTTGTGTTTAGTTTACCTGTGAGTTACACTAACACAACACTGCGTTTAGGTCAATGTGAATACGACCTTAGTCTTGTGCTACGCCACTTAAACCTTGATCATGTTTTGTTGGAGTTTAAAACATATTGTTGTATCCAGAAAATATTACATCCATTAATAGATGATTAAAGATTTAGTAGAGGAAAGTCTTGGATTACCGAAATATATTTTTTTTTCCAATGCTCATCCTTCAAAATATCAACCTTAAAAGCGTTGTTTTATATGCGCCAATTGTTCATCATTATACTATATTACGTTCTATTGAATTGTTTGACATACCAATATCAATTTAACACCAGCTTTTTAAGATAAAAGCATACATTGATCATTAAATTAAAATAACAAACTTACACGGATGAGTACATGTGATGAGCTAGTATATATCATACGGTAATTAGAGAAAAGTTCTGATTTAAGTATTCCTTAGTTAAGTGGAGACTTATGTATGTTTATACATACCACTTAATAATTTTTCTTAACTAAGGAAATTCTTAGTTACATCTAAGTTGACGGAATACTTAAGTTAAGATGTTTTATGCATACGGCCTCTGTTACAGTCCTACATCTTTCCAAAGAAATATTTTCAAAATGATTTTTAGCAAGCTGAAATACACATGTTCCAATGTATGTTCTGAAACCTTTCATGCTTTATAGAGATGTTAATCTTAAGAATTTAAGATAAGTCTGGTTGTAAATATTCACATCCTATGGATAATGAACCATAACATATATGAGTGATCAGATACACTACCCTTGATAGATTGTGGTTTCTTCTGGCGCTGTACACTATCGAAGAGATTGCACGCTTACTTCAATATCGTCAACAATTTGTATACTTGACAGACATAAAAGCTTTTATTGTGTAACCCCCCTCCAGTAAATTGAATTTTTAATGGCAACTCACCAACTGTGTGATATTTTGGGTTATGACCCCCTATAAATGCCACCGACCCCTTCGGCTGATAAATTATGACTTTTATTCTAACAACGGTTTCTATTCAACTTTTATTGTTTCTATAGTTTGGTTCTAATAAAATCCTTATTTTAGTTTTCGTCCTAATGAAAAATTCAAACATGAACCAGTTTAATAACAAATACATTGTTTTAGGTAGTAAAGTATGTCGTCAAACATTCTCTGTGGACCCTGTAGTCATGTCAACACACACAAAAATGCACAGAAATGGTGTAATAATTGCGAGGAAGGTTTTTGTGCCGACTGCGAAAAGGTTCATAGATCAATGAAGGTAACCAGAGATCACACATTGATATCAATCGACGATTATCGTAAACTTGAAAATGTCCTTGTCAGTTTGAAATGTGATACCCATGGCAAGAAGTTTGATCGATACTGCAAAGCCCACGACGTAGCTATTTGCGTGGCCTGCTTTCCCTCACTACACAAACATTGTTCTGATGTTATTTCTCTCGACAAAGCAGCACAAAATGCAAAGAGATCAACAGCCCTTGACGACTTAGAAGATTCAATCAAAGTTCTTTTAGAAAACTTGAAAGATTGCATCAACAATCGCAACGTTGCTATGAAAAATCTTGAAAAAGAAGAACAAAGCGTCAGAAAATCAGTCAGTGAAATGAGAGCGAATGTTAACAAACATTTGGATGAACTTGAAAATAAAATGTTAGATGATTTGTCTAAACGGTATGTAAATTGTAAATCAAAATATGGAGAAGTCCAGAAGTATTTGAATAAAACAGAAAAAGAAATTAAGTTACTACAAGGACAAACATCCCAAATGAAGGTTGTCGAATCCGACTTACAGGTATTTCTTAGAACTCGTCAGATGAACAAATTAATCCATAACGAGGTACAAAGCATCAAATCAATGACAAGCACCTTACAGGATTACAAGATAGGGGTTGAGATTCATCAAGGAATAACTTCGTTACTAGAAAAAGTAGATAATTTCGGCAAGGTTAAAGTTGAAAAAAACACTATCAGTTTGCCATTTAAAGATGCAAAGGTCGACCAAGCTCAAATAGTACATACACCAATTGGTCGTTCTTTTGATCGAACAAGGCTGCAATTGCGACAGAAGTTCAAAATCAAAGACAATTACAATATCATGAATGTCCGTGGATGTGGAGTTTTACCAAATAGTCATTTATTGATTGCCAATCACAATGGCAACAAAGCAATAATGGAGTATAGCGACGATGGAACACACATCCGTGACATACCAGTCTCTGACACACCGTACGATTTGGCGATTATTGACAACGATCGCATGGCAGTTACATATGATAAAAAAGCATATATGGAAATATTGAACATTAACAACAAAACAGTTCACTTGAAAGTAACTTTCCATAGGAATTGTTGGGGAATTTCATACCAGAATAGACGCATTTACATATTAGTAGTTAAAGAAGGTATTGTGGAGATGGATATCTCAGGACAAAGATTACGTACAATAGGTGGGAAATTTGCTCGATGTGGAATTTTTCATATCACTACTACAAACGAAAGAATATATTGTACGAACTTTATCGACAACTTAGTTCACTGCTGTAGTATGACGGGTGAAGATATCTGGACATTCACTGACCAGTCTCTTGTTAACCCCAGGGGAATATCAGCTGATAGCAACAAGAACGTGTTTGTTGTAAATTCTAACAATCTGATGGTGATACAACATGATGGAAAAGGCAGTAAGACGTTACTTTCTAAATTTGACGGTCTGGACGTTCCAGTTCCCGTACATTACAATGGAGACAAGAAATTACTGTTTGTTTGTAATGTAAAAGGAAATGCCTTTCTATATAGTGTTATATAGTCAGAGACAGAACAATCATACAAGTACTGAAAATGTGCCCTTTACAAATTGTTTCTCGTTTTAAAGTAAAAATATATATTGACTTATATATATTGGATTTATGGAATGGATGTTGCAATATTTTAACATTACATGTAGTTTACGGTCAATAGGATTTAACCTAATGTACGATATGATCAATGTCGAAATAAAAACAAAATCCAGATACAAATATATGTTTCAAACTAATCCCATTTTTTTTTACCAGAGCACTGTGTAACACTCAAACCTATTTTGTTGTTGTTGATATAATGAAGCTGCACACACGAAAGCCTTCGTGTGATAGGGAATGGCTATCACAGAATCTTTCGTCACTCCTAGGGAAAAGTATTTCGTATGATAAAAATGTTGTGGTCTTGATTTAGTGTTAATGGTGAAATACTAAAAAGAGGGACCAAAGATACCAAAGGGACAGTCAAACTTATAAATCTAAAGTAAACTGACAACGCAATGGCTTAAAATGAAAAAGACAAACAGACAATAATAGTACAAATGACACAACATAGAAAACTAAAGAATAAACAACACGAACCCCCACCAAAAACAAGGGGTGATCTCAGGTGCTCCGGAAGGGTAAGCAGATCCTGCTCCACATGTGGCACCCGTCGTGTTGCTTATGAGATAACAAATCCGGTAAATAGTCTAATTCGGTAGGTCACATTCATGAAAGGGAAGGGGATTGTAGTTACGACGTACGGAACATATCCGATATCATTTGTGAAACGGTTATTCCATAACGGTCAACCACCTCGTAATGGCGTGCGTAAAATTTACGAAGGGATGATTTCAACTTCACCATTTGGAGCTCTTGGTTTAATAGCTTCCTTGTGAGCAGCAACCCTCTATCAAGAAAATCATGATAGGAAATGCAAACACGGGAATATTGTATCAATTGGGAGACAACTACCCCGTATGCAGGTGCTGCTGGAATGTTTCTACTTAGAAATGAAAAGTTCACAATTGGAAAGCTGAAATCATCTCTTTTGTCGTAAAGTTTTGATTTCAACCGATCCTCATTGTCAATTTCTAGATGTAAGTCAAGATATAAGGCCGACTTAACTGTATCGTAAGTTTGGAATATCAAACAAAAACAAAAGTAGAGTTTGATATTCTTTATAAACGACTTTCTCACAAGGAAAATCTTTGAAATCTTATCTTGTTTAGTTGTGGATTCAGTGTAAAGGTTATATGCGGTACTGACACACAAATCATTTCATCGAAAATCAGAAAGGATTCTTGTCAAAAGTAAAAGGTAAAATCACAAAATACTGAACTTAGAGGAAAATGTATTCGGAAAGTCCATAAGCACATGGCAAAATCAAATAACAAAACACATCAAACATCGAATGGACAAGAACTGTCATATTCCTGACTTGGTACAGGCATTTTCAAATGTAGAAAATGGTGGATTAAACCTGGTTTTATAGCGCTTACCCTCTCAATTTAGTGACAGTCTCACAAAATTCCGTTATATTTACAATGATGCGTGAACTAAGCAGACACAATAAATAAAATAGTCAAAATATGGGTACAGCAGTCATCATCGTGTAACAATTTTTAAAGGAACAATTTAACACAACACAAAACATCTATCTACAAACACATTCATTGATTTGCGTGTCAGAAAATTTTATACGTCTCATATATTTGTCGTTCAATGTACATACAAAAAATTTAAAACATTTTACATAGGCAATGTTAGCCTACAGGGTTAAATCGAAAGTATTAAGAATAAATTTCAGAAATAGACCGAGATTTAAAATAGTCCAAAATTAATATGGAATTTATAAGAATCCACAAATAGTTAACTCCACTACGCGATTGAATGATTTTGACGTTTGTGGTTCAACGTAGTTTGTAATTCATAATAGAAATATATCATAATGACATAAAATAGAACAATATTATATTGACGGGATCTTTTAAAGTACAGAGTTTCGTTATAAGAACCAAAGAAATACAAAAAGTTGCATATACAAAACACACCAGCAAAAATGAAAGACAATCATACACATTTATGGGATGTATAAGTACCGAGCCACGTTAAATGGATATCACATAAAACAATCCAACGGTAAAAGCAATATTAATAATAGAACAAAGACAAATGAAAGAACAATAAAACACGTTGTTAAGATGATAAACAACGTCAGTACGCAGAATCTAAACATCAAGACCATCATGTATTATTTGTGAAGTTGATACGGCATATTTATCAACAAGGTCTTGGTACCTTCCGATGAAATTTTTTAGAAAAAGGACGAGACGTTCTTTGACATACCACTGGTTCATCAACTTTCTACTCAGACACTGATGACGTTTTACAAGTCTGAGAAGGACCTGCAAGCTCTTGAATATCGAATAAGTTGGAAAATTTATTTCCCATATGCAGGTGAAGTTGGTATATTGCTACTAAGGTGGGGGAAATTTATAATTTCAAAATTAAAATCGTCTCGTTTGTCTTAGATTCTGGTACTGAGATGACTGTGGAGGTCAAATTCGAGGTATAAGTCTAAAAATGAGGCGGAGGAAGCCGTGTCTGTAGTTCCTTTTTTTTCTAGGTGGATATATTAACGGAACCCAATCAGAAAATTTCGGATTGTTTATGGAAAGAACATCATCAAGATATCTGAAAGTGAAATTAAATAATTTGGCTTCTTTGGTCCTCTTGTTTTCGACAAGTGTCTGGTGGAACTCCGATTCATATGAAAATAAGAAGAGGTCAGCAAGAAGAGGCGCACAGTTTGTTCCCATATGAATGCCGACCATTTGTTGGAAAAGTCTACCTCCAAACTCAACAAATTTGTTGTTGATAAGAAACTCCAGCATACTGACCACTTGTTCTTCTGTGTAGCATGTTTAACCTTTTTGTTTGTCACTATTAACGAAATATGCCTTATGAAATTCCAAAGTAATACATTTATAGTGTATGCTACCATTTTTATGTTGAAAGGCATTGTGGATTATTTCTTTTAGGCGATTTTTCAATTTCACATGGGGAATGGTGGTATACAGGGTTGAAAAATCAAAAGTTTTGTTAGAACTAATTTCAGAAAAAGACCGAGATTTAAAATTGTCTAGAAGTTTTTTAGAATTTTTAAGAATCCACATATGGTTAATACCACTACGACGAAGAGAAAATAGATAATCAACAAAAACTTCATTAATGATCAAATTGAGAATAGAAATGGGTAATGCGTCAAAGAGACATCAACCCGCCCACAGAGCAGACAACAGCAGAAGATCACCAACAGGTCTTCAATGCAGCGAGAAATTCTCGCACCCGGAGCCGTCCTTCAGCTGACCCCTAAACAAATATATATACTAGTTCAGTGATAATGAACGTCATACTAAACTCCAAATTGTTCACAAGAAACTAAAAGTTAAAATAATACAAGACTAACAAAGGCCAGATGCTCCTGACTTGGGACAGGCGCAAAAATGCGGCGGAGTTAAACATGTTTATGCTATCTTAACCCTCCCCTATACCTCTAGCCAATGCATAAAAGTAAACGCATAACAATACGCAATTTATGAATTACAATACGATAATCTTTTTTGTTATAAAACATTGATAGAACATTTACATTCTTGAACTTAACCAGTGTCAAAAATATTATGACATTCTTCAAGTAGATGTCTGAAAGATATTATGAAATACAACAACATAAATTCGAAGAGTCCCATTAAAATGTGATGGAACTAAACGAGTTCTTATCACTATACTTATAATATTGATACTGAGTTTAAAAACTAAAATAATCAGTTTACTTCTTTGGAAAACAACTATCGGGTACAATATCGGCATTATGGTCAACCTAAAGATTATCCGTTACTTAAAAGTGTCATTAACAACACGAATAACTGTATTTGATAAATCAAACGCGCGAGTCATCTACATATATCATATCAATGTCGCTCGAATCTAACCAGTTTGAAGACCAAATTAAATACGAACTTTACCATAATGTGTATCACCCGATAAGTCTTACAAAGTTGTGCAAAAATTATCGAAGGCGATCTATGTTTTGGTGATGAGCAAAGGTAAAATCTAGTATTTGGCTTTTTGATACGGAAATTTTGTCGTTCTATCAATCTATGTAGGCAATAAGAAATATTTAAATGATAATTGTAAACTTAAATCATCTGAGAAGAGACTACACAGCTACTTTTGCATAGGTACTATTTCCGTACTAAAAATTTGTAGTACTGGAAATCTATTTTTAATATTCAGTACTATTTTGTTACTCTTGGCACCTGTATTTTACAGTACTTTATTTGTACTTGAAATTAAGGTACTACAGATTTTTGGTCACTACTGTTATATTTTCAGCATTTTGCATTTTGAAAGTTTTTCTATTTCAAATTTCTTAAAGTTATGATTTTTAAACATGGAATATTGTATTATTTCTGTACCAAAATATTCTGTACAAATCAAGTACTGTAAAATACAAGTACCTAAATATTACAATAGTTTTAAAGTAAGGAAATGGTACTAAATATTAAAATGTAAATTCCAGTACTGTATTTTTTTAGTACAGAAATAGTACCTATGCAAAAGTAGCTGTGTTTATGGTATTTAGTTTTTGTTTTGACTTTGTTTTTATGTCCATTTTTTTCAGAAAAATATAATGTAAATGATTGGTGTCGTCTGGTTTTTTTGTTGGTTGCTGTTATCTTTTTATAGCCAAGAATATCAAATGTTGAATTGAATTTTTCCAAAAACTAAGGATTTTCTTATCCCAGGATTAGATTACCTTAGAAGTATTTTGCCCAACTTTTTTGGAATTTTTTATCAGACTTGGGTTTTCACACCGACCTATGGGAATGTTTGGCTTTATAAATGTTTTGATATGAGCGTCACTGATGAGTTTTATGTACACGAAGCGCTCGTCTGGCATTTTACATTATAATCCTTGTACCTTTGATATTCCTATCAACAGACTTGAGCATTACTGAAAGTATCATTCGTTCCCTTATAAAAGCTTTCATCATTTTAACTAAATCATACCAAACTTTATCGAAATGATGTCCAGTGTAAATGAAACAAATAGGAAACAGTTCAAACGAAAAAAAAACCCAACACATTGACATTATGTTTACACCGATTCATTAACAAAACAAAGGAATTGATTAAAAAAAAAGTAGGTCCACAGTGAATGAGGTTCGTCAGAAAACTGTACACCTCTCCTTGACGACCTGTTCCTATTTTCATATTCCGACACTTTTTAAAAACACGAATATCAAAGAAACCAGGTAATTTAATTTCACATTCAGATATGGTGATGATGTTCTTTCTGTTAACGATCCAAATTTATCTGATTGGGTTCCATTAATATATTTTCCAAGAACTAGAAATTATAGAAACAATAGAAATGGGTTCTTTGTCTCATTTTTAGACTTATACCTCGAAATTGATAAACACGGTTATTTCAATACCAGAATCTATGACAAACGAGACGATTTAATTTTGAAATTATCAATTTCCCCCACCTTAGCAGCAACTTTACCTGTATATAAGAAAATCATTTTCCAAGTTATTCGGTATTTAAAAGCTTGCAGCTGCTATTCAGACTTTGAAAAAAGTCAACAGTGTCTGCGTAGAAAGTTGATGAACCAGGGGTATGCCATACAACGTCTCCTACCTTTTCTAAAGAAGTTCATCGGAAGATACCAAAACCTTGTTCATAAATAATCCGTATCAACTTCACAAATAATACACAATGGTCTTGAAGTATAGATTATGGGTACTGACGCTGTTTATCATCTAAAAAACGTATCATAGCTTTTATATATCTTTTTGAATTTTTCTTTTACTGGTTAGTCTATAATTGGTGTTATTCATTTAATGTTACATCAAGTCATTGTGTTATTGTTCTATTTTTTGTATTATTGTCTTTATGACACCCTGACGGAGGTCGGGTGACACATTGTTAGTGTTTCATTTTTTTTCTTATTTATAATCTTTCTTATTATTCCACACTTTTTTGTCCAGACTATTTCTCGGAATTGAATGAACCAATGATGATGGAACTTTACCATAATGTTAACCCCCATGTGCAGATGTGCAATCGGGGGTTGGCATTTCCAAGATGGCTGCCGTTGTCATGAAAACAGAAATAATGCGAAAAATCTGAAAGTCTTCCAACATGAATGAAACTTTGTTAAATGTTACTTGGCATGCAAAGATTTGCCATCCAACTTTGGAATTTTCAGAATGGCGACTGTTGCCATGGAAACAGTACAAATATCAAAATTTTTAAAATTTTAAAAATTTTTCGAAAATTTGCAGAATGATGTATAGTGAAGTAAATTAAGTTAAAGGGGCACTAGCTACGATATATATAAAAAATCTAAAGCACAGAGATCTTTTTATGGATTGGGCTGGGGAGGGGTTGGTCATAAAAAAATCTTTGCTGATTCGGTATATTAACAAGAGTTCATTTTTATTTGTACCTTAATAATTTATAATAGGTACCAGGCTTACAATTTGATACTCCAAATGCGTGTTTCGTCTACATAATACTCAGTGACGCTTAGATAAAAAAAAGTTCAAATGCCAAACAAGTATAAAATAGAAGATCATTGAGGACCCAAAATTCCAAAAAGCTGTCCGAAATAACAGTTTTATTTTATCATGTGTTACTGAACATGCAACGAATTTTTCATTATTTTATAGGGAGTAAAGATACAATATTTCATTGTATGACATTTACATAATTTAATTGATAGATCACAACTGCGCATGTTATTATATATGGACTACATTTGCAGGTTGTGCTCCTTATACAAAAACATTATTTCAACAGAGTAGCTAGGAAGAAAAACGAAAAACGACACTAAATAAGTTTTTCGAACACATCTCTAATTTACCAATACGATTAACTATTTAACATCATGCATACTAAACATGTCAAAGTTCTAGCTATGACCTAATGTTACCATCTTGTTTGTCATTGTCGTCGTCCATAGAAGTCTAAATAAACCGTGACTTTGTTCCTTATAAACCACCATACTTCACAAAAATAGTGAAAACTTCATTTGTATTCAATGATGTAATTTCACATTGAATTTTAATATCCCTTATGAAAAATCAATCATGCAGCCTTTATAAAACATTTAATTTTGACTGATTTTAATACCAACACATGTGTTTAAGGTACTACATCATGTCATTCAGTATGATTTGTGGACCCTGTACTCGTGTCAACAGACGTAATCCTCCACAGAAATGGTGCACCAATTGTAGAGAAGGTTTCAGTGATGACTGCGAACAGACCCACAGGTCTATGATGGTAACTGCAGACCACACATTGATATTAACTAATGTAGTACACGACACTGAAAATGTTGCTGTCATTATGATTTGTGATATTCATGGTAAGAAATTTGATCTATACTGCAAAACACATAACTTAGCCATTTGCGTAGCATACCTTTCGTCAAAACACAAACATTGTGCTGATGCCGTTATTTCTCTTCATGAAGAAGTATGCAAAGACATCGACAGCCCTAGATGATATGACTGATTCAGTCAATGTCGCTCTAGATAACATGAAAATTTTCATCAACAATCGAAATGTTGCTATGCAGAATATTGACGTTCAAGAACAGAGCATCCGAAAATCCATCAGTAAAATGAGAACAAATTTAAACAAACATTTGGACAAAATTGAGAAAAAGTTGTTATATGAGCTATCAGAACTGTACACGAACTGTTAAATGAAATATGGGGAAGTCCTGAAAGCTTGTCATAAAACAGAGAATGAAATAAAGTTGCTACAATTACAAACTTCACGACTGAAACGTTTTTGACGTACAGTTATTTCTTGGAACTCGTCAGATCACCGAATTAATCAATGTTCAGGTACACACCGTCAAATCTGTGGCGAGTGCAATGCAGGATTACACGATAGAGATCATAGTAATGCACCCAGGAATCACTACATTACTTGAGAGTATTGATAACCTTGGAAAAATTAATGTTGAGGAAAAACACTTCAGTTGACTTTTCAAAGAGGCAAAAGTTGTTCAAGCTCAAAAAGCTTATATACAGCCCGTTTGTTGTTTGATAGTACAGGGATGCGATTGCGAAAGATTAAAATAAAGGAGACAGAGAATGAAATGAAAATCTACGGATGTGAGATTTTACCAAACAGTCATTTACTAGTAGCAATATACTCTGAAGACAAAGTGATAATGGAGTATAGCGACGATGGAAGACATATTCGTGACATATCAGTCTCTGACAAGCTGTACAATTTGGCAGTTATAGACAGCAATCTTATTGCAGTTTCATACGATGATTTTATGGAAATAATGAACATAACAGACAACAACGTTCACGCTAAGGTTACTTTTGATTCACCATGTTGGGGAATTTCATATAAAAATCGAAAAACTTATATCAAGGTCGACGATGAAGGAATAGTGGAGCTGGATGTGTAAGGGAACATATTACGCATGAGTCACCCTCTGTAAATAAAGTCATTACTTACTTACTTACTTACGTACAATAGGCGGGAAACTTGCTGAGAACGGCTGGATTTTCCACATAACTACAACAAAAGACAGAAGATATTGTACAGACTTCGAGAAAGATGCAGTATATTGTTGTAGTATGACGGGTGAAGATATCTGGATACACTGACCAATCTCTTGTAAATGCGAGGGGAATATCAGCTGATGGCGACGAGAACGTGTTTGTTGTGGGGAGAGAAACTAATAGCCTGATTATGATTCAGCATGATGGGAAAGGCAGTAAGACGTTACTTACTGGTGGTCTCGATGATCCTGTTTCTGTTCACTACAACACAGATAAAAAGTTACTGTTGATTTGTAATCAATATACTGGAGAGGTATTTCTATATAGTGTTACCAAGGAATCGTGTATCTAAGTTGAATATTAACATGGTCGACTTTAATCAATGTCTTATTATGCATCTCTGTCTCAGGCGATTACAATAATGTATTGTAGCTCTTTCTTTCTAATTGCTGATTTGATAACAGACAGTTTATTATTGTATTCGCTGCCAAAAGAGTACGACTGGCTTAAAAGTGATAAAAGATTCCAAACGAAATTAGTGGTAAATTCGTCAACATACGCTTATGAAGTTACACAATTGACAGAACGGTAAATTTGACACAAAATATGATAAAACTTTCTTACATTAACACCTACCTATATTTTTTTTACGTTAAATTTATTCAGATGGGTCCACACCATCTTATTAAAAGTATAAAAAAAAGATTAATTGTGGATCTGTGATTTTTGTCACGATAAAATTCCCAAAATAGGTATAAATTGATGAAAAATAGGAAAATCATCAAAATTAAGTATTTTCAAAGGTCCATAGCAAAAAAAAAAAAAGTGCACCACCGTATGATTTTTTTCTTCAACATTTTTTTTACAGTCTTATTAACCCAAAAATCAGGTGAAGAAAAAAAGTTTAATTATAAAAACTGTTGGTATACATCCTTGAGCCTAATTTTTGATAGAAATTTATTTATAATGAATGGCAATAATTTATTTTTAATTTATTGAACCATAAAATTTATTTTTGGCTCTTCACATTTTACATAATCTGCTTCGCTGATTAGTCAATGTGAAGAGCCAAAAATTAATTTTATAGTTGAATAAATTCAAAATAAATAATAGCCGTTCATTAAATATTTCATGATATTGAAGAAATTCCTTTTAAAAAATTTCGAACACATTAATTTGTTTTGTTTTTTGCTCAGATATATACAGTAAAAAGTATAATTGTTAATAAATCATTAATACGGTTATCCATCTGTGTCGATATTGAGGAAAAGATCAATGTATGAAGCAGTGCTTCTAGTATCAGATGTATCCTTAATTTCAGGTTCACTGGAATATATGAGATGTAAGAACGGTCACATTTGAAAATTTCCCAAAACTATATATCTTGGATTGTCTAATATTACATCCAATATATCTGTTTTTTAAATAACCATTTTGATCACTATGAATAATTTTATTTGATATTGGTTTAAGTCTTTGTGCAAGAGAATATGCTATAATTTTGGTATCTACATTTAAAAAGGTAATTGGTCTATAATTATCTGAATTTAATGGGTCATTTTTCTTGTAAATGAGGGTAATTAATCCTAGTTTCTGTGAATTTGGCAATTCTTTTTTTCCATAGCAATGATACAGGATATCTACAGCAAAGTGTTGTAAGTTGGACAAGAAAGCTCTTTCAACTTCAATTGGGAGACCCGGTGTTTTTTAAAGAAAATATTTCTATCTTTATATGTGTTAAAGGCATTAAAGGTTTACAAAAGTAAACATATCTTTATCAATTTCTGTGTTGATTAAAACAATTTTTCCGTCTTGATCTACATATTTATCTATGATATCATGCTTATTTTTTTGGTTGATATTAATCGAAACACCTCTTGATTGTGTGCTTCCAAACTATGATATAATTCGCCCGTAAATTCATTATCTATTGATTTGTCCGAAAAAATGTGTTTGTTTTAAAAATATTATGTTGCATTTCTGTTGTTGTATCCATTATTTTAGCCTAATTAATTTTTTTCATATTTTCTGAACCCTTGACAATTTAAAGAACATATATGCAATAGATTAAGTGACATCTTGGTTTTGTTTTTTCAGTATTTGATACCTACATACAAATATAAAAAGTAGAATATACAAACAAATATATTCAATTACAGAATTTAAAGACAAAATGACATCCATGATGTGTATCACTACTGACAGTTTAAGCCTTGACTCTGTGAGTTGTTAGTATAAATACATGTACACGCATACTTTTAATTTCATATTGACCGACTTTAGAATCGTTGACTGGTAAACAATATTGACCATCACATGTAAAACGATGATATGCACGAGGATTAACTTTGAGTTACATAGAAATATATAATATATATCTTTCTAAATGGATGAGTATTGGACTTATTTTTTCATAACTTGTATATTTTTAAAGCACTGTTCAGAAATGATCTTTTAGCTACCAGTGACCGTGTCTAAATTTTCGGGCTTTATACAACCCAAAAGTAAAAAATTATAAAGTGATATCCCGTTTTTAATAAGAATTATACAAGTACAGAAAACTAAAATAATATGGTAAAGGTTTTTGTCAATATTTCTTGGCTTTTAATTACTTATTATACACACATCACGTTCTAATACCTAAAAATACGATTCCAAGAGACGTGCATAGTGAAACAGTTGTGAAACATACACACTTTATGGAGGGACTATCATTATCCAAAAATAAAAATTTTAAATCGGGAACGAACAATCGTCGATAATTTAGTACAGAGTTTCGCAAAGTATCCAAATCTACAAAAGGACAATTATAGCTGTCTGAATTAGAATTATTTAAAGTCAGTTCCTTTTTGTAAATTTCTACAGAAAACGCACAAAAACGCTTGACAATCTAAAGAAAGAAAAATCTTTAATGTAACGCTCCGTGTTTTTAATTTAATCAATTAAATGTCATAATAAAATTAACGGTACCAATTTTCTTGCACCAGATGCGCATTTCGACAATACATGTCTCTTCAGTGATGCTCGTGGCCAAAATATTTGAAATCCAAAGCTTATATTAAAGATGAAGAGCTATAATCCAAAAAGGTCCAAAAAGTATAGCCAAATCCGTGAAAGGAATCAAAGCTTTGCATGAGGGAGATACATTCCTTAATTTATAATAATTTCTAATATTTTGTAACAGCAAATTTTAATAACTCAAAAAATCCGTATGTTCATGCCAGTACCGAAGTACTGGCTACTGGGCTGGTGATACCCTCGGGGACTAATAGTCCACCAGCAGAGGCATCGACCCAGTGGTAGTAATAAAATTAACGGTACCAATTTTCTTGCACCAGATGCGCATTTCGACAATACATGTCTCTTCACTGATGCTCGTGGCCAAAATATTTGAAATCCAAAGCTTATATAAAAGATGAAGAGCTATAATCCAAAAGGTCCAAAAAGTATAGCCAAATCCGTGAAAGGAATCAGAGCTTTGCGTGAGGGAGATACATTCCTTAATTAGGGCCCCGCCGACGGCGGGTCGCCCTATAGTGATCAGTCTGTCCGTCCGTCCGTCTGTCCGTCCGTCCGTCCGTCCGTCTGTCCGTCCGTAACACTTTCGTGTCCGCTCCATATCTAGAGAACCGTTATGATTTCATACTTAATACTTAACATGATTATTAACCAACACCAGAGGGTGTGTCATGTTGTATGTACAACTTCCTAGGTCAAAGGTCAAGGTCAAAAACTTTGGTTTCAGTTGACAACCCCGTGTCCTGTGGTGAAGATCGTGTCCGCTCCATATCTAGATAACCATTATTATTTCAAAGTTTATACTTGACATCCATTTTAACAACCACCAGAGGGTGTGTCATGATGTATGTACAACTTCCTAGGTCAAAGGTCAAGGTCAAAAACTTTGGTTTCGAGTTGACAATCCTGTGTCCTGTGGTGAAGATCGTGTCCGCTCCATATCTAGATAATCGTTATGATTTCAAAGTATATACTTGTCATACATTTTAACCACCACCAGAGGGCGTGTCATGATGTATGTACAACTTCCTAGGTCAAAGGTCAACGTCAAAAAAACTTTGGTTTCAGTTGACAACCCTGTGTCCTGTGGTGAAGATTGTGTCCGCTCTATATCTTGAGAACCGTTATGATTTCAAATATTATACTTGACATCCATTTTAACCAACACCAGAGGGTGTGTCATGATGTATGTACCACTTCCTAGGTCAAAGGTCTGTCTGTCTGTTGGTCTGTCCATCGCTAACAAATTTGATCCACATTATATTTTGAGAGGACAGCTGTTATTATTTCATACTTTATACCTGACAAACATTTTCAACTTAACATATATATTAACCAACACAAGAGAATGTGTCATAATGTATGCATCCTAGGTCTAAGATCAGTCTGTCGGTCTGTCCATCCGTTCGTTGTTCTTAACAAATTGTGTCCGCTCTACCTCTCGAGAACCATTAATATTTCATACTTTATACTTGGTGGGTCATAATATATTGAAGGCATAATTCTAAAAATATGTGACAAATATCAATTGGGCAACACCTTTAAACATATTGTTCAAACATCAATCCATATATCCAGAAGTCACCTTAGAGTAGTAAACAATGAGTTCACATCATGCAGTCATATCACTATTATACTATGAAAGTAAGATGAGAATATTTATCAGTTTTAACTTAAAATCTTAGATCAAAATCACACATGAGACTATGTAATAACTTCAAATAATGCTTCATATCAGATTATCCATACAACTTATTTACCCCACGTTATTGACAGCGGGGCCCACAGAGATGGCTCCCATCTCAATGATATCTAGTTTATAATAATTTCTAATATTTTGTAACAGCAAATTTTAATAACTCAAAAAATCCGTATGTTCATGCCAGTACCGAAGTACTGGCTACTGGGCTAGTGATACCCTCGGGGACTAATAGTCCACCAGCAGAGGCATCGACCCAGTGGTAGTAATAAAATTAACGGTACCAATTTTCTTGCACCAGATGCATCATAAAGGTCATGAAGATAATTTCTTGACTTACTCGCAGCGGTCTAGTGTTTTGTCGTTAATATTTTAAAAAAGGATCCATTTAAATTAGAAAATTATAGACCAATTTCATTATTAAACGTCGATCTTAAAAGTTTGGCCCATGTACTTTCTCAACGGCTGAAAACAGTTTACCAAACCTCATAAACAAAGATCAGTTTGGATACATAAAACATAGATTCATCTGATTTAATTTAAGGCAAATACAAGATATCATAGATTTTTCAGATATGTATATATATAATATAGAAGAGCTATTGTTTTTGTCGATTAGAAAAAAAAAATTCTTTGACATTCTTGAATGGAAATTTATGTTAGACACTTTATATCACTTTTGATTCAATGAAACATTCATAACTTTGGTTAAAACTTTATTATACTGATATTTAAACATGTATTATTAATAATGGGATTTCAGAAATGTATAATAATTTCAGAGGGATTAAACAAGGCTGTCCTTTATCTGATCTTTTTTTTTTGGTCATATCCGTTGAAATATTGGCACTGAGACTTCAAAATAACGAAGATATAAAAGGATTTCAGATAAAATTTGATAGGAAAACACATTGTATTAAAATAGACTAAGCCAAAAAGCTGATGACACAACTTTATTTTTAATGATAAATATGACATCAAACTAGCATTGAATGAAATTGAAATCTATGGATCTTATTCGGGATCAATTATGAATAAAAATAAAACAGAAGGGATATGGATAGGAAAATTCATCAATAGTAAAGACAAAATTGCAAATATTAGCTGGACAGATAAACCTGTAAAAGCTTTAGGGATTTTATTTTGAACATGATAATGAAGAAAGTGAGAATTTACATTTTGAAAATAAAATGGATAAAATGGACAAATTGTTTATTCTTTGGAAAACACGAAATCTCACAATCTTAGGGAAAGTTTTGATCATCAAATCTTTGATTGTACCACTCTTTACCTTTTTAGCGTCATTTGTGTATTTCCAGAAAAATATTCAAAAGAAATAGAAATAAAATGTTTCAAATTTATCTGGAATGACAAAAAAGATAAAGTTAAAAAATATACGATGATACGTCGTTATGAAAACGGGGGTTTGAATATGTTTGACATTGAAAGCCACTTTGAATCACTAAAAACATCATGAATAGGTATAATCTTAAATAAAGATGTTGCCAGATGGCAACTCATACCTTTGAAATATTCAAAAGGCTTAGAAAAAGACTGCCTAGCAGTTTCTATGAATATGGATTATAATAAAATTGATCAATATCTTCTTATATTCCAAATTTTTATAAAAATGTATGAAAAAGCTGGATGAAAAGAGGAGGACAGACAGATAAACCAAAAACCTTTTACGGAATTAGAAAACAAATGTTTGGGGGAATAAATGCATTAAATTTTTTAAATAACAAAAGTCTTTTTTTTTCAAAAAAAGGATAAAAGGTTATTTGATTTATATAAATGATATTGTAGATGAAAATCGGAAAATTTCACAAGATGTAACTTTGCAAACATTAAAAATAAACCCAACTGGATAGCTAATTTTACATCCTTAAAAAGACACAATTCCAAAAGATTGTTAACAGTGTCTTAGATCAAAGAATTTCAAGAGAAGAAGAGTCAATGTAAAAAGACAATGTTTGTCAATTAGTGGTTATCATATTGACATTTCTTTTTTTGTCAAATAAGTTATAATATAACAGACTAGTTAAGAAAATAGTTGTGAAAAGGATTGGTATAAATGTATGGCTAAATGCATAATCATTACAGACAGAATTTCATTTGAAACCACTCTACAACTCTATGGAAACTTTTACAAAGTATATTATCTACTAAATATTTATTGTTTAGATGGAAGGTAACAGACAATGATTAATGTTACAAATGAGTATCGACATTATTTTATGTCATGTTCTTTTTTAAACGATTTTTCTGAGAAAAAAATCATAATTTATTGCAAAAATTAAATATAAAAAGCAGCTATCACATTGAAAGAGCATGTGTTTGGCTATAAAATATCTAATAAGTACTACTTTGGCTTTTACCATCTTAGTACTATTTTTGGATTTTCAATTTATAAATGCTACTATGTATCTGATCAGAAAATGAAAAAACTTAATGTTTTTGTCTATTCATTAGATAATTTACAAACAAAATGTATCATTCAAAAATGTTAGAACAAGTTAAATGTTTAGTTAATGTTAAAAACATTTATAAGATTGATGCTCGAAGACAATGTATCTTGTATCTTGATGAGATTGCGTGGTAGCGTACTGGAAGTGAAGAATGAAGAGTCGAATAATTATAACTGTCAACCTAATTGAAGTGACAGTTCAAAGCACATGAGTTATCCTAAACATCGAAACAGATTTTGACACTCCCACATTTTCATTTTTTGGAATTTTGGATCCTCAATGTTTAATTGAAGTGACAGTTCAAAGCACATGAATTATCCTAAACATCGAAACAGATTTTGACACTCCATCATTTTCATTTTTTGGAATTTTGGATCCTCAATGCTCTTCAACTTTGTACTTGTTTGGCTTTATAACTATTTTGGTATGAGCGTCACTGATGAGTCTTGTGTAGACGAAACGCGCGTCTGGCGTTCTAAAATTATAATCCTGGTATTTTTTAATATGCTTTTTTTACAAAAATCAAGTCTTAAAGGGTACAACATCACCAAAAAAAAGATAAAAACAAGAACAATGTTATATGATAAAGACAAACAAACAACAGCACACATGACACAACATAGAAAACAAAAAAATAAACAACACGAACCCCACCAAGATGATTAATTTCTTGATTGACAACATATTTGTTACGTTCGGAGGACGTGTTTTTCAACAGACTGTCGGCATTCCAATGGGAACCAATTGTGCCTCTCTTCTTGCTGACTTGTTTCTTTATTATTATGAGGCTGACTTCATACCGGAACTTCTTAAGTAGAAAGATAAGAAGTTAGTAATATCTTTTAACTTTACTTTCCGCTATATAAATGCTGTTCTCTCACTAAATAATTCAAAATTGGCTTCCTCCGCCCCATGTTTAGACTTGTATCTCGAATTTGACTTACACAAACATCTCAGTACCAGAAACTATGACAAACGAGACGATTTTCATTTTCTCCCATCTTAGTAGCAATATACCAACTTCACCTGCATATGAGATATATATTTCCCAACTTATTCGATATTCAAGAGCTTGCAGCTCCTACTCAGACTTTGTAAAGCGTCATCAGTGTCTAAGTAGAAAGTTGATGAACCAGGAGTATGTCAAAGAACGTCTCGTCCTTTTTTCTAAAAAGGTTCATCGGAAGGTACCAAGACCTTGTCGATAAATATTCCGTGTCAACTTCAGAAATAATACATGATGGTCTTGATATATAGATTCTGCGTACTGATGTTGTTTATCAACTTAACAACGTGTTTTTTTGTGCTTTCATTTGTTTTTGTTCTATATTTAATATTACTTTTGCTGTTGGGTTGTTTTATGTGATATCCGTTTGACGTGGCTCGGTACTTATACATCCCGTCGATGTGTTTGTATTGTCTTTCATTTTTGCTAGTGTGTTTTGTATATGCGACTTTTTGTGTTTCTTTGGTTCTTATAACGTGATTATGTACCTTAAAAAGATCCCGTCAGTATGCTATTGTTCTATTGTATGTCATTATAATATATTTCTATTATGAATTACAAAATACGTTGAACCACAAACGTCAAAATTATTCAATCGCGTAGTGGAATTAACTATTTATGGATTCTTATAAATTCTATATAACTTTTGGACTATTTTAAATCTTGGTCTTTTTTCTGAAATTGATTTTTTTACCCTGTATGCTAACATTGCCTATGTGAAATTTTAAAATTGTTTGTATATACATTGAACGACAAATTTATGTGACATATACAATTTTTCTGACGTTAGACACGCGAATCAATGAATATGTTTGTAGATAGATGTTTTTGTGTTCTGTTAAATTGTTAAAATTGTTACACGATGATGACTGCTGAACCCATATTTTGACTATTTTATTTATTATGTCTGTTTAGTTCACACACCATTGTAATTATAACGGAATTCTATGAGACTGTCATCAAAGTGAGAGGGTTAGCGCTATAAAACCAGGTTTAATCCACCATTTTCTACATTTGGAAATGCCCTTACCAAGTCTGGAATATGACAGTTCTTGTCCATTCGTTTTTGGTGTGTTTTGTTATTTGATTTTGCCATGTGATTATGGACTTTCCGATTAGATTTTCCTCTAAGTTCAGTATTTTTGTGATTTTACTTTTT
This sequence comes from Mytilus edulis, assembly GCA_019925275.1. Taxonomy (NCBI): domain Eukaryota; kingdom Metazoa; phylum Mollusca; class Bivalvia; order Mytilida; family Mytilidae; genus Mytilus; species Mytilus edulis. The sequence goes on from CM034352.1 coordinate 12,253,774, forward strand.
GAACGCATCTATTCCATAGAACTAGAGATAAAGGATACAACAGATACAGTTCAGTCAGCCTCATATCATGACTTTCATCTAGAAATTGACAATGACGGTCGGTTGAAAACAAAACTTTACGACCAAAGAGATTAGTTCAGCTTTCCAATTGTGAACTTTCCATTTCTAAGTAGGAACATTCCAGCAGCACCTGCATATAACATGGTAATACTACATGGTCCACATTTGAAATGACTTGTTTATTTTCAAATGAACGTACATTAAATCTTCTTGATTCCAAATTAAAAGGGTTATACAGACGGTTGGCTAGAATTGATCCTGTTATAATATCTGTATGTTAATGAATTTAATCCAATTTATGCCTGTGAATAACATTTGGTAAAAATAACTGGTAACTCATATGCTTTGTCTTATTTATATAAAGTTTGTGCATCATTGCATAATTAATAACTATGGCAATATTTCTACAACATTCTGTATAACGCAGGTTGATATATTTGTGATTCACAGACTTAATAGGGTAGTTATTAGTATTTCTTTCTCGTGTATTTATTCATCTGCATCTTTTTTTTAAGTTGAATTTGTCAGCACTAACTATTTTGATCTGAGCGTTACTGATTAGTCTTATGTAGACGAAACACGCGTCAGGCATATCAAATTATAAGCCTGGGACCTTTGATAACTAATTGGACCATGATCATAGCTTATGTCACATGTGGTACTAAAGATATGTGTTGTGTACATTAAATACATATCTTAAAAGAAACATCTGGTTTAAACAGCTATCAACAACACTAACGACAAAAAGAGATCTGTTGAATATTTTTACCTTTTATTTCTGTTTGTTTTTTTCACACATTGTTGTCAATGTAATGAAATTTGATGCGACTGTCATACAAATTTGAAGTATAAACCTAATCTCTTTAAAATAACCAATACAAAAACACCCATGAAAGTTATTGGGTACTAAAAATTATATGCACATCTTAATTTGCAATCCAGAATCACACTTCAGTTGAATCATCTAGTAAGTCATGAACATTTTAGTAAAACTTACGATCAATTTTTGTCATAAGAGTTTTTGTGAAAAGAGCCAAATGTCTATGACGTCCTCATTAGTTTAGTTAATATTTTTCTTATATTGACCTATTGTTGTATATGCATATAGTACAGTGTTCAACATTGATAAATTGTCAAATACAAAACAAAAAATTATCACTGTTTGATAAAAATAGACCTTAATCACTCGACGAAACAGAAATGTTTAGACTTTGTCATTCATATCAGTATGTAAGGTTAACCTACACTCATAGTTACTGACTAGATATAATAGTGGCGTTTCGTACATAAGTATCAACTCGATGAAGTGAATTGTAAGTAGTTAGTGATTTATAATATTTCACAGAGGTTAGCATATTTCTTTCTCTTCCTCTATCCGATCATATTGTTTTAAATATATTTTTAAACTTATTCAATTTTGATACAGTCAGGGAGCTGTCAAGAGAGAATAACCTGTATATGTCTTTATTTTGAATCTTTCAAGCTTTCATTATTTCCATTAACTTAACGGCGTTAAGATTATGATGCATATAGAAGCCCCGATGTGTATTCAAGTTTAAAATAAATTTTAATCAAAAATAGATATTAAATGTGTACATGATAATACAGGTTACATATTTTAATCACAGAATTACAATATCCTTTTCTCTGTTTGGGTTTTGATACCAAATTTTACTTGACTGAACACCTAGTAACTTTAGTTATCTTTCTTTCAGTTCCAATGTTAATGGAGACAGAGTGCAATATGAAATAAGAAAGAAATAGACAGAGTTGCTTCACTAAAAAATATACAAATGGTAACTTTGATATATTAACCCGTCCACTTTATGCATGTATGTGCCTGTCCCAAGTAAGGACCCTGTAATTTAGGGAATGTCGTTTATAAATATGTGTTATAAATTTGTTTTTCGTTCAATTTTTGTACATAAATTAGGCCGTTTGTTTTCTACATTTATAATTTCAGGCTCTTATAGCTGACTATGCGATATGGGCTTTGCTCATTGTTCAAGGCCATATGGTTACCTATAGTTATTAATATCAGTGTCATTTGGTCTTTTGTGGAGAGTGGTCTCATTGAAAATTATACCAAATCTTCTTTTTTTAAAATAGTAAAATTTAGTAGATTAAAGCAAGAATCGGTTAATATATTTTCACTAATACTGATATTTGTACAAAGTTAGAAAATACATTTCCAATAGGAGGAAAATGAATGATTGCATGCATGTCGTGTTTTTTTTTTTATATATATTTGAAAAAAAAATTAAACAAAAAAGGAAGATATGAGAAGAATTATGACCGCATTTTCTTAGACCGTGTATATTTACGCCAAACATTTTCATTTTAAGGTAGATAAGGTGTCTTCCTCCATCTTGGATTTGGAAATACCAGAAAACAAGGTCTAGATCTTTAATATAATATGCAAATGTTTAGAGAAGTAGGTAATTCATGTGTAACTTTCAATTCAATATTGAAAATGACATATGTTTTATCATATTTATGGTTGTATGTTAAAAAAAACAGACAAATTTTGTTTCATTAATTTTTTTCCAACTATGCCACATATGGGGAAGCAACTCAAATGCAAGGGAAGAGAATTCAGAGTAAGGTACTTTTACAATATAATGTGTTAGGAATTTACCTATTTCATAATGTAGCATCATATGTCCTTTTCTTGGCTCATATCTTGACTTACATCTAAAAATTGACAATGAGGGTCGGTTGAAAACAAAACTTTACGACAAAAGAGATGATTTCAGCTTTCCAATTGTGAACTTTCCATTTCTAAGTAGCAACATTCCAGCAGCACCTGCATACGGGGTATATATTTCCCAATTGATACGATATTCCCGTGCTTGTATTTCCTATCATGATTTTCTTGATAGAGGGTTGCTGCTCACAAGGAAACTATTAAACCAAGATTTCCAAATGGTGAAGTTAAAAATCATCCATTCTTAAATTTTACGGACGCCATCACGAGGTGGTTGACCGTTATGGAATAACCGTTTCACAAATGATATCGGATACGTTCCTTACGTCGTAACTACAATCCCCTTCCCTTTCATGAATGTGACCTACCGAATTAATCTATTTACCGGAATTGTTATCACATAAGCAATACGACTGGTGCCACATGTGGAACAGGATCAGCTTACCCTTCCGGAGCACCTGAGATCACCCCTAGTTTTTTGGTGGGGTTCGTGTTGTTTATTTTTTAGTTTTCTATGTTGTGTCATGTGTGCTGTTGTTTGTTTGTCTTTCATTTTTAGCCATGGCGTTTTCAGTTTGTTTTAGATTTATGAGTTTGACTGTCCCTTTGGTATCTTTCGTCCCTCATTTTTAACATCAGACATTTTTATAATTGTTGTACGTTTATAAATGTAATATAAGGGAAGCAATTTACATCTTCTTAGCCTTTTAAAGTTATCAATGATTAGCAAATAGCCATTGGAAATGTCGTAATACAGCCTTATAATACTGGATAAGCTAATTAAATTTACCCAGTTTTCGTATCACGTTTTCATTTACACCGAATTCAGTGTGAAACGAGATATATACGAAATAGATAATGGGTTACAACCATAAGAGAAATATGATTATTAAAAATAAAAGTTTACTTGTTGTATCAATTGCTTTAAATTTGTAGGGAAATATTGTTTGGATCTCACAAAATCAGTCATTGACAAGTATCCCTCCTTTAGAGAGATGCATTGATGACATAAATATAATGTTAGCACCGGCTCTACAAGTAAATGAATTTGAAGACATCGTTCGATCAGTATATAGTATGGTTTATCTATTAGCAATGAATATAGGAAAGCTCGATAACAGATTTGAACACACTAAAATCATCGGTGTTGGAAGTGCGTTTGATGGAACAAAAGTAAAAGAACTGAACGAAATTGACTTTGTGATACATGTAAAAGTTCCCAGTGCCAGCAAAATATTGATCGCTGGTGATGATCCATGCCGTGCGCATATTTCAATTGACAACAGCTCTAAGCATGAATGGAAAGACATGTGTGCCGATTTTGGTGATTTGTGCAATAACCTGTTGGTCCCTTCAAAAGTGTTATCTGTTCTCAAAGGTCTTGTAATCAAAGCTATTGACGAAATCAAATCAAATAAAAATAAGAAACAAATATCTCGGAAATCTGGGAAACTCTGTTTAGCCTCAAATCACGTTGATGGATCTGGCCCTAATCAAGTAGTTAATATGCAGTGGATTTCATCAATATCTAAAACAGTCACAGAAATATCAGTGGATGTAGTATATGCTTTAAGTGTTGAAAAAGAATTACTTCTTAATATTCGGAATTATATCCGAAAAGATCTCTGGGAGTACATTTGGACAGAAGCAGAAGCAGTAGGGTTAGTCACTCCATCTAGAGGTAGAAATATGCATAGTATGCCTTGTTCTATAAATCATAGTCCTTGCTGGATTTTTCAGTTTTCTGAGATTGAATGCCAGATGGTCAACAATGACGTACACGAAATCCATAAGAAATGCTATCGTGTACTGAAATATATTTGTCAAACTGATTACGCAGTTAAAAATCACACAACACTTAAGTCACTTAGTTCGAACATGATTAAAAATATAGTTTTAGAACATGATCACATATGCCACGGATTTAAAAATACACAGGAATGCTTCATTGATATGGTTAAGCGTTTAAAGTCTGCGGCAAACGAGGATTTTTTACCAAAGTTTATACTACCGAAAACAAATATTTGGTATTTTGACCAAGAAAGCATGTGTCCTAAACCTCCACATCAGGTTATTTCATACCTTTTTGAGTTCATAAATCGATTAATGGCAACCAAATCAGAAGATTATGATTTTACAGAAGAACTTCAGTTCATTCACAAGCATTTGCATTATGTTTTCGGACAAATAAACAAATGATATAGGTTTGACTCACGTCAATCATTCACCAATTCTTGTCATTTGATGTAAATTTGAGAACAGTGCAAGGAAATTATTTGACTTTATTGTTAATTCTGAAAAAAAAAGAATTAGCAAGGCCATTGTCATCTTTGAACATAAGTTTGGCATTAAAGAATTCGACTGTTTTAGTTATATTAAAAGTATCATAACTATAAAATACCGTAAATTTTGTGTTAGACGCATAAGTGCTGCTAAAATGAAAAACAATCTCGTATTGTAAATTTTAAAAAGAGGTGCGAAAGACAACATTCTTATAATTCTAATCATTTTCTGTGCTTTGTTTTGTAATTCATTTGATTATATAGCTCAAATTTTTGGCACCATGACTGGTTTATAAAATCATTTTATCTTATCTCCACACAGTTAGAATTATAGATCGAAAATAAACTGACAACGCCATGGCTTCAAAAGAAAAAGTCAAACAGATAAATAATATTACGCAAGACACAAAGGATTATTGAATGTTGCAATTCTATTTACTGTTCAACAATCGAAAGATAGTTGATGATTTAACAGTAGTTTTTTTTCGTCTGAAATTTTATGAATTATCTTTCCCGTAAATTCAGTACTGTTCGGTATTTTTGCAGACAATTCAGTTTATCTATGTTATGTACCTAAATGTATATTTGTAAATTACAAATACTGAATAGTGTGCACACAGACTGAACAGGTTTTAGTTGCCTGCAAGCGAAATGTCCGAATAGTACTGAATTTAACAAAGTGCTTAGTCGGAAAATCGACCGAAAGACAGAATATGAACTAGTCCGATATGAAATTATTTCTTGTCAGGATCCTTTTTTGTTTTATTACATTTGTTTTTTGTAAAATGTATTGTTATAAATAAGCAGTTAATTTTCACGTTTGAATTGTAAAACTACTTTTTTGTATTATGACCATTTATAGCTGGTTATACGGTGTATGTTGGTTTTTTTCATTTTCGAAGGCTTTTTGTAACTTATAATTGCTTATATTCACGTTTTTTGAATTCTGATGTATTGTACTGATAAAATCAGTATTAAAAACAAAAATGCCTTATTCTATATTAATTGTAAGAATATGATTACAGTTATAAAATATTTTGATAAAATAAAATTTAATTGCATGATGATTTTTTTAAAACTTATGTCACATGATATACAATGTAAGTAATCATGAAACTTATAAAAATAGATATGAAACTTGATATTGACATCTTATAAAAACTTACTATTTTATCAACATTCGTGTTAACTTTAGAAAATAGAATAAAGGCAACGGTTGTATACCGCTGATCAAAAGTCATAAATCGTTTGAGAGAAAACAACCCGGATTACAAATCAAAACCGAGACACACACATCAACTATAAGAGATAAAAAAGAAAAGAAACACACGACAATGCAACATACGAACTATAAGATAACAACTATCATATTCCTGACTCGGTAGAGGACATTTAAAAAAAACCAAATGGTGGATTGAACCTTATTTTGTTGCTAGCAAAACCTAGCGCTTTATTAGAATGTTAGATAGACAGCGAATGTGACAACATTACATGACAGGAATACAGTACAAATAAAAGCAAAAACACTCAGGACAGAAATAAAAAAATAATATAATATAGAATTGAGAATGGAAATGAGGAATGTGTCAAAGAGACAACAACCATAGAAAAAACAACAGCAGAAGGTCACCAACCATAGAAAAAACAACAGCAGAAGGTCACTAACAGGTTTTCAATGTAGCTAGACATTCCCGCACCCGGAGGCGTCCTTCAGCAAGCCCCATAACAAATATATACTAGTGCAGTGATAATGAACGCCATACTAATTTCCAAATTGTACACAAGAAACTAAAATTAAAAAAATACAAGACTAACAAAGGCCAGAGGCTCCTGACTTGGGACAGGTTCAAAAATGCGGCGGGGTTAAACATGTTTATGAGATCTCAACCCTCCCCCTAAACCTCTAGCCAATATAGAAAAGTAAATGCATAACAATACGCACATTTAAAATTCAATTCAAGAGAAGTCCGAGTCTGATGTCAGACGATGTAACCAAAGAAAATAAACAAAATGACAATAATACTTAAATAACAACAGACGACTAGCAGTTAACTGACATGCCAGCTCCAGACTTCAATTAAACTGATTGAAAGATTATGATTTCATCATATGAATATCAGGCACAATCCTTCCCGTTAGGGGTTTAGTATCATACCATCATAACATATATGAGAAGAACATAACCCGTGTCATGCCAACGACTGTTTTTTTTAATAAATGTGTTTAGTTCCGATGCAAAGACCCTATAAGTGAATCAATATTAACGCCAAAAAAAGCAATATTTAGGGACCTGACAACAGTATCGTAACTATATCCCTTCTTGATAAGTCTATTTAAAGGTTTTGTTAGTTTCTGAGGTGAATACTGACATTTTTGTGCTTTATAAAGAATATTTACATAAAAAATTGAATGTGAAATACCTGAACGTATAAGAAGTCTGCATGTTGAGCTATATTTACGAATGATGTCCTTACCGATGATAAAATTTAGTAAATGTTTTGACTAGTTTGTGATATCAAAAACCCTGGTGTAATAATTTTTCAGTAATACATAAATTTCTCTCGTTAAAATCCAAAACATTGTTACATACACGAGCGAATCGTACAAGTTGAGATATATAAACACCGTAAGATGGTGACAATGGAACGTCACCATCTAAAAATGGATAATTAACGATAGGAAATGAAAAATCAAGCTTTCCGTTACTGATATAGATTTCAAGATCGAGGAAAGGGCAGTACATTTCGACATGTTAACCAAAGAATAACAACGAATACCTGAAATTAATTTACGACATAACACAAAAAATAGCATTTTAGAATTACGAACTGTGCGACACACTAATGTATCAACGTCACAAAAAGTGACGTCTCAGCAATTGAAAAACAGATTTAACACGTCAAGAGCTTTTCCCCCGGGGAAACCGCATCAATTCAACAAGAATTTGGTGGGATTACTTCAGTTTTCGGTTAAAAATGGGTACCGAAGTGCGGCTGGAATGTGACCCACCCGCATTTATATATATTAATTTGACCCCCATTCATATATTAATGCATATGATTTTCAGCCCACTCATATATGGGGATGGGCCTGAGTACGGAACAACAGAAATCAGGTGTGGATCCAGGATTTAATGTCAGGGAGGCAAAAATATTGTTCTGCGGAGCGAAACATGTTGCGAAATATTTTTGTGTAAATTAGCAAACGTTTACGTGCTGTCATCCATTCCGCTTTGTCTGCAAGTATAATTGTCTGCCTAGCAAAAAGTGGCAGGATTACCTCGGTTTTCGGTAAAAAAAAAAAAAAAAGGGGGGGTACAGAAGTGTTCATTTCACAAATTTATTTTTGAAATTTGTTTTGGGGATTGGCAAAACTGATAGAAGTGCTAGATGGATTATTTTTTTTTTTATCAAATCAGGGTCAGGATATGTTTTGAAAAAAATCCCACTTGTTTTTGGGGTGTCATATTGAGTGGTGGTATTTCGCCTATGAGATTTAAGATCTATATAGCTTTACATCTTCGAATTATGAACCAAAGTATATTTCGCAGGTATTTTCGAGTTAATATAGAACTGTGTTAGTAATTGAGTAAAAGGTAAAATCACAAAAATACTGAACTCCGAGGAAAATTCAAAATGGAAAGTCCCTAATCAAATGGCAAAATCAACAGCTCAAACACATCAAACGAATGGCTAACAACTGTCATATTCTGACTTGGTACAGGCATTTTCTTATGTAGAAAATGATGGATTGAACCTGGATTGAAATTATAGCTAGCTAAACCTCCCACTTGTATGACAGTCGCCTCAAATCCGATGTATAGTAAGAGAATTAGTTGTATTATCTTAATGTGGTAGAGCTATATATTTATGTTTTATGTTAATTTAGATTTTATGTTATTAGAATATATACTGGATATATTCTATTTACAGTTATTTATAGTTTATATCGGTGTTTCTTCAAAATCAAACTGTCTAAAACAAATAAATCTTTCGCATATAGTTGCTGCTGTAAACTAAATTCTTATAAATGAAGTGGGTGATTATTACCTTTAGTTTGACATTCGAAAAGAACTACAAACGATAAGACTTGTATAACAATATCCGATCAGAATTACAAATAAAACATCATAACTATATATATATAAACACACGAATGCTGGATGTACAAATACCGTTTATGAAGCTAGCCCTTCCAAGGAAAAATTTATCGTCTGTATTTGTGTATTTATTACATACACATTTGGTTGCTACAATCACAGGTGTTGTGTTGTATTGAAAAACTAGATTATAAGCGCATATACTGAAAGCTTACAAGATCGCACTTATGTGTTTACATTTTACCGGCAAGATTGCGGCTTCTGATAGTATGATACAGATTGGAATTACTTTTAATCGAAAGCATATCCAATTAGGTTTAAAAAATCCTGAAAAAAACAAATTTACATTTTACACAGTATAGAAAATATCTTTCATTTCTGCACGTCGGAATCACTAAAAATATGCTATTTTCATTCAGCGAAAAAAATGGACTATTTGTTTCAACTGCATTTAAGGTCTATTTTTGCTGCATGTACCTTTATATTTTTTTAGATTGTTATGCAACATTGACATTTCTAGAAACAGAAACTGCTACTTGTTTTTCCAAAGTTTTTGTAGTTTTCGAGAAAAAAAAAACGAAACACCACAGGTACCCTTTGGGTAATGTATTACGAATAATTGCGACCTTGTAACCTATAAATGGAATGCTCTTTTTAATTCATTGAGGTGTAAAGTGTAAGACGTGCACACAAATTCAGATGATGATGATGATAAATGGCTGCTAAATGACCAGCGGCAAATTATACGCATATTCAGGACAAGAACGTGGTAATGTTACATGTATATGAATATTGACCGATATTAGTACTAGATAAAGGCAACAGTAGTATACCGCTGTTCAAACTCATAAATCCATGGACAAAAAACAAAATCGGGGTAACAAACTAAAACTGAGGGAAACGCATTAAATATAAGAGGAGAACAACGACACAACACTACAATGTAACACACACAGCAACGGACTAAGCATCAGACAAAATCCGATGGGAATAAAAAATATAAATATAGACTGACACGCTGATTCGGATTAAACCTGTACCGGAACACCGCTTTTCGTTGGCGAGCTTATTAAATAATATATCTGTTTAATTGTCAAGTTTTCTGTCATATTGAAAAAAGATACGGATATTTAATTTCAAAATTATGTTTTAATGGGGCACATACACATAACTTATATGAATGGTCCTTCTAAACAGTCAACCAACTCATGATGGCGTCCGTAAAATTTACGAAGGGATGCAAACTAGAGGACTTTATTTATGGATACTTTTGTATCCGGGAAGAACGGAGATCTCAAAGTGCCAGCTTGTTTTTAAAATATTTTGCATAATCTATTAGAAAGTTCAAACTGCCAAAATGCCATTCGAGCATTCTCGTTTGTCATGATCTTGAAACAGGTATCGTCACAGATTAATGAAAACGTTATTTGGAATCATTTCATTTTCGGAATGTGCGAAATGTCACCTTGATTTTAAAAATTCATACGAAAAATGGTAAAATGAAACTGCAAACAGTGTATACATGTGTGTCCTGTATCTTTCGTCTTCAGTAGGAGCACCACCATAGGTTACGGTGTAAATAAGAACATTCAACACACTGTATCGGTACAGATTTAATATGAGCATTTGTCTACACATTTTTCCAGCCTGGCCATAACATTTTATAGAACAAAATTGGAAAATATATTTATCATCTTCTATGAAAAAGAATTTCCATAATGGTAGACATTCTAGTGATAGTTTCCTTGAGATTTTTAGATGTAGTCTTGGTTTCATTGCTTCATTATAAGAAGCAATTAACTATCAATGAAATCATGATCAGAATTGCAAGTTGGAAACTGTAGCTTAGGCTCTGTTTGTTCGTCAAAGTTTGTGATGAATCAATGTTCGTTTTCAATTTCTAGATGAAAGTCAAGTAAGAGGCATACTTAATAACTGCATCTGTAGTATCCTTTATTTGAAGTTCTGACTAATTTCAGATAGTCATTTTTAAAAATTTCTATAAATTTTCAAATCAACATGGATTTTCAAATTACTCTCTAGAAATCTCAATTGTATTTTGATCTTATAAAAAAACAGGTTGTTTGATAGTTTTGTGTTTTGCTGTCAAATCTATAGATTTTATTAAAAGGTAAAAAAAAATGGTATATTGTTTTTAGATCTACTTGGATTTTAATTAAAACTCTACAGCTAACCCAATTGTGTATTGATCTTACAGAATGCTAGGTTATTTTGGTATGGTAGTTTGGTCTATTAATGTCAAATACTATGATTTAATAAGTGGTAAAAAAAGTTGCATCAAAGTAAAAAAAATGTCTGTCATTGCTTTAAAAAAGCTTATTATTTCTTTCATGAAAATTAGAATAGATAAAGTGACATTGTATAATTGAAATATTAACATGCTCTGTTATTAAGACAATAACTGGTAATTCAGCAAATGATAATATGTTTACTAGTCTAAGAGTTATTGTCCCGTAACTTAAATTAATCCCTTTATTTCAAATTAATAGGATATTTTGAAGATTGTATACAATTATTTGAATATATCTTCATGTTCTATGGTCAAAAAAGGAGAAAAAAGTGGTGACCCTATGCCTGAAGTGGATGAAATATGTGTGTGTCCTTCTATGGTTTGCACCGGTCTTACCTGCCTGATAGTCATTGCCCGGTCCCTAAAAATTCTTTTTTTAAGGTCTTTCCTTTATCTATAAGGAAAGACCTTACTGTATTTCTTCTGATTATTATTCTTTTTGTTCCGCCAAACTTTGACGAAGTTAGCAGCCTAAACCGTAAGACGTGTCGCTTTCATGTTCACACTTTGTATCGGTGTCATGAATACCTATCTGAAACTCACCCTGTTAGTCGAAATATTTTGTCGGTTCGGAGTAATCCCTCCGAAACCAAAAAACCTTGTTATCGTTCCAACACCGTAACCATAATAGGTAGAAAAAAAACAAAGGGTGAAATTTGTTCAGGACCAGACCTCGGTTCTTCGTTACATTTGGATCGAAAAGATTCAATGACTCATTGGTAGGGTTATGCCCCTATGAAAATTAACCGGTGTCGGTGGACCACCAAAACTCAGAAACCGTAAGTCGTAGAGACCTAGGATCTTCACCAATCATCATCAATTCATGTATCTTTGAAAAATACCTCAAGGTCAAATTTGTATGTTGACCTTGACCTTTGACCTAACACCTTGTTATGGGATAATCTCAGAAACCATTATACTTACAGAAGTTTTAAATAGTGGAAAATGTTTGGGTCATTACGGCACAACTTTGTTACATTTTGACCGAAGAGATTTGACCTTTTTTTAAGCGGCATAACACCTGTTTTAGGTTTCTGGAAAGACAAAATCATCTTTTACTATATAACCAAAGGTCCTAGACCCATGGGGTCTTCGGCAATGACATTGGGGACTAATGACCTTGACAAAAGTCAAAAGGTCAAAGGTCAAGGTCATGTCCCATATAGCGAATTTGGTGTTTTAACCTTATTCAAAGGTTTTTCAGTGTGTTTTAAAGCTTTTCAATACATTCTACGTCTATTTGAACATGTATTTTACATTACAAAAGGAAAGACCTCTCAATTGTTCAAGAACAATTGACAGTTTAATTTATTTATTTTTTACTATAAAGTTTATCCATCTATCAAAAAATATTTATTACAAACATTATCTACCAATCTGAAGAGCACAGTACTAGAGTCCGGTTTACAAAACTTTGAATTTTTGAAAAACTAAGGATTTTCTTATCCCAGGCATATATTAACTTAGCCGTATTTGGCACAACATTTTGGAATTTTGGATCCTTGGGTTTTATAACTATTTTGATATGAGCGTAATTAATGAGTCTTGTGTAGACGAAACGCGCGTCTGGCGTACTGCATTATAATCCTGGTACCTTTGATAACTATTTTAGTATAGGCGCTTATAATCTTTTATTCCATCACTTAACAGAACGTGTGATTTTAGTCGAACAAATGTATTTATAAATCCACCAATACAGACGATGTGAATTAAGGGTTATGCAGATAGCAAAAGATATTATATGTATAATATAACTACAAAATGATGAATAGAAACAGGTACGATAAGTGGCATGTTTGGCAACATTCGATTTCAACGTTCAACATTCATTTTTTCCCCCTGCAAAGTTCTGTTAGTTGCCGAATGAGGCCTTTAAAATGTTCAATCAGTTGGTTAACAGCTTGTTTTATGTATCTTGTTTTTTTTATATTAAGTTTGGCGATATTTATTTTAAGGTTCCATATTTTGTGCATGCGGTGATCAGTTTTCAAAATCAGAATATTTTGAATTTAATCGTAAAAACTGGTTAGGGAGTAACTTTTGAAAGATTATACCAATAAAAAAATGATTCATGATATTGTGGTTTCCAAAAGTAACAAAACTTTCATTGTATAAAGGTTAAAATAGTGTGTAATATATTTTTTTTTTAAATACGCAATAAAATAACTTTAATATGATAGTTTGTTGACAACAATTACATTATACAAACGTGACTCTAAATTTTAAAACATGTAAATAAATTATACTTTGACATTACGTATGTTTTTATTTCTTTAAAGAATAAAGAAATATGTATGGATGTTAGAAGGGAAAATAAATATATTTGTTTGGTGACTATAATCTGCTCGAAATTTAATGGTATTCCTGGAGCTCTACGTATATACAAGAAAAGTAAGTCAAATTATTAAACCAAAAAAGTATAATATTTATCATAGTTAAGCAAATTTACCTTATCTCCAATGCCTCTTTTATATAAGTTCAAATCAAGGAAAGAACTGTGATTTAAAAGAGGGAAAAAAGATCGAGAAAAATGTAGACGTACATCTCGTCTTCTAAATACCTGTTAAAGCCGAAATGAAAATGAAAGAACAGTTATTTAGAGACGAGATCCAATTTTTTAAGGGTTTTAAGATAATATTTATTTGAACTTTGAAAGAGAAAAAATAGTGACTATTTCCTTTCTACTAATTGGCAACAGAAACTCTACTAAAGAAGTTACAAACGCTTCCATTTGAAATAGTGCCAATATTTTTTTTACCAAGGGCAGAGAAGAAAACTACTATACTATACTATACTATACATCTTGCTTGGTGTTATGTCAGAATAATTTCATAAATTTTATCAAATTTTTAAAACTTTCAGTTTTTTTTTAGGTTTAAAAATTTCATTTTAATATTTAAACTCATTTGACAGGATATTCAACACAGTTTTTATAATCATTGTTTGGAAAATTAGACAGTCATGATAGAAATCTAAGTACTGTTATAAAGCAATTTAGCTTTTCAAATGATTCTTTGGTGTACCAATCAGTCTACAATGTAATCATATTTTATGCAAGATTTCTTTTTAAGAATAAATGAATATACATGTACTTTTTTTATTGAGGCATTAAATAATCAAGCAGCACGATCTTCATCCGTACGAAACTTAAGTCCATTGTTGTTAAAGAAGATTTTAAGAAGTGCCTGTGATACAGAAAATAAAGTTAGTAGTCCTTTACATTTTAGTTGCGAATACGAATATTCATGTCACATAGCATTTTCTTTTTATATGTAATGAAATGTCGATCCAATGATTACAACCCCATTCGTCAGACTTGCTGTAATGGTGTAGTATCCATCCCGGCTGGATGGTCATGCTGTAGTACACTCTCTTATAATCCAGAGTTGCATTGGTCAGCTGTTCCTGGTAAAGGATGGACATTGCTGTGGAAATAATATTCATGATCCGACTACCGAAAAGTGTTGTGAAGGAGCGATAAATCAGAATGTTGATTCAAACAAAAACAAAATTCTCTAAAACTGATATTGAAAAATAATTATAACTTTGTAGGATGTTGTTTTCGACTGACAGTCGGCATTTCCATGGGAACCATATATGCTCCTCATATTGCCGACTTGCTACTTCATTCAAGACGCTGACTTCATACAAGAGCTTCTTAGAAAAATTATAAGAAGCATTATCCTTAAACTAAATTTTCCGCTATAAATATGCTGCCGTCTCACTAAATAGTTCCAGATCTGTAACTATGTAGAACACATCTTTTCCATTACACTTAAAATAACGGATACAACGGATACAGTTTAGGTTGCTTCTGATTTTTATTTACATTTAGAAATTAAGGGTCGTTGAGAAAAACATCTTTTTATATTACAAAAGAAACGATTGCAGGTTCACTAATTATTTCTATGAAGCATCCTGCAGCGCATGCGAATAGATTATTCATCACCCGGCTCACAAGGAAGATATAAAACCAAGAGTTCCAATAGTTGAAAATGTTTCATTCGGAAATTTTACGGACGCCATCACGAGTTGGTTGAACTTTATGGAAATATAGTTTCCCAGATGACGACGGATCACATCCGTTCATGCGTTGCCACAATCCCGTCTTCCTTTTTTTCAGAATGTGAACTATGGAATTATTCTATCATCGAGTTTATATATGTAACACTCAGAAACGTGTCCTTCCCCCCAAACGTGTCCGATTCCCCCAAACATGTCTAGTTGAAAACTGCGCCAAAGCGTGTCCTTTGTATAAACGCCCAAACGTGTCCATTTCTCAACTAGCCCCCAAACGTGCCCAATCCCCAAAACGTGTCCATATCAAGCGTTATTTGGTTATTGCTATTTCATTAACGTATACTAATTTTACCATTTTATTAAAAATATACATAAGCACGTTAGTACTTTTTCAAAACGGAAGAATTAAACTGGCTTAAAGTGGGGCGTCATTTCGGCTATTTCGTTTGTAAATTGTAAGCAAACATGTTGAGTTAAACAGTACAGTTAACGGGTCAAAGTGTCCCTTTCTCTGCGCGTTAAAACTTTAATGTTCTCTCTAATTATGCATGAAATACTGACAACTGGACAATTCGCAATCAACAGCCTAAAGTTAATTTATTCAGTAGAACTTCTTCTCTCTTTTTTTTGTCCTTTTTATTTTTTCGTTGTTTTTTTATTTGTTTTTTTTGTTGTTGTTTTTTTGTGTTTCTGTTTTCTAAATAATGATTTATTTATTTATATATTTTTATTTTTTCTTTTTTTTTCTGTATTATTATTGTTTTCTTTTTCTTCAACTTTTAGTCTTTTGATCCATATTTATATATATATTTACTAAATAGATATACCATTCTATACATGCATGCTCATACATATGTTTTTGTATTATATTGCTATTAATGTTAAATGGAGAAGACTTCATAAGTCTGTTTGACTTGTGTCTTATCCAATTTGTACTTTAACAAATAAAATATGTTTAAACTAAAACTGAAAAAACATCAAAACTTGTATGTTTTCTCTAATTTGCATGAAATACTTGCAACTGGACAATATGCAACCAGCAGTCTAGAGTTTATTTTAACAAAAGAACAGTAAAAACATTAAAACATGTATGTTTAAATGTTAAAAAAAAAACCAAAAAAAAAACCAGGTAGCCTATGTTCTCTCTAAATAGAACTGCAAAAACATTAAAACTTGTATGTTCTCTCTAAATATGCATGACATACTTGCAACTTTACAATACGCGATCATCAGTTTAAAGTTTAGTTTAAAGTTAATGTGTACAGTACAACTGTAAAAACATTAAAACTTGCAAAACTATTGTGCGCTCTAAATATGCATAAAGTACTTGCAACTGGACAATACGTAATCAACATTCTAAAGTTTATTTATACACTACAAAATAAATTTGCATTTAAAACCGGCGTTGATCACATAGCAGTAATATTCATAAAAAAAAAGAATCTATAAAACTTATGCATGAAATATTTGGCACTGGACGTTATGTTTCTTATCGTGTGTCTTTAGTGTTGGTGGAAACCTAAAATTTATTAAAAACCCGGATAACAAGTTTATAATTTGATGGGCTTTTGAAATACACACAAACTATTGACAAAAGTAAAAAAAATACTTTTAAAACCCCGCCGTGCAATATTCGGATAAATACAAAAGGCATCATCGGAGTTTATAAGTACAAAATAATTAACAAAGTTAACGATTATTTTAACTCCAGAACTATGTGTATGTTCGCTCTAAACGAATATGAAATACTTGCAACTGGACAATAAACAACTGCAGTCAAAGTTACTTAATAATAACAGATTAATTTTGCAATTATTATAATCATTAACTAGAGGCTCTAAAGAGCCTGTGTCGCTCACCTTGGTCTATGTGCATATTAAACAAAGGACACAAATGGATTGATGACAAAATTGTATTTTGGTGATGGTGATGTGTTTGAAGTTCTTACTTTACTGAACGATTTTGCTTCTTACAATTATATCTATAATGAACTTTGCCCATTAGTAACAGAGAACTATATTTGGTAAAAATTTACATAAATTTACCAAATTAATGAAAATTGTTAAAAATTGACTATAAAGGGCAATAACTCCTTAAGGGGTCAACTGACCATTTTGATCATGTTGACTTATTTGTAGATCTTACTTTGCTGAACATTATTGCTGTTTACAGTTTATCTCTATCTATAATAATATTTAAGATAATAACCAAAAACAGCAAAATTTCCTCAAAATTACCAATTCAGGGGCAGCAACCCAACAACGGGTTGACCTATTCAACTGAAAATTTCAGTGCAGATAGATCTTGACCTGATAAACATTTTTATCCCTGTCAGATTTCCTCAAAATGCTTTGGTTTTTGAGTTATAAGCCAAAAACTGCATTTTACCCCTATGTTCTATTTTTAGCCGTGGCGGCCATCTTGGTTGGTTGACCAGGTCACGCCACACATTTTTTAAACTAGACACCCCACAGATGATTGTGGCCAAATTTGGATTAATTTGGCCCAGTAGTTTCAGAGGAGAAGATTTTTGTAAAAGATTACTTTAATTTACGAAAAATGGTTAAAAATTGACTATAAAGGTCAATAACTCCTAAACGGGTCAACTGACCATTTTGGTCATGTTGACTTATTTGTAGATCTTACTTTGCTGAACATTATTGCTGTTTACAGTTTATCTCTATCAATAATAGTATTCAAGATAATAACCAAAAACAGCAAAATTTCCTCAAAATTACCAATTCAGGGGCAGCAACCCAACAACCGATTGACCGATTCATCTGAAAATTTCAGGGCAGATAGATCTTGACCTGATAAATATTTTTACCCCATGTCAGATTTGCTCTAAATGCTTTGGTTTTTGAGTTATAAGCCAAAAACTGCATTTTACCCCTATGTTCTATTTTTAGCCGTGGCGGCCATCTTGGTTTGTTGACCGGGTCACGCCACACATTTTTTAAACTAGATACCCCAATGATGATTGTGGCCAAGTTTGGTTTGATTTGGCCCAGTAGTTTCAGAGGAGAAGATTTTTGTAAAAGTTAACGACGACGGACGACGACGACGGACGACGGACGACGGACGACGGACGACGGACGCAAAGTGATGGGAAAAGCTCACTTGGCCCTGTGGGCCAGGTGAGCTAAAAACCTACATCGAACTAACTTAATCTGATAAATGACATCTTCATCACGTGTGTCTCCCATCATAGAATTGCCGTAAACGTTATCAGCGATTTTATTTAAGAGATACATGTAAAAGCGCTAAAAGACGTGTAACGTTTTGGCGTTAAATATTGGACACGTTTTGGCGAATAACAATTATCGGACACGTTTGGGGGTTATGAAATCGGACACGTTTGGGAAATATTGTACATTTTGGACACGTTTAGGGAGAAAAGACACGTTTGGGAGAATCGGACACGTTTGGGGGGAAGGACACGTTTGGGAGTGTTACATATATACACGAGAAAGTGGATCTAGTTACCCTTCCGGAGCACCTAAGGTCAAATACGTTTTTTTTTTTGTTGGGTTCGATTTTCACTTGTTTCCTATGTCAGTTTTTGCATACTAGTGTTTTTCTGTGTTCTTTTCAATTTTTTACAATGGCGTTGTTAGTTATTTTTGATTTATATTTTAAAATATCCCTTTTTTGGTATTTCAGGCCTCCCGTTTGTGATAATTAATATCACGTTTTATTTTTTCAATTCAAAACTCTTACTATTCCTGTAAAATTTGAAAAATAGGCCATCAAAATGTTTAAACCGTTGGTTAACCACTTGTTCCATGCATGTAACGTTTGGCGATGTTTCAATTTTGAGGTTCTCTTCTTTGTTCATGCGGTGATCTGTTTTCAAAATTAAAATATTTTAAATTACACCGTAAAAACAGTTTGGGGATTGACTTTTGAAAAATTATACCAATAAAAAAAATATTCATGATATTGTGGTTATTTATATGTATATTTGTATATATAACTTTTGTATTATTTAACTCTTGTAAAAACTTAACAAAAGTTTCATTGTATAAAGGTTAAAATAATTTGCAATATATTTTTAAAATATGCAACAAAATCACTTTAATATTAAAATTTGTTGACACAATTACATTATGCAAATTTGACTTTTAACGGAAAAACATGTAAATAAATTATAATTTGTAATTATATATATTGTTATTTCTTTAAAGAATAAAGTAATTGTGTAGATATTACAATGGAAAAGAAATATATGTTTATGGTGGTTATGATTTTCTCGGAATTTACTGTAATTCCTGGAGCCCTACGTGTATACAAGAAAAGTAAGTTAAATTAGTCAAAAACACAGAAAACTAGTTATCACAGTTGTAAGCCAATTTTTCATAAGTTCAAATCTGAATGTAGAATAAAGAGGGAAGAGAGATAGATAAAAGTTCATCTCGTCATCTAAATACCTGTAAAATGAAAGTACGGTTATTTAGAGACGAGATGCAGTTCTTCCAGAGTTCTAATATAATACTTATTTCAACTAAATTGAACTTTGAGAACCAAAACAGTGGCTATTTCCTTTCTTAAATTTGACATATACTCGACAATAAAAGCTAGTTTACACGTTTCCATTTGAAATAATGTCAATATGATTTTATCAAGGACAACGAAAACAAAGCTATTAAGTGTATGTAGGACGATCTTGTATGGTGTTATCTCAGAACAATGACCTAAAATTGACACATTTTAAAACTTTCAGTTTTAAAGTTTAAAAAACAATCACTTCATTATTTGAATTCATTTGACAATCACTTTCCAGGAAAAATGTCTGGTATAATGATCGTTTTTGTAAAGTAAATACTTTATTTACAGGATATTCAACACACTTTGTGTAATCATTGTTTTAAAAATAAGACAGTCATGATATAAATCTAAATACTGTTATTAAGCATTTTAGCTTTTCAAATGAAATGACTCTTTGGTGTAAGAATCAGTCTTAACTCTAATCAGATTTTATGCAATATTTTTCGTTAAGAATAAATAAATAGGTATTGTTCAAGAAAACAATACCACTTGAAATTTCTAATTCAAAATGTTTTTATTGATGTATTATAAATAATCAAGCAAAACGATCTTCTTCCGTACAAAACTTGACTCTATGGTTGTTAAAGAAGGTTTTAAGAGGGTGCCAGTGAAATTTTTGTAATGGAAAATAAAATAAGTAGTCCTTTACGTATTTTGTTGCGAATGTGTATATAACAGGAATACTCATGTTCCATATTAATCTCACATAACATATTTCTTTATGTAGTGAAATGTGGATCCAATGATTACAACCCAATTCGTCAGACTTGCTGTAATGGCGTAGTATCTACTCCTACTGGATTGTCATGCTGCAGTACACAAGCTTATAATCCAGAATTGTCGGTTTGCTGTCAGGATGTTGTTCATTCTAAGAACGGCTCTTCATGCTGTAAAGACCAGGCTTATTATCCAATATTTGAAACATGTTGCATTGATGCGCTGTACCCGGTAAGGGATGGTCATTGCTGTGGAAATAATATTTATGATCCGACTACCGAAAAGTGTTGTGAAGGAGCTATAAACCAGAATGTTGAACCAGAATACCAATGTTGTGCTGACAAGGCCTACAGTCCAGCATCAGAAACTTGTTGTTTTGGTAAACTATTTACACCAGAAGGATTGGGATGTTGTGGAGACCAGACATACATCCCTCAGGATGAAACCTGTTGCAACGGAACAGTTACTGAACCAAGTGGTTTATCCTGTTGTGGTAAATTGTCATATGATCAAGCTGACCAGACGTGCTGCAATGGTGCCGTTAAGGGGGCAAACTTTGTATGTTTCGGAAAAACGCAGGAAATTATATCAAAATATTTTGTAAAGTGAAGGCATATTCACTGACTACGTTTTAACATAGATTTCTATCATTTGCCTTTAGTAATATTTTTTTTAAAATATATTAATTATTTACTATTTGTTGGAAAGCCTAAGACTAAGGTCTTTTTTTGCAAATATATGATTTATACTAAAACCGTATAAATATAAATTGACGTTTAAAACACATTATAAAATAAACATTTTTTTTTTAATTTTGTTATTTGAACAATTATATTTATCTGGAAATCTGGAATCTACATACAATTTTGACAGATAATAGCAGAAAAGGATACTTTTTAGAATTAATACTAGTAAGATGCATTTGATTAACATGTAGATATCTAAATGTTTGAGGCAGCTATGACTGACTCATGGATATACTAGTATATCTTTTTTGTTGACACTGAAGTTGTTTTATATTATTCAAAAGAATGCAAATACTTTGTACACAAAAAAATGTACTTGAAGATGATAATTTTTTTTGCATTTGACCCCTTTTCACCATATTATACAGGAAACAAACATGATGTTTCAAGTGTGTTGGGTATATAGGCATGGCACAGACTTGACTAAATATCAACAAAAGGACGAATTATGTAACTGTTTGTTTGACTACTAGTATTTTCATTCAACGAATTGGCAATGTGTAAATTAAGTCATACTTATACATGTATATATATTATCTTCCTACATTATTGAAGAAAAAAACAAATACCAACACAATTTATATAAATTTTTGGATTATTCAATTGCTATGTGTGTATTTTTACATTCTGCATAATACACTGCATATTCAATACTTTAGATGGGATTCAGGATGGATGGATGGATGACTGAGATTATTGTCTTTACAATACCAGTATGGCAACGAATCGAGCAGTTCAGTCATAAAATGAGACACACAAACTTGATATATCTATGTATTCATTAAGTAGTTAAAAAGGTATATCTCACTTTTTAATTTTTCAAATAAAAATTCATATTAATATATCATCAGATTGACAGACATATTATAATGGACTCTGTGGCAAGTGGTGTCATCCATTCCATCGGTCATCGTTTATTGATCAATCTACTGTGGTCGCATTTGGGTATGAATCAAAATTTAAAAATATTGCTACAAGTAGTATTTATAATAATTTATAAATCATATGTGTGTAGGTTTATGTTACCCAAATAATAGTTAAGAAATCAGGTACAGCAAAAAATATGAATCTGGTAGAAAAAAATTAATTGCCTTGGAAAAAAATTTAAATCGCCTTGTAAGGATTCTTAGGTAACAGAACTAATCCTAGATACCAGAATCGAAATTTTGTATTTACGCCAGACACACGTTTTATCTACAAAAGACTCATCAGTAACGCTTGAACCAAACAAAGTTAAAAGGGCCAAATAAAGTAAGCAGTTGAAGCATTGAGGACCAAAAATTACATAAAAATTGCTGTATACAGCTAAGGTAATCTTTTCCTAAGGTAAAAAAAGCCTAAGTATTTCTAAAGTTCAATTTTTTGTAAACATTTAACTTATAATCATGACCATATCAATGATAGTTCATGTCAACACAGAAGTGCTGACTACTGGGTTCATGATACCCTCAGGGAATAAAAACTCCACAAGCAGTGGCATCAACCCAGTGGTTGTAAAAACAAATCATAGATACCAGGATTGAAATACTCTATATACATCAGGCGTGAGTTTCTTCTACTAAAGACTCATCAGTGACGCTCAAGTAAGAACTTGAAGAACATTGAGTGAGGACAAAAATCATTCAAATCTTCCCAATTATCCATAAATCTTTTGTATAATGACCTTCTCTATGTGTATTTTTTGTTATTTCTGTTTCAGTTCTGTCTCAGGTCTCTTATTATCTATACATGATAATAATAAACAAATACTTAAAAATGGAAATGAAAAAAAATGCCAGTTATACACTAAGTCAATAAGGCTACCAAAGTAGCATAAAAAGGTATAAAAACTTCTGAATTACAAGTTAAATAAAAAAAAAGGCCATAAAACTAAAAAAAAAATTAAGCACTATCAATCAGCGAAACAATTGAAACGAGTGAAAAACAGCAGTCATATTTTCTCTAAAGATATCACCAGCCCAGTAGTCAGCACTTTGGTGTTGACATGAATATCAATTTATGGTCATTTTTATAAATTTCCTGTTACAAATCTTTGAATTTTTTTATAAACTAAGGACTTTCTTATCCCAGGAATGGATTACCTTAGCCGTATTTGGCACAACTTTTTGGAATTTTTGGTCATTAATACTCTTCAACTGTGTACTTGTTTGGCTTATAACTTTTTTAAATGAGCATCACTTATGAGTCTTATGAAGACAAAACGTACTTCTGGCATATTAAATTATTATCCTGGTATCTTTGGTAACTATTTAGTTTTTCAAATTACTGTATTTTTCCTTTCAGAATCGAAATAAAGCATGCAAGCCGTTATTTTTTGCAATAAAATAAAACAATTCATATGTATGTTTCATTTATTCAGACATTCACAGACATATGAACACACATTCAGTGGCACTGATGAGCTTGATATTGCTTCTCACATTAGTCCTATGTACATGATGTAACATCACATCATTATTAACATGTCACATGATACTTAATAGCCAATAACATAACAACTATAACAAGGTCAGTGTGTCCTTCAGAAATGTAATGTTAATCTGTCAATATCCATCAGATCATCTGTTAACTGTAAAGAGAAAAGGGAGGTAATTCAATTTAATGATAGTAATAAAAAAACATCAAAACTAGAGGCTCTAAAGAGCCTGTGTCGCTCACCTTGGTCTATGTGAATATTAAAGGAAGCAGATGGATTCATGACAAAATTGTGTTTTGGTGATGGTGATGTGTTTGTACATCTTACTTTACTGAACATTCTTGCTGCTTAAAATTATCTCTATCTATAATGAACTTGGCCCATTAGTTTCAGTGGAAAATGTTAGTAAAAATTTACAAATTTTGTGAAAATTGTTAAAAATTGACTATAAAGAACAATAACTCCTAAGGGGGTCAATTGACCATTTTGGTCATGTTGACTTATTTGTAAATCTTACTTTGCTGAACATTATTGTTGTTAACAGTTTATCTCTATCTATAATAATAATATTCAAGATAATGACCAAAAAGAGCAAAATTTCCTTAAAACTAACAATTCAGGGTCAGCAACCCAACAACAGGTTGTCCGATTCATCTAAAAATTTCAGAGCAGATAAATGTTGACCTGATAAACAATTTTACCCCATGTCAGATTTGCTCTAAATGCTTTGGGTTTTGAGTTATAAGCCAAAAACTGCATTTTACCCCATGTTCTATTTTTAGCCATGGCGGCCATCTTGGTTGGATGGCCGGGTCACTGGACACATTTTTCAAACTACTAACCCAAATGATGATTGTGGCCAAGTTTGGATTAATTTGGCCCAGTAGTTTCAGAGGAGAAGATTTTTGTAAAAGATTACTAAGATTTACAAAAAATGGTTAAAAATTGACTATAAAGGGCAATAACTCTAAAGGGGTCAACTGACCATTTCAGTCATGTTGACTTATTTGTAAATCTTACTTTGGTGAACATTATTGCTGTTTATAGTTTATCTCTATCTTTAATAATATTCAAGATAATGACCAAAAAGAGCAAAATTCCTTGAAATTACTAATTCAGGGGCAGCAACCAAACAACGGGTTGTCCGATTCATCTGAAAATTTCAGGGCAGATAGATCTTGAACTGATAAACAATTTTACCCCCATCTCAGATTTGCTCTAAATGCTTTGGGTTTTGAGTTATAAGCCAAAAACTGCATTTTACCCCATTTTCTATTTTTAGCTATGGCGGCCATCTTGGTTTGATGGCTGGGTCACCGGACACATTTTTCAAACTAATAACCCAAAAGATGATTGTGGCCAAGTTTGGATTAATTTGGCCCCGTAGTTTCAGAGGAGAAGATTTTTGTAAAATATTACTAAGATTTACGAAAAATGGTTAAAAATTGACTATAAAGGGCATTAACTCCTAAAAGGGTCAACTGACTATTTCAGTCATGTTGACTTATTTGTAAATCTTACTTTGCTGAACATTATTGCTGTTTACTGTTCATCTCTATCTATAATAATATTCAAGATAATAACCAAAAACAGCAAAATTTCCTTAAAATTACTAATTCAGGGGCAGCAACCCAACAACGGGTTATCGATTCATCTGAAAATTTCAGGGCAGATAGATCTTCTCCTGTTTAACAATTCTTCCCTGTGTCAGATTTGCTCTAAATGCTTTGGTTTTTGAGTTATAAGCCAAAAACTGCATTTTACCCCTATGTTCTATTTTTAGCCATGGCGGCCATCTTGGATGGTTGGCCGGGTCACCGGACACATTTTTTAAACTAGATATTCAATGATGATTGTGGCCAAGTTTGGTTTAATTTGGCCCAGTAGTTTCAGAGGAGAAGATTTTTGTAAAAGTTAACGAAGACGGACGACGACAGACTTTGGACGCCAGACGACGCCGGACGCCAAGTGATGAGAAAAGCTCACTTGGCCTTGTAGGCCAGGTGAGCTAAAAATAGTCAAAGATAGAATTTATTTACAAATTTGCTGGATTTTACACAGATAAATGTTTCATACACATATTTACGAAAGTGCATCCCTTAATGAACCCCATTACATATTTATAAATTTCATAAGACATTTTAAAAGTTCAAAAGTAGATTGCATTGTTGAGAAATATTTTTGTAGGTTATACTTCAAACAGTAAATTGTATTATACCTGTTCAAGAGATGTTCCAATACGTTTGGCAATCTCAGTTTTCTCCATCATACTCAGATGTAAATACTTCCATAACAAATCACCATCTAAAATATTCTTTTGAGGATTCCTCAACTCTTGTCTGATACTCTGTACAGCTCTAAAATATATAAAAAAAATACATTCTAAATATTCTGATGTACCAGCACAACAAAGGTTTATACCTTGCTTACTCTAATCTTTCTCTATGTTGATCATGTAGCAAACATGAACAGTTGTAATGCAACCAAATACAGAAATAAATAAATGGAAAATGCTATGATCCTGCTTCCATGTGACATTAAAAAGGGACATAACTCAAGAACAGAAAAGTGCAAACTCAAATTCAAACTCAAATTTTGGATTGTACAGACATACCTACTTAGACAAGGGTTACACTTAATGCCCCTGTCACTTAGCTGCATGGGCATAAAAAGATAAAAGAATAACCTCCAATGTCCACGACTGTTACACATATTCTATCTGTCCTAATTTATTTAGTTATTTTGGTTCTTTAACACATTTTCATATCGCCTACACAAAATGCATGAGACCTCTTATAATGGGGAATAACTCCTATATAAATAGTTGATGAGCCTTGATTTCTTAACTTGTCCAAATTATTGGTGATGTTAACCTTCGATAAAAATTTCATAAAATCTGACAAGAAGTGAAAGAGTGAAAGCGCTTACATGAAAAAATGGAGTTCCAAATTACCAAATGTTGCTATTTGTAGGGAATTTCAGAGGTCTTTTCCTAAACTCTCACAGACATATTTGTAATAGCCCTCATTAAGTCTCTTTTCGTTAAATATCTATTTATACTATTGCTGTTGTTTGTTTGTTACTTTACCTATAGGTCCTTGGATTAAGTCCTGCTATATGTTGAATCTGTGTTGTCATTGCATTCTGTAACATAAGTAAACGTCTATATACTTTCTCTGAGATTGGAAGAACAAACCCAAGTGTTCCATCTAGAGAAGCTGAAAAAATAAACAGGACATATAATTACTTATACATCGAAAAATTATTATAGTCAAATATTCATCATTTTTTTTTTAAAACCAGATATAGGCTTTGTAAAGTATTACAAGAGTCAACTATTTTCACAATTGCAATACATTTCTATACCAACTGTCCTTTAGGAATAATTCATTTTAATTTCAAAGACATCATTGTACACTACTCATGATTCACTGATGAAATAACAGTTTTATTTACAGCACTTACAATGCTTTGATTATTTTGATGCCTTCATTGTACACTACCCATGATTCACTGATGTAATAATAGTTTTATTTAGTGCTTACAGTGCTTTGATTATTTTGAAGACATCATTGCACACTACCCATGATTCACTGATAATAGTTTTATTTACAGAGTTTACATAAAATATCAGCTTGCTGCATGAGGATCATTATAACCTATTTCAGAATTGCCAAAGTGGCACATGTAACCTACTTCAGATTTGCAGGAGAAGCTGGCAAATTGAGCACAGGTAACAGATGCTTGTCCCAAAAAAACAAAACAGAAGGTGGACAATGACATTCAGTACTCTTATTACCTTATATTTCTTTAAAATGCAGTCACTCTGTTGGCAGATACTGTGAATTCATTTATTTTCGTGGCTATCAATTTTCGTGGTTTGCTGACAACTTGCATTTTCGATGATATTTGTTTTCATGGTTTTGTCAATCTCTGTATACAAAGCCTTTTGAAAATATGATATTGGTTGAACATTGTAATTCCTGGTTCACCTCTACCCACGAAAAATTGGTATCCAACGAACAATAATGAATCCACTGTACAAATTTTGGATAAGAAAAAACTATTAAGATATAAACCTGTTTCAGAAAACATTTCAAGTATCAATGAAAGTATGATTAACCTATATAATATCTTACCAAAGTATGTAATATGTTTCCTATCAGCATTGTATGCCCTTTTATCTACGGCTGGATCACTACGACATAATACTCTGAACATGCTGTTGATGTGTGATCCAACATTAAAATCAGCCTTCCTCAGTAGTCGTTGTCCTCCTATACTCTCTCTAGCTATTAAAACAAGCAAAATATATCTGATAAATAATGTACATTAAAATCAGCCTTCCTCAACAGACATTGGCCTCCTACACTCTCTCTAGCTATTTAAACAAGAAAAATATTACTGATAAATAATGTTTTTAGAAATTAGATGAATTTGAAATTACAAATTTGACAACAAATGTGGCCAGAGTTTTGAAAAATAAAAAATATATGGTATGATTTTGCCAAAACCTATACTGTGGATTCATTTATTTTCGTGGGTATCAATTTTCGTGGATAGAGAAAAAAAGACGTTTCGTGGTATACGTAAATTCGTGGATTGCTGATTACAACCCCAAAAAATTAGAAACGTAATTCACGGATTTCCTTTTGATTTAGGAGATCGAATATCCTTCTTGGTTTGATCAATAATAAAACAAAACAAAAAGAAGGAATTCATTGAATTGTCAAAATCCTCGCTTGGTCATTCTAGGTTAAAGTGCTCATTGATAACTTCGATTACAATAATGGACAGAGACAACTAATTATTTGTTTGTTTTACAATTTATAAATTCAAGTCTGAATTCTATAAGGCATTCCAAACTTTATGATTAAAAGCTCATTTCCCTAATCACGATATAATAAACAGTGATATAAGTACAAGGTGTGAAAATAAATGTTCCTGTCATAAACAATATTACCTACGGGCAATATCTCCGTACTTAATCCTATTGATTTTTAATCACTGGTAAACCAAACTATGACACGGTAATTAACAACTTGCAGTTTTAATCAATTTTAAAAAGTAAATTATCACTGATATTTGATAAATTTATTATAGATTTAATCATAATTGTATCTTCTTTCAATAAAAAACACGTGTTATGTTACAATGTTTATCGCTAGTCAACACTATACTAGAACTGCCTAACATAACCGGAAATAAACATCTGACTCCCTACACATTTCTCGGGATTATTCTTCGTTGAATTCTTAAATTCGTGGTTTGCTGTGACCCACGAAACCCACGAAAATTGGTATACCACGATTAAAAATGAATCCACAGTATATCGAAAACAAATACGACAGACAGACAATATATTATACTTATCAATTTATTTCCTAGGAGTACCATGACAAGCAGGAGCTGACATCTCTATCAGAGTAAAACTTATTGGTTGGCTTTATTTTGCTCAGTATTCTAGCTTTCTATGTAGTGTTAAATGGACTTGTTTAAACTTTTTGTCATTTTTAGCCATGGTGTTGTCATTTTCTTTTCCACTCATAAATGTGTTCAGAATTACCCATGATATTTTCCCTATTATTTAGTGTTTTTTTTCCCTTTTCTTTAATTAAGTTAAAATGTTAAATTAACATTACATATACATACCTTCAGGATGATATGCATACATTAATATGTTCTTCATTTTGTCTGAAACTGTAAAAGATATAACATCAAGATACTAAGCAATTATTACAATTAAGTAGTGTTCCATTTTACCATTATTTTTGGGATTTATAAAGCTGGTACTGAAAGCATAACTAGATTGGAATTACACTGTAGCTATCAGATAACAAAAGCTATCTTGAAAATTTATTACATATAATTCAGTAAAATGATTAATATACTAATTTTCAGGGTTTGATGTGGTCCCTGACTCAAGAAAATGACTTTTTAATTTAATAGGAATTTCTTTGATACAGTGAGCATATGACCTGCTATAAGATTTTGAAATATCCTGAGAAACTTGCTATAGCGTTCTCTCTCGACTAGAAAACACTCATAATTGAAGTCATGACACAATAAAATGTGAATGTACAAGGAGAGATAATTCAGATTTCAAAAGATGTTATGGCTAGGAACTTACCTAGAAAACATAGCTGTGTATTATCCACCATATATTCTGCTGTATAAGTTTCTAAAGGCTTTATATCCTGTAAATTATATACATGTAGATGTCAGTTTATTTATTTTAACATTGTAACTACCAAAGTTTCATTCAAGACTAACTAAATGGCTTGCATTTAAACTGTCATGGATAGTGAAGAACACAGAATATATAGACTGTCAGGACAAGAAAATATTGATAAAGATTATTGAATTGAACAAGCTCTAAATGACATAAGATGAATAATACAAAGAGTAAAGTTATCTAAATACATAGTGAAATTGAATTTCGGGTACATATCTATCCAGTATGATTAATGACTTGTCTATATTCACTCAATGTTTACAGATTTAATTATATCATATATAATATGACTTTAATTTTAATGAAATTGTAGATTAATTGTTTCTACATCTAATACCACCTCTTTTATTTGTCTTTTTTACTGCTAAAATACATCATATTGCTATTTTGGATTCTGAGAAACTCCACACAAGATTTTGCAAAATTCCCCTGATATCTGTATGAGACAATACTTTTGATGATGTCCCTTGCTAAGATGATGTTTATAACTTTGACACTTACCCTGCTGAAGAGAGACAGGACTTTAAGTTCCTCCTGATATCTATATAAAGCAATACTTTTGATGATGTCCCCTGCTAAGATGATATCTATAACTTTGACACTTACCCTGCTGACCAGAGACAGGACTTTAAGTTCCTCCTGATATCTATATAAAGCAATACTTTTGATGATGTCCCCTGCTAAGATGATGTTTATAACTTTGACACTTACCCTGCTGACGAGAGACAGAACTTTAAGTTCCTCCTGATATCTATATAAAGCGATACTCTTGATGATGTCCCCTGCTAAGATGATGTTTATAACTTTGACACTTACCCTGCTGACGAGAGACAGAACTTTAAGTTCCTCCTGATATCTATATAAAGCTATACTTTTGATGATGTCCCCTGCTAAGATGATATTTTTAACTGTACTCAATGTGTTGATGTAAGTGAATGTGTCAATGAAGGCCACGCCGATCAGATCATTGTCTTTTAACTGCCAGATATAAAGCTGAAATATACAAGAATTATCACAGTAACGATGTTTATAGAGCCCATAAATTTAGATACGATACATCCAAACTCATTGATTCTTTGCATAAACTTATTCTTAGAGGTTATTAATTTAACACATAACTATAAAAATGATTAATGAAATGTGCCAAAAAACAATAAAAAACCAATGACAACCGTTGCATTATAGGCTCCTGGCTAGACAGGCACATTAGATATGGCAGGGTTAAACATGAATGTGTTTTGTACATTAAGGAATCTGGAATCATTAAATATAACTAGTTGTATAACAAATCTTACTTTAAGTGTAGATAAAAACTATGGGATTAGCAAATTAACAAAAATGTATTGACCACATTACAAAATTTACCTTTTGACCTATTGCTGTAAGTAGAAATCCCTGAATCTGTGCTAGAGCTGTTACTGGTCCCTTCTGTTCCTTATCATATAGAACCTGAAATAGAACAGGGAATCAGTCGTTAATATCTAAATATAATATTTGACTATGAATTGTTCAAGGATTGACTGTAATGATATTACTATAACACTGACTGTTGTTTACTTAATGCAGCAATATTTGATCCTAATAAATTATCAGATCACTTTTGTGTGAATCATTTATGCCTTGTGTTGTAAAATAAGAATAGGACATATCAACTACAAATGTTTATAAAAAAGTTGATTTTCAAATCTGTGTAAAATCTATGGTTTAAATATCCTGCCAGTGATAACACTATTGTTATGCAAAACTACATCATAAAACAGACATGACAGACAATATTAATAGTTAACTTGTTTGCTATGAATTTTAATTGGACACATGAATTAATATTGGCAATTGTTATAAAACCAATTCTTTGCCTTTGGAAGTTGTTTTAGTCTAGCTCAAGAAAATAATTTATGGTATATGTATACAGACATAAAAATTATCTAAAACTGAGTAATACATTTTTCACTTTTTGTTATACATGTGTAGGAGAGCAATGAATAAAGTTCCATGAATGATTTCAATTTAAGCAGACATCTTTAACCTTTCTTTATATTTCACCTTACTCAAGGTAATATCCCAAAAGTCAAATCTGGTTACTCTAAAAAAAAATCAACTTAAACGAATTAGCCTTTTACCTTAATTTTGTGTTTAGTGAGAGGCATTCCTGGTTCTGGTACAACTTCTATAACATCCAGTATTAAAATCTGAAACCAGGACAAATACAGCATATTATTCATCTATATAGTATATCAAGTAACATTTATTATAAATAAAATACATGTCATAAACAATTCAGTAATAAATAAAATTCTTTTTCTGGAACAACTTCTGTAACATCCATTATTAAAATTTGAAACCAGGACAAATACAGCATATTATTCATCTATATAGTATATCAAGTAACATTTATTATAAATAAAATACATGTCATAAACAATTCAGTAATAAATAAAATTCTTTCAATTGGAGTTAATAATTAAAAATGTTTAACTTGAATTTGCAGGCTTTCAAAATTTTTATACAAGAAAATCTCCAATACTGAAGCTCTTTCTACAATTATATAGATATTAAATATTTTAAAACAAAACAAAAACCAACTCATTTCAGGCTTAAAAACCCACCATGGATGATGATGATGGCTGCTTAAAGTCCAGCGGCAAATTAATATGCATATTCAGGACAAGAACAATTTAATGTAATTTGAATATTTACCCTGCATTTTATGAGACGGACACACTAAGCCGTATTTTTTGACATGCTAGTTCATAAGGCAGCAGTCTATTTGAAGACATGTAACCCTACATGGGCACATATTTCTGACTCTTAACAAAACAGTCTTTGATCTAACACCATAATGCTGCTTGCTAAGTGGAGAAGCAGCAAATATCAATTTCAAAGTCGGGTTCAAACTTCCACCTGGTTAGGTTTCTAACTCACAACCTGATGCACTTGAGGTGAACAAGCTACTACAAGACCACTGAGGCAGTCAACACCATGATCACTTACCCTGCCTCTAGAGATATTCTCCTCCCCTAGGGATAAAGTTGTTCCCATACATAGAAATGATTTGAAACCATGTACATTTTCCTCTGACCTCAGCAGAACATTCTTCATGGTGGTACATACTTCCCATTCCTGAAGGACTACACTGTAATGTTACAAAAATAAATCTCAATCATATATTTTGATAAAAAAAAAAACGAAGTCTAGGACTCATTAAATGAACAGCTACACAATGCATATTGACCTCTTATTATTTTCTTACGCTATAAATATAGGTGATTAGAAAAAAAAATCAAGGAGATAATATTACCTGAATGTTGCTAATGTGGGGAAGGTGTAATAAAACACTAAAAATAAAAATCAAATAAAAAAAAAATCTAGCACTCTTCATTTTTTACCAATTTGCTCTGATAAAACATCATGAATAATGAGTTTTAAAGAAAACATTTGAAATAAAATTGTAACCACATTTAACAATAATAACTTACCTGGTGTTAGGTACGACTTCCCAGGATGTAGGACTGTATAATTGTAAGGCCTAGGTATTTAACTGAGGGTAGACAACTCTTAACTAGCCACTTACCTGGTGTTAGGGACCACTTCCCAGGACGTAGGACTGTATAATTGTAAGGCGTAGGTATTTAAATGAGGGTAGACAACTCTTTACTAGCCACTTACCTGGTGTTAGGGACCACTTCCCAGGATGTAGGACTGTATAATTGTAAGGCGTAGGTATTTAACTGAGGGTAGATAAATCTCTCATCTGTAAAAAAGGTCAGAATGTAATTCTATAACTAATATTCTTAACTGAATTTTTTAAAGCAGCTTGAACCAGCTCAGTAACAAAAATTATATTAGAAAGTTTCCAATTTTTTTATGTTTTTGTTTTTCTATACGCAGTCTCCAGATTTTCTTTTTTAGACATTGTTTACTCAGTTGCTATAATAAAATCAAACATTTTATTATTAATCATATAAATTATTTTTTTAAGAAGTTATAAACCATAGGCACAATATTACTATAACTTTTACGAACCTTTTTCTAGTGTATCCCAGTCTCGTTCTTCAGATGTTGTTTTTGGAAGTTTGTTACAGTTTTCTGGAGTACTGGTGACAACTGCATATGTCTAGAAAGAAAATCATAATCAGTTATAACATATCAAATCTGCTTTAGATAAAAAAAAATAAATAATAATAACCTTGCTTTTTTGGTAATGCCTGATATTCTTTCTTTCTTACAAGTTTGTTTAAAAGAGTCTTCTATTAACTATTTGTACATAGGAGTCACTACCAATCACAATCAGGTTCAGGGAGTTCTAAACAGGATAACTATGTCAGACTTTTACACATAATAAACTTTTTGTTTAGATAACTTTAGAATAAATCCTGTATTTGTCCATAGGATCCAACAGGTATTGATATAAACAAAGCTAATTACACTAAGAGATATATAATAAAGTTATGTCTATCTCGTCTTTTATGACTATTAGGGGCCTCAGTAGCCAAGCGGTATATGTAGTTTTCTTCGAGCACTACAGCTTCCTCTGCCAATAAAAACTGGCCACTATGAAATAGCAAAAGTGCATTAAAACACCAACAATCAATCAATCTTTTATGACTATGACTGATTTACATTTTTACCATGTTATTGACATAACTCATACACTGGAGCTGTCATTGATAGGTATTTTAATTAGCTAATATTTAAACATTTATACCTTACTGTCTGGATGGTAAGCTACAAAATGTGGGGTGCATCTCAAAGGTATTTTCCTCACTGCCCATGGTGCGTCATATGTTAAATGTGTTGGTAATACAGTGATTCTCAACTCTCCCTGCAATCATAGAAACATTACGTCTTTAGAATACTGTAACAGTAAGATAGCTTTATTTCATATCAGCCAGTTTAGAATTCTTAGTTCAGGTTCAGTAACTATGATAATTTTTGACACAGATTTTTTAACCATCCTTCGCTTGTAATTTTTTTTTATTATTCAATATCCTAATAGGGCTGTTCCAGATTCCATGGTATCGGAGGGAAAGGGGAGGCATATTTTTGTAGAATTGAACTTTTTTTCATTTTTCATCTTTCCTCAAAAAAAAGGAGGAAATGTCACTACTTAAAATTGATTAAATTAAAGCTTCACATGTTTTTCAATCTGAAACAGCCATAATAACAGAACTGTCATGATTTCTTTTGTATGTTTGTCTATATACATTTTCTTTAATTGATTGATGGATATCAGAAGGCTTCAATATACCAGTTTAAAATCTAGTGTGTTCTATATATGACCTGTGTCTGAGAGAAAACGACCGTGACATTTTATAGCCTGTTTCTCTAAGTTGTTATTTCAACATAAGTTTATCTGAACTTGGACCCTTTATTTACCAGTTTGTTAAAGTAGAGGAAACCTTTAGGACAGTTGACATTATGGAATGATGAGAAACATGTGATAGGTCCGTCTATAATCATGGGATGTATTCGTAGACTTCCTCGTGTCGTCATGAAGATCCAGTGGGGGTAAGGTCCACACACAAATACCTGCAATTAAAAATATACACAAAATGAATTTTTGCATCACAGAATTAACGATAAATTTAAACAAATTATATTTTTTTTTAATTCTCTCTCTGCTTTAGTGATATATAATTATCATGTACTTTTCTTAAAAAAATCTTCTGGATGTATTCTTTGTTTTTTATTGGAAGTAAGATGAACAATATAAGTCCAGTAACTTTTTGTCCAAAGTTCATAAAATTCCATAAAATTCAACATATTTATTGATGTCTACAAAAATTTAACAAAAGACTGAACAAAATGTTGGCAACACAGACACCGCTGCCTACAACAGAATCTTAGTTTGCTAAGACTTTCTTATGCAACATAAATGTTGCAGGCTGGATAAAAAGGAGTTATATCTTACCCCACTGTAACCAGCAACATCTTCAAAATATCTGAGCCTAGCAACTCTTTGTTGTCGTATCGTCTCGTCAGGCAGCCCTTCGTCTTCTATACGTTTCTTCCTGGATTTCCTATCTTTCATTATCAGATTATGCTGCATTTTTTTAAATCGTAACTTTAGATGGTTATCTATTGAAGCTTGGAAGTATGGAAATGCTTCATACATGTAAAAGTCATCCTCAATTCTGGCCTAAAAGCAGAAAAATATATAAAATGGTCTTCACTTCTGTAGATAACATAGATGTCATTTAATCAAAGTGAAAACTCGTTTAAACCCTGAATAGTTAATTTACTTTGTGTGAATATTTTATATTTGTTAACAGCAAACTATATATTCTGTATATTCTGGGGTAGCTGTGACATTGGCAAACATACCACATCTCCTTGTTTTTAGATCATTTAAACTGCAGGTAATGTCAACTAATTGAGATACTTAGAAACCAAGTAAGCTGATTTCTTCTATTTTCTACATCTGTGTAAAGTCTAGCCATGAAAAAGGTGTTGCATTAACAAAAAGACTATTACAACATATTGTAGTACCAGGTATTCATAAAGTGAATTCTATTATCTCCCCTTTTTACAGGAAAGCCCTTGATTTCATTCCTTTTTTCATCTTCAAGTAGTATTCTACAACTGTAAAGTTTCAACAATATCCAGTTTTCCATTTTTCCTTACTTTGGTTCTGATCAGTAGAAAACACCATCTGTCTCACAGCAGATATGTTTTGTTTTTTTAAGTCCCAATAAACATCTCCATAAATATCAACCAATCAATACAAATAAATGATATTTTGGCACAAATTTTACCAATAATTTGAATTACATGGCCATTCAATAATACTTTAGACCTATTCTGATACAAAAGGAGATATACCTACCATTAAATAAGGTCTTGTTTTACGATAGCCCAAACCAACCATTAAAATTTCTTTTAATGCTGGTATCTCTCCAAGTAATTTATCACTTCTGTCTGCAAAGGATGATGACCCTGTACTGTAAATACAGATGCAAACATAATGGTTATACTGATTGCTGAGAATCAATTATAGTCATATCAGAAGGCATTTTTTATTTTACCCTGCCATTTATAAAATTTTATGTGATTATTTCCTATAATTGGTAATTATTTTTTATAACTGTCAAGGCCGTCTTTCTAAAATAGAAGTGTTATCTGAACCCTATCTCACAAGCGATCAATTGCAGAACAACTCTCAGTCAACATACAAAATTAATAGTATGGTCACATTGACAGAAATGTTAATCACTATTTTAAGACAGCATTTGTGAACAGAATATTCTACCAATGAATTTTACATCCTCCATGGTGATCTTCAGATATAGATCATCTCTTACTAAACAGGATATTCTACCAATGAATTTTACATCCTCCATGGTGATCTTCAGATATAGATCATCTCTTACTAAACAGAATATTCTACCAATGATTTTACATCCTCCATGGTGATCTTCAGATATAGATAATCTCTTACTAAACAGAATATTCTACCAATGAATTTTACATCCTCCATGGTGATCTTCAGATATAGATCAGGGCTCACGCTACCAGGCGACTTGGGCGAAGAAGTCGCTTTCCGGATCGTATCTTCGCTTTCCCCGACCCCCAAAAGCGAAAACAAGTCGCCCTGTTCTTGACGATACTCGCTTTCAGTCGCTTCCGTCATCGGACATTTTCAATTTTTACCAAGTTGATGAAACAGTAATTTTTTATTGATAATTAAAGAAATTTAGACCTAAACGATTGATTATCTTAAGAAAAGAGGTTGAAGCATTGTCTTTGCAGTGTGTAGCAGGTTATTTGATAAAAATACAACTTTTTATCACTTCGTGCATAATTTTCCGCAAGTTCCGGTGGTTGTTACTCGAAAAACGTACATCAACCTAAATTTCGGCGGCAAAATAAGTTTGTTACTTCATTTAAACGTGATAAAAGTTGCCTCCAGTAAATGTTCAATCCATTTATTGCATTAAAAACGTCATGTTCCTTTCCAAATAACTTTTGTTGATTTTAGTAAATTTTCTTGCATTCGTCCGCCATTGACTGATTTCTAAACTATGGATCTGAACCGGACCAGCTGTGACCGAAATCCGTACTTTTACAATAATTACTACGGACGCACGGATGGAACAGCTGACAGAAGAATATTGATCCCAAAGGGAAAAATTACGTATTCCACACGCATTAAGAGACTTTTGGTAACATCTCATTGATTGGTGTATATAATTCCCTATATTTTTTATGGATTGTTTCAAAGTTGCTTAACTCTGAGACTATTAATTATATGATGGCGCAGCTTAATAACTTTTATATTTTTTTATGAGAAACACTGAATTTCATACACAAGATAGATTTGAATTAAATTGTAATTGATATATTATAATTTCTTTACATTTTTAAAAATAAAAAATAAAATTTTTAGTGGTAGATATAAATATTTAGATTGTAGTTTCTTAAAACCTTAGTTAAACTTAAATAACTTTTAATTTGAAATTTTACTTTAATTGTATACTCAGATATGAATTGAATAATATAAAAAGAACATTATTTACATATGACCCTTTATACTATAGTAAAATCCAAACATTGTAGCGCACTGCACGAATGAGCACTTCTCTTTCAAATCTCACCACTTCTCCCTATCAGTTTCAAAAAGAGAAGTCACTTCTCCCTATAATTCTGAAGTAGTGTGAGCCCTGATAGATCATCTCTTACTTAGATAGATACCTGTAACATAAAATTGAGAATGGAAATGGGGAATGTGCCAAAGAGACAACAACCCGACCATAGAAAAAAAACATAGTTTATTTAATATATTCTTTTCAATTACTGCTGTATTATCATGTCTTCAAATTCCAATCAAAACTGCAGAGTATATCTCTGGTACAAAAATTATCAGCAATTACTGGGGTACTATGTAAATCTTACCTGAGTTTGTCTTTAACCTGCACACTATCTACCAGAATCTTCTGTCCCATAGGGAAATTCTTAACATAATAAGATAACTTAAAGTCTGGCATACTGTATATCTAAAAATAATCATAAGTTTCTTATATTTACTATTTATTCAAAAGATGAGTTGTCAATTCCAAATTGTATTTTTATAGTGATGGTATTAATAGAAATCGCTTAAATCTACATCATATAGAGGCAATCATACAAAATCTTTTTATTCTATATTGCATGTATCCTGCTAAAATAATCAGTCAGGTTTTATTATTATTCAAATTACTGTAAATTCAGAAATTATTAAGTGTATTTATAATTGTGATTTCGTAATTTTAGACTAAAATGCTATTCTAATATTTGCAATATTGAAAAAAATCCTGTTCAATACATATAAAAATTTCCCAATGCAAGATTAAATTATTGCAATCATAACCCTGTCGCATTTTTTGCAATAACAAAAACATCGCAATAATTTCTGAATTTACAGTAGTTTAATCAGTAATTAGACATTGGTCATACTCTTTATCAACTTATATTATTTTTAACTTAAAATTTCAGACTTTGTATCAGCATGAGGTAAATAAGTATAAAATCATATGAAAGATTACCTCTAAAACACCATTTTCTCTACAAACTAAGGCCCAGTATGTTGGTTTAACATCGTTCTGGAGACGAGAAGACTTTGTTGGACTGAAATAAAGATTTAAACAATAATTTTGATTAAATACAAATAACAACAGTAGTTTATATTACGGTAAAGAAAATTCATTAAGGCAAAGTTTTATGAAAAAATTCAAGTTCATAATCTGAATGCTTAAGTGTAACATTTTAAAGCCAGAATTTTTCGAAGTTTTTATGTTTATAATTCAATCAAAATAGCAAATAATTATGATGATTGGTTGATTGATTGTTTTTAGCTTTACATCTCATGGGAAATATTTCATGCATATTCAGGACAAGAACAAATTTAACATACACCATGTAGGTTAATTGGGCAAAGTGTGTTAAATGACCTAGAACCATTTAAAAAGAAAACATAGACAAAACTATGCCTTGCAACTGGCCACATTTTTTTTTCTTTGCTAAACTCAATTTCCTGACAAAATAATTCCAAGTCAATTAATTCTGTTAATAAAATTCACTAAGATTTTGACCTACCTTTTGACCTCTGTCTGTGATGTATCCATTGACGAGGAGAAAACAGATGTGTCTGTGTCACCATACAATAACTCATCTTCATCATCAACATTGCTGTAAATATCAACGGTAAATCACATATATATTAACTGATATTATGATGTTTATGTCTTCTCAGTCTCATTAAAACATGTTAGCAGATTGATCCAAGATATTTAGATATAAATGAATATTAAAACTTTCCATATATTGGATAATTTTTATGTCTACCAAATTTAACTATCTTCAATTTTATCTGTTCTTGAAACTTGGTATTAAAATTTGCTGTCAGGTATTGCAATAATAATACTCTTACTGAAAAACAACTTATTTTAGCGACTACTTAATTTACATTCAGCCCTTTTCAGCTGATTTCACAGCAATTTGTCTCTTTCAATATTTTCATCAATTTTTATGCATTCATATGAGAAAAGATTCAAGTTGATATTTC
This sequence comes from Mytilus edulis, assembly GCA_019925275.1. NCBI lineage: Eukaryota > Metazoa > Mollusca > Bivalvia > Mytilida > Mytilidae > Mytilus > Mytilus edulis. The sequence continues at coordinate 12,294,455 of CM034352.1, forward strand.
TGACTGTTTGTACTCATACTACTTTTCTACAAGTTATTGATCATTATTTCACAAACTTTTACAGACTTATTTTTTACCTGGAATCCATGTTATAGACCTTTTCAATGGAACTTCTATTTGGTTTTGTCTCCACTGGAGCTGGCACCTCGTTCTCATTGACAGGTTTGGTTCTAAATAAACCACTTCTATCTTTATAAGTACACAATGTTAAAATCTTTGAGTGCTGAAAGAAAAGAAGCGAATACCTTTGATTTTGATTTTTTTTAACACGTTTTACTCACATAATGATATATTATATCTAATGAGAGGATTAATCTCACATTTATGTCCATTGTTAAAAAATCTGAATAATAAATGCATGCAATAATTTCTGAATTTACAGTATTCAATATCAATCAGGCCAAATTAACTTTTATATCAATAGATTCAATCCTTCTGGAAAATAAAACTCATAAAATAAATACCATCTCTTTATCAAATAGTGGTTGATTACCTTTTTTAAAAGAAAACAATATTCACATTTGTCAAAGAAAAGGCATGATCAAATTGAGATGTTTAAGTTTCTGCTGCTGTTTTAAAAAATAATCTGTTTAAATACCTGGGGAAGTAAGGGCTTGGTCATTGAGAGACGACTATTTCCACTGACTGCGTCTTGTTTTAAGGTCAACAAGAAAATCATGCCTGCCTCAGTCATTAACAGTGCATAAGGGTCAGATACACTACAGTGACAAATAGTTGATGTCTGTTCTACAGTCAGGTACTGCAGCTGTTTTACTGTAAGTAGAGTACAAACAATACATGGTTATGGATGTGATATTATAAATCTCTAGAAACAAGATGGTTTTAACAAATTTCCTGTTTACCAGGATGCTTTATGAAATTTGTGGAGCTGAGATTGATCTGTGAAGTACCCCACAAAACAAAAATATACAATACAATGTTATATTTTTCCAAATTAAAGGGCCCATTAAGAGCATAACATTAATAACAACATGACATAAACATTACAGAGTGATTAAAGAAACATAAAATAATAGTTCAAATGCATGAGGAAAGGGTCAGTGGCCAAGGGGAGATAATTTTGCTATCTATTAGAGTATTTAACTAATTTTCTGATTTTCTAAGTTGCAGGTCTAATCAAGGTATGCACATAAAATAGATAAAATAAAAACTGCTATCTTCATTACTCATGATCCATGTAATAAGATAATTTCTGTTTAAATTAACCCAACTGTGGTATTTTTTTATATAATCAGTTATATATCTTCTGGGGTTATTGTCAAGAGGGCATTCCAGAAGAATGTGCATTTCATTTTCAATAGAATTTGAATTGCAATTTAAAAATATCCTCTCATGTCGAGGTAATATTTCATATTTACCACATACATTGATAAATCATTCATGTCTGCCAGTTTCTATTCTTAAACAGAGATTGCTGAGTCTGTATTTTGTTAACAAATGTTTTTGGGGTGCTTTAAATCTAAATAATTTTCATAGTCAAATGACCTCTTGAATGAAAAATAAGTGTCCAATTTGCCTTGAATCTGTAAATATTTTCTCCCAATCATTTTGAAAATATAGTTCATTACCTCCCTCTAACAGTCTAACACCAGATGGAGACACTTGTATGATGTATTTGTCGTCACCAATGTTTCCAGCAAAGATTGTAGCTGTTTGAGTACTGAATCCACTGTGATCTAATTCCATAATCTCTTGACCGGTCTGTAAAATCTATAAATAAAGCACAAACAGTTTTATTTAACTTTTGAGGTGCAAGTATAAATTTATCTTTAATATTGTCCTTACACACATGGAGAACATACAATTTATAATAATTCTTTTTCAAATAAGTTCAAAGGGGTGTAACTCCTAGAAAAAACCTGAATCATAATTTCTGATGATATGCACATTTCCATAGTATGTCCCTATTATCTACAAAGTTTCATGAAATTCTGTTGTGTGTTTTCAGAGGAGTTGTGATGACAAACTGTTGCAGTAGTATATTACGAAAAATAAGTTCAAGGGGGTGTAACTCCTAGAAAAAAACCTGAATCATAATTTCCTGTCGATATGCACATCTAAATAGTATGTCCTTATTATCTAAAAAGGTTTCATGAAATTCTGTTGTGTGGTTTCAGAGGAGCTGCGATGACAAGAACAGGACTGACAGACTAATAGACAGACGGATGGGTCAAAAACATTATACCCTCTGCAACTTTGTTGCATGGGGTATAATAATGCTGAGGATTATCTTACCATACTGGAGTCTTCACGACTGAGGATTAAGAAAGCATGACCGTCCTTGACAGAATCTTTGTCTTCCTGTTCTGTGTTTGGTGTTTCTCCTTCAATACTCGTCTGAAATCATAGTTTTTATTTCATTACAATATAATATCATTGTTTGCAAGTAAAGTGGATTAAACTTTTTATTTATAAGTCCAACTTGCTAGGTTTTCTTTTGACTTCACTATAGATAATTACATAATTTTAATTTATTAGAGATTAATATATCATTGAATCTATCAACAATTGTTTTTTTCTAATCCCAATTTTTTTTCTTTCTGTATCTTTCTAGTTTCAGTTACTGACAAAAGTCAGCATACATACATTAACATACTTTGTTCCCACAAAGCATATGCAGAAAAGTGAACAACTTTCTAATAATTTTATTTGAAAAATTTGTTTTATTTTCTACTACAGTCGATTCCACTTAATTGCATACCGCTTAATAGCATAATTCGGTTAATTGCATAGTTTTCTCCTGCACGAAAGCATTTCCCATTCATCTAATGTTAAATTGTCCGGCTATATGCATAGCTCTACAAGTGGCCTTTCGGTTTATTGCATAGAAAATTATTGCCGTCTAGATATGCTTAGTTAAAACTGACGAGATTTTTGACCGGAAACGGCAATTCGGTAAGTATAAATTTCTTGAATGCATCCTTATTTTCGTTATTATTTCATATTTACTTTTGTGTTATTAAAATAAAGTTTTAAAACAGTTTCTTTCGTGTTTATATTATGGAATTTGATTTAAAAATAAACCTCGATGTCTACACAGGTAAAGTTTCCGATGTTCTATTTTAAGCCTAGAGGTCATAAAAATGTCAAACAGATAATTGTTGTAAAAACACTGACCATTCTATCTCAAACTTGAAAGGGTGTTAATAATTGATTGGATTTAAACAATTGTCCATAGATTACATTTGGGGTTAATTTTAAAAACAATAACTTCTGCTTATTTTCGATTATGACATTACCAATGTGAACTCTAGTAATTGGGCTTGGGGTGATCTGTATATTAATATCAAATATTGTAGGGGATTTATATATGGTTAAAGAATTTTATACATCAATCATTTATTTTTGATATTTTATGAAAAGAGCATTCACTTTTAATTATTAAATTTTCTCACTTTCAACGCTTGTCCAGCAAATAACCCGTACAGGGCCCCATTACATGCTTTGCATATACGAAACTAACGAGGGGTTACTTCAATGTTCAACTGCATATCAAAGGCAATTCATTACACATCTATTGTTAAAATAATTATAAACTGTGCAGTATTGTTTAAAACTTTATTTTAATCAAAGCATAGCAATGTACATAGTACATAGAAACAAATCTATTTTTAGAACAGTTTATTTTCGTATCCCAGGTAAAGGAAAGTCGGAACGCAAATAAACTAAAACAAAATGTGTTAATAATCTTTATTTAAAGAAACAAAATAGAAACAAATCTATTTTTAGAACAGTTTATTTTCGTATCCCAGGTAAAGGAAAGTCGGAACGCAAATAAACTAAAACAAAATGTGTTAATAATCTTTATTTAAAGAAACAAAATAAAATAACACATATGACACTAGACATATATTTTTTATTAGAATACATCAACATTCAGTATGTTGTATGTGGATTATAGACGTTCATCTTTCTTCAGGGATTTCCTGATCTGTTCTATCGATGTTATTTGACTCTGTCATTTGGCATTTCGGATATAAGCATACTCCGCTTTATTGCACAATTTTGTCTGACAAATAGGCTATGCAAATAACCGGAATCTACTGTACTATTAATACTAACTAATATCTTGCTAATCTTTTTCTCAGTAAACAATGTGCTATCTTCTTTTTCTGTTTTCATTGGCTAAATTTAAATTATGATGTCTTATTCTTTTTTTAACATTTTGTTTAATATTTTCTAAAAATAACTACAACATAGATAAATATATTAAAGTTCCTAAATAATTTTGAAACTCATTTACTAATCCTGACTTACCCTACTTCCCCCTTCTTCCTCAGGTAGCTCTCCCTTTACAGTCCACATGTCTATACAACCCGGAAGTTCAAAGGTCGTCACTATCTGGGGCCTGATTGTTCTCTGTAGGACAGACAGGGCACCATTCTTACTGTAACCTGATGTTGTAACCAGTTCTATATCTGGATTATCTGTACCACTGAATTCCTCTGACAAGAAAGCTGGTTCCCCCATTACAATATTGGCACACGGTGCTATGTTCCAAATGTTATCACATACCTACAGTAAAAGTTAGGTATCAACTTTTTTTTCTTACTCATTGTAAAAAACTTGTTACTTGGATTGCTAATTTGATTAGTTCAAATAAATCTGTTTATGTTATGTTATATGATTTTGAAATTTAAATTCAACTACTTGAAGATGAAACATATAAAATAGCCAGCTATTAAAAGGGAAATCTGTGCTTAACTTGAAAACTGTTAATCTGAATTATTTTGAGAGGGACATGTTTTATGATCATGTAAAATGCAATTAAATATCTTTTGCATAAATAGTTGGTAAAAATCCACATTAATGATGTGTAGGAGAAATTTGTTCTTCAATAAACCAATTTAACCCCCTCCACCACATGAAAGGTTAATACATTTCAATCAAAAAATAAAGTTTACACTCTCCTTAATATGTTACAATGTTATATTTAGATCATATTGACTATGTGTATCTGCTTATTTATCATAATATCAAAATATCATGTATCTTACCTCAAAGGAGTAATTTGCAATAGTTGTTCCTTTTGGGTTTTCAGCACTACCATAAACTTCTAACTCATATAAATTTTCAATCTGTGATACATCAGAAGCTATAAAAATTGAATAGACTATATTAAATTAGATTTTCATTTTGTTAGATTTTCTCAAACTCCTATTCCTATACTTGCCGAAGGAAGTTAATTCAAATTCCTAGGCAATCTTTTCATTTTCTGTGAAGAGTTCTGTAGAATGTGTTTTCCCATCGTTTTTCAATGACCATATATATAATGGTAAGGATTAGAATATGTTCTATATTACTTAATTCTTAGATATACTCTTTACCTTTATTAACCTACAAACTATTTCACTAAACAACATATGTAATAAACATCTTACCAACTTCGGATTCTGTTACTTTCTTTTTCTTAGTTGGTGGTTCTTCCTAAAATTAACAGAAATAAGCATAGATAGAAGATATAAATAACAAGTAATAATCACAAATATTGCCCTAAAAAAATCTTCCTATTTGAGTACCAAAACTTATAATAGAATCATTATAATATTGTATATTATTTCTAAAAATTGTTTTCTATCAAAAGATGCTTTTGTTTTTCAGGATATAACAGTCCATTTAAGGAATGACTGTAATATTTTTTCTGTCTATGAAGAAATAACATTAAAAATGTGGTGCACACTGAATAACGCGCGTATAGCAAATATTACAGTCATTTCTTATAATTTAATTCTAAATTCCATTTTAAACCGTAGAAAACCATGAAAAAACGTTGATGACGTCACAGTCACATGACTAAATTATGTCTATGGGCTCATAACAAAATAACGTCAGCCAATCAGAAGACGCATTAAATCCAAAATTAAATTATTCATTTATATGCATGAGAACCAATTTTCCTGGCTTGACTTTAGCACATTAACTTCATGATTACAAATTCTGCATACAAATTTAGGTTTGTACTTTTAAATTCAGGATTACCCACAAAATCCTGGAAAATTAATGAATTTACAGACTTTTTTTACCTCTTTTTAAAAACTATATTAATCTCTATTTTATGTATTATTTTCAAAGAACATTTAAAATGTATAATTTTATAAGCAATGGTAAATAAATTATATTTTTACCTTTTTTGGTTCTTCTCTTAATTCTATTATTTGATCCTGGGCCTTCTCTGTATATTTAAGCAACAAAGAATTCCAAGTCTGGATCCAAGGAATAAAAACCCTTCCTCACATATACACATCTGAAATATATATAAACAAAACTTTAAAATGTAATATTTTGTATAAGCATACTTTTTATCTCTCTATCACGTTACATTTTGAATTCATTCGGTAATATATCTTCATTTCATGGAAAATGATTATCATATGCAATTACATTTAACTAACTCACTGATAAAGATTTATATAAAGTGAAAGGTTCCCTTTGGATAAAAATGATAAAACATGATCCCATAATATTCGCTTTTTTGATTTTGGAAAAAAGAAATGACTCTGAATCTGCAACTATTTTCACTTAAAAATCATCCGATTAAAAGTGCAAAACTGAAATGTCTATGACAATAAAATTGAGAATGGAAATGGGGAATGTGCCAAAGAGACAACAACCCGACAATAGAGCAGACAACAGTCGAAGGCCACCAATGGGTCTTCCATGTAGCGAGAAACTCCTGCACCCAATTATACACAAGAAACTAAAATTAACAAGAATGTGTCCACAGTACACGGATGCCCCACTCACACTATCATTTTCTATGTTTAAAGGACTGTGAAATTGGAATAAATTCTCTAATTTGGCATTAAAATTAGAATGATCTTATCAAAGGGAACATGTATACTAAGTTTCAAGTTGATTGGACTTCTACTTTATCAAAAACTACCTTGACCAAAAACTTTAACCTGAAATTTGCACTATCATTTTCTATGTTCAGTGAACTGTAAAATTGGGGTCAAAACTATAATTTGGCATTTAAATTAGAAAGATCATATCATAGGGCACATGTATACTAAGTTTCAAGTTGATTGGACTTCAACTTCATCAAAAACTACCTTGACCAAAAACTTTAACCTGAAGCCAAAAACTTTAACCTGAAATTTGCACTATCATTTTCTATGTTCAGTGAACCGTAAAATTGGGGTCAAAACTCTAATTTGGCATTTAAATTAGAAAGATCATATCATAGGGCACATGTATACTAAGTTTCAAGTTGATTGGACTTCAACTTCATCAAAAACTACCTTGACCAAAAACTTTAACCTGAAGCCAAAAACTTTAACCTGAAATTTTCACTATCATTTTCTATGTTCAGTGAACCGTAAAATTGGGGTCAAAACTCTAATTTGGCATTTAAATTAGAAAGATCATATCATAGGGCACATGTATACTAAGTTTCAAGTTGATTGGACTTCAACTTCATCAAAAACTACCTCGACCAAAAACTTTAACCTGAAGCGGGACAGACGGACGAACGGACGAACGAACGGACGAACGAACGGACGAACGAACGGACGCACAGACCAGAAAACATAATGCCCCTCTACTATCGTAGGTGGGGCATAAAAATCATACAAGACTAACAAAGGCCAGAGGCTCCTGACTTGGGACAGGCGCAAAATTGCGGCAAGTATTTTTACTTATAATATTTTTTGTGGAAAGAGATAATGAAGCCAGATTAAACTTTACTTGAGGCCTATTTGATGCTTGATAGGATTTAAATTCTTAGCTAGCTTGGCTGGTCTAATCATGAAGACACATTATTTGTAAAAAAGATATTCTGCGTTTTTTTTTTTTTTTAATTGATACTCCATGATACTTACACATGTAGTAAGGACGCTAGCAGCTGATTTATCAAAGTGGAAACTTCTTACACTTCTCATGCCATCAACAACTAATGTCAGGACATATCTAAAAAGAAAAGCAAAGCAAAAAAATGTTAACTTCCTCATCAGGAATAAATCCTGAAAAAAAATTGAGAAATCTTATAGTTAGATTTTTTTATTTTTATTTTGATCCCATCCACTCAGATCAAATGCAAACAAATGCAAATACAGATGTCTTTATCATTTAGAGCTATTATAGCAAACCTACACTGTCTTAAGAAAGGAAGGCATTTATAGTAAATTATATTTCATAACAATACAGTTTTATCTAAACAATCTAGTCTTAGTTTCAAAATGATGATACTTTTACTTAAGCTTACTACCTGTGTTACAGGAGTGAACAATGATCTTTGTGACTTTGTCCACACATTACATCTACATTTCGTCCTTCATCAGTGAAATTATCCAGATCAAACTTTCATACAATAATCATAGACTAATGTATGAACTTCCTATCTACATTTCTGATCTGCCTGACTCATGTTCCTTGTTTTCCATAACAAACATGTACTTTGTCATTTCTATTCAAATGGGCCAACCTGAGGGATTTGATTGTGAACTGTGTTCTCAAGTTTTCTATTTACTACTTACAGTTCTCCCCCTTTGAGTGACAGAACCAGTCTATCATTGGTCATAAAAGCTGCCTGTGAACAATCTAAAGCTACTTACAGTTCTCCCCCTTTGAGTGACAGAACCAGTCTATCATTGGTCATAAAAGCTGCCTGTGAACAATCTAAAGCTATTCTGATGCCTTCTTGTGTTCCTGTGGAAAAATCAATAAATGTTTACATCAAAATAATAATTTCGGTGGTCACAAAAGTATAAACATTAGAAATTGAAACACAATAATTATGATAAGGTAGAATTTTCCATGGTAGTTGGATTTACTATTACATCTCATAAACACCGACTTTCTCATTAAATTTTTATGCTTTTTTCTAACTTATGAACTTAGCTTTAAAATGAAAATATGGAATAATTTCAGGTGTATGCCAGTAAGTTTTTTTTTTACAGTGATAAAGACAACTATCTCATTTGTATTATACATAAATCTAATTGTCAGCTTTTACTAAATAAGAGTATCAAGATTATAATGTTATGTGTAACACACAATGAAATATAATTACTTACTCAAAGGAAACAATGTACTGGATGATGCGATGCTGTTGAGGGCTACACCGTAAGGTGGCACACTTTGATTAAGATATAACAATGAATTAACTGCCACTACCATAACACCACCTAAAATAATTACAATTGATAAATTCAATACAAATCATAATGACTGGCTCATCTTAAATTCAAATACAAAAAATGTCATGTTTTAAATGCAATCTTGAACAAAAATGGTGTACAATGGGAGATAACTCTCATACCTATACCTAAATAATAACACATTGTAAAAGATTGCCTCCCCTTGATCCATCATTCAGGTTCTAATTAACATGTGGTTTTAAGCAAGAGAACATGTTCAAGTCACTTTTCATCATGTAATTGATTGATTTTTCTTATATATTTGTTGTTTTTGTTAATTTTTTCTAATTACTTTTTTTATTACCAACATTGCGGTTCAGGTACTTCATGTTAACTTACTATGACATAACTTAGTGTTACCATAATAACTTACTAATAGGTTTAGGTACAGCCATTACTTTACAACAATCAAATGGTAGATTGTTCATAGACCAGATAACAGGATTGACTCGCTCCTGGATATTCAAAGAAATAGCAGCTATACAACATGTGTCTGCTCTGACTGCTGTCCTCCTAAAAATACAAATGACGTCAAATTTAAAAACATTAACAATTCTAAAACAAGCATCTATACAATATCAGTCTCCATGAAAACATTAGGATGCAGGAAAAACATATGTAACACAACTTTTATTAACTTTAATTTATCTCCAAACATAAGAAAAATCGTGTAATTGGTTTGTTTTTCTCTTTTAGAATGCCTAAACATGTATTTGATTCATTGATTGAGGACTAATTTTATGCACATTCAGGGGCAAATCTGCATAACAGTATTAAAACTGTATCAAATCACATACAAAGATTTTTTAGGTATTTGTTCTGATTCTGGAAAGGTTAATATAAAAGCTATGCTAGAGTACATACCCAGCCCATGTCTGGAAAGGTTCATATAACATAAATACAGCTAGTGTACATACCCAGCCCATGTCTGGAAAGGTTCATATAACATAAATACAGCTAGTGTACATACCCAGCCCATGTCTGGAAAGGTTCATATAACATAAATACAGCTAGTGTACATACCCAGCCCATGTCTGGAAAGGTTCATATAACATAAATGCAGCTAGTGTACATACCCAGCCCATGTCTGGAAAGGTTCATATAACATAAATAAAGCTAGTGTACATACCCAGCCCATGTCTGGAAAGGTTCATATAACATAAATACAGCTAGTGTACATACCCAGCCCATGTCTGGAAAGGTTCATATAACATAAATACAGCTAGTGTACATACCCAGTCCATGTCTGGAAAGGTTCATATAACATAAATACAGCTAGTGTACATACCCAGCCCATGTCTGGAAAGGTTCATATAACATAAATACAGCTAGTGTACATACCCAGCCCATGTCTGGAAAGGTTCATATAACATAAATACAGCTAGTGTACATACCCAGCCCATGTCTGGAAAGGTTCATATAACATAAATACAGCTAGAGTACATACCCAGCCCATGTCTGGAAAGGTTCATATAACATAAATACAGTTGGTTCATAATAACCATGCAGGAACTGAAAATCTTTAACATTGGTGATCTTCTCATCAAAACTTTTGAGATCAATGATATATGATGACATGATAGGTGATTTCCCTCCTCCAGAGATATCCGAGTCCTCTATGACAGCGTCTCGTCGGAATGGCAGAATAACAAGTCTTGTTCCATAAATTAACATTGCTGCACATCGTCCATCAGGATCGACTCTGATTTCTGGAATACTGTAAGTGACTGCAAATCCATCCTGTTGGAAGAAGACAAATAATTACATATATGGCATGTACAAACAACATAATGATTTTTCTTGTAAATAATATAACTTTACTGTGAACTTAAAGAGTTTCCTTTCCCGAAATAAAAATTTACATGACAAATAAGTAAATTTCATTGTAAACTTGAGACTAGCCAATGTTATTCATTTTCAGAAGTTATGACCTGTGTAGTTAACCATTATGACATTTTTATATGGTAATGAATAAAATTGAGAATGGAAATACTGGAATATGTCAACAAGACAACAACCTGAACAAAGAGCAGACAACAGCTGAAGGCCACCATGAAAATAACATATGTTTCATAAGGAACTGTTTTCAGACACTCTTTTATAGCTAGCTTATTTTATTTGTATTGGTACTCTTTTAATAGAAGGTGTTTTGATTAAATATTTTCCCATATTTTTGTAAATTACTCAGAGTTGTTATGAAGGACTGATTCAATGCATAATGGTAAAGAAAAAAATCATACACAAAACAAACTACTAACTTTATATAGCTACATCCTATTTTTCTGACACAAAATGATGAAAACTCATAAGGGAATAAAGTTTTGAGGTAACTTTCATTCTAATCCATATACTAGGCTTAAACAACATTAAGAGATGGATGTTAGAGAAAGTAATCTATCTAGTCCCATGTTCATCAGCGGGGATCTACAATATAATGGATTTAAATATATTTAATTTTTTAATACAAGATAATTGATAAGGCCAAAAGTCAACAAATTTTCAAATTTATCCTAACCAAATGACCATGATAACTGTTGTTCTTTATATAATTACCTTTAATGCAGGCTCCTCAAAGTAATGTAATGATGTTGTTTGGAGATCATGGGTACTAGGGTCATACTCAACTACCGATAACTGAAATAGAAAAGGATTGGCCAAATAAAATTCAATCACAGATGACTAAAAAAATAAAGTATGACAAAATTAAAACTCACCTATAACAACATTAAACTATATTCAATTGTGTCTTCACAAGACAATATCATTTAAAAAAAAGAGGCTGAACTGAATACAATCAAGGTTTGTTAATTCCAAATTTAGAGAAGTGAATCCTTATTCACTACAGGTAGCTATATATATATATATATATAGTGTCACATTATACATTTACTGACTCTTGAGAAGGGTCATACAATGATTTTTCATCCCATAAGGCCAATGGACAAGGTTGAATGCCATATCTAAGGAAAGTCAATAGTTGTTTTATTATATTACTATTATCCTCTATGTCTAATTTTCAAGTTTTTTCAGGATAATTAACTGCTCCTTGTTTTTTTACTAAATACATGAATATTATCTGCCTTTGCCAACTTTTAAATATGAAATATTCAATTAAATTTCCTAAAATAAATTTAACACCAAAAATAGAAGACGATAATAAACGAGAAGTTGCATGACTGACATCATAAACCTATGTACTTGATGAAGCTCAATTAGAAAAATTACTGTTTAGGTACACATCAGCTGTTCCAAATCTTACATTAACCTGTCATGATTAATATAATGTTTTGTCAAAGAATATTCCCTATGCTTTTAGCAGATGAGAAAAGAAAAATGATATAGTCATGTAGTAAACTAATATATTTACCTTTGCATCAGAAAAACTTAGTAGAAGTGCATCCCTGTTTGCTCCTGGTAACTTGACAAACTGTAGAGACATAATGTTACCAAACAAACTGAAAGTGGCCAAGCATTCCAGTTTCTGCTTTTTTCTTGTCTCTACAAATAGTTTTAAAAGAAATGTATATATTATAATGTATAACTTGATATGCAAGAATTTCTTTACATTACTTTCATCAACATTAATCATGTTTATTGTGTATTTAATTTGAAACCAAATTCTGTTTCAATCTCATTTAAAAAAAAATCTGAAGTAACTTTCAACATGTTTAAAGAACTTTTTTTGTGTGAATTATCCAGCTGAATTTTAAAATGATTGCAGTACTTACAACACACTTACTCTCAATACATGTATATCTACTTTTTATCTAACTTATATCCTTCAATATAAACTGATATAGTACCTACCTTGATTTTGTTCTGAAACATTCTTTCCAGTATCATCCTGAAAATATCAACTTCAAATGTTAAAATAATAACTTGGAAGATTAAAATGATTTTCCACAACACATTTTTTTTGCCTGCACCAAGTCTATTTATCAGGAACATGTGTTGTTTGTTGTTTTGCTTTGTTTGTATGTCTGTTTCTCAAAGACATGAAAGGAGTCAGGTGTTTGTGTTCTGTGTGTTCTAACACTGTTAGTATCTAATGCTACATTGTTTAAACTTTTTGGGTTCACAAGTTGTCATATTTTATATGTGCCTGATCAATGTCAGAAGCCTTTAATTGATTAGTAGTAGTAGTTGCTCACTGTCAGCTGTATATTATAATTGATTTTCGTTTTATCATAAATCAAGCCTTTGGTTTCCTTGTTTGAATTGTTTTACATTTTGTCATGGTATACAAACCTCAGTGTGGGTCTCATTGGGGTCCAAGAGTGACGCGGGATTGCCAATTTTAGGTAAGCTTGATGCGTGAAAGTCAAATTATTGTGCCCTGAAATTGGGAAATTAAGTCTAGCTGGACACGGGAAATTATAAAACAAGAGTGCCAAGCTGAAATGTCTCGCCTTCTTTACTAATCATTGATATAATGTTGATATTCCTAAATATAAAACTGTCACATAAACTCAACATTCACCAAAAAAACTAAACATTGATCAATGAACCATGAAAATGAGGTCAAGGTCAGATGAACCATGCCAGGCAGACATGAACAGCTAACAATTCTTCCATACAACAAATACAGTTGACCTATTGCTTATAAATTAAGAAAAACAGACTAAAACACAAATACTTAACACTTAGCAATGACCCGTGAAAATGAGGTCAAGGTCAGATGACACCTGTCAGCTAGACATGTACACCTTACAATCATTCCATACAACAAATATAGTAGACCTTTTGCATGTTTTGCATATAGTACAAATGTAGTATAAGAAAAACAGACAAAAACACAAAAACTTAACTATAACCACTGAATCATGAAAATGAGGTCAAGGTCTGATAACACCTGTCAGCTAGCCATATACACCTTACAATCATTCCATACATCAAATATAGTAGACCTATTGCATATAGTATAAGAAAAACAGACCAAAACACAAAAACTTAACTATAACCACTGAACCATGAAAATGAGGTCAAGGTCAGATGACACCTTTCGATTTGGACATGTACACCTTACAGTCCTTCCATATACCGAATATACTAGACCTATTGCTTATAGTATCTGATATATAGATTTGACCACAAAAACTTAACCTTGTTCACTGATCTATGAAATGAGATCGAGGTCAAGTGAAAACTGTCTGACAGGCATAAGGACCTTGCAAGGTACGCACATACCAAATACTTATTATAGTTATTACTTATAACTTATTACTTATAATAAGAGAGAATTTAACATTACAAAAAATCTGAACTTTTTTTTCAAGTAGTCCCTGAACCATGAAAATGAGGTCAAGGACATTGGACATGTGACTGACGGAAAGTTCGTAATATGAGGCATCTATATAAAGTATGAAGCCTCCAGGTCTTCCACCTTCTAAAATATATAGCTTTTAAAAAGTTAGCTAACGCCGCCGCCGGATCACTATCCCTATGTCGCGCTTTCTGCAACAAAAGTTGCAGGCTCGACAAAAATGAGAATTGCTTACGTACATAGTGTAAGCGGGATACAGGAATTTGACAAAACAGTAAGAGGGATCCGGGATCAGAACCCCACAATGAGACCCCCCCCCCCCCCCCCTCAGTATCTGGGTTAAGTCTATAAATGGTTGCTCTACTCTGAAATTAGCAACTTGATAGATATACATTTGTAAGAAGATGTGGTATGACAGGTATGAGTACCAATGAGTTTTTTTGTTGTCTTTCTGACTTTTTCTGTTGTTTAATTTGCCATGATCTTTAATCATCATAACAGTGTACCATGAAATTTTGACCAAAATTCTTCACCTATGTTGGCTGGAAACAATTGTAGTCAAAGTATCACTAAGTTCCTCTCCAATGTACTAACATTAAATGTTTTACTAACCCCCCCCCCCCCCCATACAATATCTAGTTCAAACCTCAGTATCTGGATTAAGTCTGTAAACATGTAGTTGATTAACAGCTGCTATAACTAAGTTCCTCTAACTACACTCCCCCTGACAATGTCTGGTACAAACCTCAGTATCTGGGTTAAGTCTATAAACATGAAGTTGATTAACAGCGGCTATAACTAAGTTCCTCTAACTACACTCCCCCCTGACAATATCTGGTACAAACCTCAGTATCTGGGTTAAGTCTGTAAACATGTAGTTGATTAACAGCTGCTATAACTAAGTTCCTCTAACTACACTCCCCCCTGACAATATCTGGTACAAACCTCAGTATCTGGGTTAAGTCTGTAAACATGTAGTTGATTAACAGCTGCTATAACTAAGTTCCTCTAACTACACTCCCCCCTGACAATATCTGGTACAAACCTCAGTATCTGGGTTAAGTCTGTAAACATGTAGTTGATTAACAGCTGCTATAACTAAGTTCCTCTAACTACACTCCCCCTGACAATGTCTGGTACAAACCTCAGTATCTGGGTTAAGTCTATAAACATGAAGTTGATTAACAGCTGCTATTACTAAGTTCCTCTAACTACACTCCCCCCTGACAATATCTGGTACAAACCTCAGTATCTGGGTTAAGTCTGTAAACATGTAGTTGATTAACAGCTGCTATAACTAAGTTCCTCTAACTACACTCCCCCCTGACAATATCTGGTACAAACCTCAGTATCTGGGTTAAGTCTGTAAACATGTAGTTGATTAACAGCTGCTATAACTAAGTTCCTCTAACTACACTCCCCCCTGACAATGTCTGGTACAAACCTCAGTATCTGGGTTAAGTCTGTAAACATGTAGTTGATTAACAGCTGCTATAACTAAGTTCCTCTAACTACACTCCCCCCTGACAATGTCTGGTACAAACCTCAGTATCTGGGTTAAGTCTGTAAACATGTAGTTGATTAACAGCTGCTATAACTAAGTTCCTCTCCGATGTGTTGAAGAAGTTACAGTAGACACAATGTTCTATGCCTGTTGGTGGGTGAGTCTGTTTGTATACAGAATACATGATCTATTGATCTGCAAAACAAAGGAAAGTAATATTAACCATTATATATATGAAAGATTGTAATTGAACAAAGAAAAAACCCAAACTGAAAAAAAAAATCTTTTCATTAAACAGTTAAAAGATGTTTAATACTCTCTGGGCCAATGTTCTACTCCAAATTGAAAATAACAACTTGGATAACAACTGTCATATATATATAAATTATACATCAAACAAAAAGTTAGAAGGCAGCACTCTCAGATAAATGCAGAGTGATTTTTCATGATATAATCACGGACTGTAATATAAAATTAACTATCTTAATAACATATACACATGGGGAAGCAACAATTTAAAATGAAATTACATCACGATTTAAAACAGCTGTTGTCATGTAACTTTTGTTATTTTTCACAGGAGAAAGATATTGCAGTATCAAGACAAATAGACACCTCATGATGACAAAAAAAAACCTGATCTATTTTCCACATGTAGCTTTCATACATGTACCTTATAAATTATTGCTTTTATAATCATCTAATGGGTTTTTGTGGCATTATAATTTCTTGTCAAATTCTTGATACTGGATTTTACTCAATAGGGCTTTACAATTAAAATGTTTATAACAATCATACCTATTTACAGGTAAAAAAAAATCTTAATTCTTAATTTTTTTTAGATCACACAATCATCATCTTGTAATCTACAAACACAAGCTTTGCTCTTACGATATCTATGGCAAAAATCTTATCATGATTACTTTCATAAAAAGAAAATTTTTTGCATGTATTTCAAGATGCCTGTGCTGTTTCTATGCATTTGAAATAATTGTGCTGCTTATGTGGGAATAGAAATGCCTTTTAGCATATGTCATCAAACAAACATTTCTGGCTACCTTTGACATCAAATAGGTTAAAATTTTAAAGTGATTCATCAAAATATCCATATTGTGATTTGTCACAAGTCTCAAATAATTAACATTACTGTTACTTTTGGAATAAAATTAGCTTGATAAGTCATCTAAATGAAAGTGTACATTTTATCGTCATGCAACAAAAACTGCTGTTATCGTCATTTCATGGTAAGAATTTTTACCGTTATCCTTCATGAAGGTATCTCCACTACCCACTTATATGTCTTATCTGGTTGTGTGTTTTAATGTTATGTTTATCTTATTTATATTCTCAAGAGCTTATCATGCTTATGTTTGTATTGTGATATGTGAACTGAATAAAAAATAAAACTTTTGTATGCATATAAAACACTCCTGTTACAATTGCAATACACCATATCATATGGCTATTCCCGGCTGACCCAAGAATCTGTCCTGTTTGAACTATTGACGTCATACAACAATCACTTTTTCATCATGGCGTCAGATATTTTGAATTATGATGTCAAAGTTTTACTGGAATCTGTGAGATGTCCAGTAATGGCGGCCGAATGCTGTAAATTCAGAAATCATTGTGAGGTTTTTATTAATGCAAATAATGCGACTGAGTGAGTATAGCAATAATAAGAACTGGCATTCTTATATCTGATACATATATCTGTATGCATGTGTTCCTGTCATTACAATAATTAATCAAGCGTATTTGTCAATTTTACAAAAAAATCGTAATAATATGGGGAAGAAGTCCCCAATAACAGTAGAAAATTCAATAGAAAAAAGAAAAAAAAAATGGGAAAATTTTCCCGAAATTTTCATTGTACTAACATTGACTAATGAACTCAAAATCATTCAATTTTTTTTATGTCGTGTTTTGAAATCCCGCATCTGCCCAGAAATCTACAATGTACTTCCGTTTTCCAGTCTCGTTTGCATGAAATTTTGAGTAAAATACATATTTATCAGTCTAGTATAAAATAGGAAGGAACGCAATGTCAATTTCAGTTTTAATAATTCCTTGATATGAAAAAACGTTACCAAACGATAGCGTTTCTTTGTTTACATTGCATATGACGTCATAACTTAAATAACGTCACAACAAAATTCCTTAACAACAGATCCAAAATCGGAAACGTTACGGTATTTCTGTTTTGAAATTAAGATATGTTTGAATTAAAAAAAAACATAGACTTCGTCCCCTTTCACAGGTAATGCCTGCCTCATATTAAATGCACACAATACTTTCTGAATTTACAGTACTATATAAGTGATAACATGTATTATTCGTAGGTCCCCCCCCCCTTTTTTTTTAGAATCCTGGGTTCACAACAGCAATCTCCCAATACAATCATAAAACTCCTTCGTAGACACCTTATTTAGAGGTAGTTGTCCTTCTAAAGGTTGGATTTACACAAGTTATATCCAATCGGCTTGATACAGTTTCAAACTGAGCTTGCCGGGTACACAACAACCATATTTTTTTGATTATTTGTACATGATGTTCTTTGAAAGAACAAGTGTCATAGAAATGACCTACTTGAATGAAGTTGTGGGGCACTATGTTTCCATTTTATTACTCAATATTGAAGTCTGTGTCCCTATTTTAAACACAATTTGTGAAGAAAAAATATTTTCATGGAGGTCGCCATTTTTTGTATAACTATTGTTTCGAATTTAGAGAAAACAAACTTTGAATTCTTAAGATATCCCGCGGATCATCTAGTTTTTTAATATAAAAATATTCTTTCATGAATTGATTGTTCAATTACGTCTTCTGAAAAAAAAATACGACAATTCGGTTTAGCGATAGGCTGCTGTTAGTTTTAATAATTTTTGGGAGCCTCAAGAAAATTATCCAATGAACTGAACTTGAACTGTATAGTTTTAATCAGGTAAATTATACGACAATCGCTTAAATGAGATTTAAACAAAAAATTATATTTTATTTCATAATCATGCATGAAAGTAAGCATCAGTATGCATGGTATGGTATTTTTTCCTTTGAAGTTTGAACATGATATTTAAGACCACTTTCAAATATATATTATATATATATTTGTGCACTTTCCCATTAATATGTCACAATGATCATCTGGTTGTTTCGTTGTAAGAACAGACTGTTCAATGGTTTTTGTTACGAGATTGACAACAGGTCAACTGGTGTAATTCATTGTCATTGATAAAAAAACAACTCAAGATCAGTCAGATATATAACTCGATCTATAGGGTTATTACAGAAAATAACATACATTTGTTATTGTGGACTGAAAAATCAAAGAACTGTGATAACATATGTATGTTACATGTTTCAAAGGGATAATATACATCATTAGTTTAGTAAAAATGTATACAAGTTCAATTGATATTACTATTGTCTTTATGTATACTTAACTACAGAAAGATATAACAGTTCATAGTTTGTCAATTATGCATAGTACACCTATGTTATTACAGAAAAAATATGCCTGTAATAACTAAAGGGTGTTATCACAGCTACTCCAAAGCATTTGCTCAGACATAGATCATGCTTAATTACAATGTATTTTAATTAATTGTAAGAAATAATGACCAGAGCATGTAATGAGGTTCTGCGCAAGCTTCCCAGTAATTCCCAAGTGTCTCATATAATAAGTTACATTCCTTTGATAACTAAGCCTTGTTATTACAGCTAAGTCTATCTCTAAAAAGCCTTGTCTCATTGATTTACCATGGTTAATCAAAATGTATTAATCTAATTGAAAAATTAGTTATCAAGGCTATGCATTTAGTTTCTGCGCAAAGTCTCAAGAGTTCCCTAGAGCCCACTATAGATTAAAATATTTTACAAATAACAAACATATGTTTTTACAGATTTAGAAAATTTAAGGAATAAAGAGTAGACAACTCATGAAAGTATCTGTAATAACACATGCAAGTTATTTCCTGTAATAACCCTATAGAGTTATATCCCTGACTGAAGATTTGTGTTTGATCTATGCATGATGTTACAGCTACATGTATATGACTTTAATAGAACTATTTACATACAGATCCACTTCAATGATTTTTTGTTGAAAAATTAAGTCATTAAAGTTGAACATGTTAAAATAATGTCACCTAAGCCGTGTAAGTACTTTCAGACCTTCTGGCAATCTTCAGGCACTGATTAATAATCCGTGAAAACAAGGTGGTAAGGTTCATTACAGTCAGGGAACAAAGTCTGTCACATCACTTTGCATGACCATCAAAAGTAATATCTAGCCACCCTGTTCAGGTTTTTGGAATATGATTGCTTTCAAGCAATCTGTAGACTTATACCATTGGCTCAGGGCCATGCCCTCACGTCAACTGTTTTATTCTAAACATTAAGGAAAATCTCAGATTCTTATGATTGTCTTGCTTTAAAAGGTAAAACCAAACAAAGGGATTGAACTTAAACAACTTTTCTATAATCATGATAATGTTCTTTTCATAATCTTCATGTTTGATATTTCCCTTGACATGCTTTTTAACTACATGGAAAATCAGAATTTAGCAGTATTTATATTTAGTGTTTTTATAAATTTAGAAACACATCAGAGGGAATTCCCCAGTTTTGATAAAAATGTGAGAGTTCTCTGAATTACGATCAATCTATTTCTGTCATATAAGAACTGAAGTGGAGTATTTCTTATATACATGATATATATATGTCACCGTTATGAAACTGATATTTGATATTGTACTTCCATAAATAAATAGAGAACCATCTTGGTCGTTTAATTAACATAAAATATATGTTCTTGCTCCGGGTTTGTTTAGGTAATTATGTGCATGCGTATAGTTTTCTTGACTTCAAGGGGTATTAGATTGAATGGTTGCTCTGAATTCCCCATTCAATTGATTAATTTAAAACTCATGGGATCCTTTCTATGTATGTCTGCTATTGAGGGTTATTGTTGTTGCATAATAAATTATATGCATCATTTAAATTAAAATAAATGTAGTCCAGATCGTAAAGGTGTAACTACAACACCCCTTCAGGCGAAGTGCAGTCTTCCATATTATCGTTTCGAGTTGTCTCCCTTCCAAAGTAACTTCCATCAACAATCAAAATACGATACAACACGTTGAGAAAAATTAACTCGTTCTGTTGATAAACTTCGTATTATATTAAAAACGATCGCAATTTAAACCGAGGAGTGTGTACGGAAAGGAGTAATGACCACTGACCCAAAGGAAATCAAATATTTAAAGAGTTAGGAATTGGGTTCCTCCTAGAATTAACGTACAGGAAAATAGGTGATAAGATACGAAGTGAAACACCTTCTCTCACTCTGAGTCTCAGTGACTGCTGTGGTAAGTAAACTTGGAATTGATTGTACAAAAATAAAATACAATTAGTACATTGTTCATACACTTGTATCTAGGATTGTATTTTTTGTAACTATTCAGATTACCATGATGCCATGATTATGTAAATTACATTTTACATGTGTAGTTGAATAGAGCTCTTCACAGTAAGTTCAGCCATATTGGATAGGGGGCAGATTTTCATAATGGAGGTAAAAATAGTGTGAAAAATACAGGAAAACGTCATTAAAACAGAGCAGTTGCTTGGAAACACATATAGGATTTCCCATACTTTCATACTATTTCCACCTCTTTCTAAAAACCTGCCCCCTATCCAATATGGCCGAACTTACCGTGAAGAGCCCTATTAGTTTTGAAAATAATATTATCCAGCTATATGTATACATGTGTCAATGAAAACAATGGCAATCGTATCCCTCAGAGCAATCTGCTCTTTGATTTACCAAGTCCATGAATAAAATTTTCATTTAAAAGAAAAAAAAATCAAAGATATTTACCATATTTACAGTTTATTGCATGTTATAATTTTCTTAAATAGACATCTTTTTATCATGAAATTGAGAATAGAAATGGGGAATGTGTCAAAGAGACAGCAACCCGACCATAGAGCAGAAAACAGCTGGAGGCCACCAATGGGTCTTATCATGTTTATCACTTCTGTTACTAGAGAGCATGCATCATTCAACAAATCATTCTAAATTTTAAAAGTAAGATAAGTTAATTACTTCAATGTTAGAACAAGAAAAAAGTTGCCTTAAAGTAGTAAATGTTAAATTTATTGCATTAAAATGTCAAATTCAGAGTTCGTGAAAATTTGATTTGACCTGTCAGTCATGGGACTGACAAAAAAAGATTTCGTGTTTGTCCTTCAAAATTTTTGCTGGTCCTTCAAAATCTGTCAGTTTTATCCTAAAATAAAATTATAACATATTTTATCAAATAAATCAATTCATATTCTCATCACAACCACAGGCAAATTTATAACAATGACAGACCAGTTCTGGTCTAATGGTTGTTCTAATTGAAAGTCATCTTCATTGTCCATTTCATCATCTGAATCATTAGCTCACCTGACCCGAAGGGCCAAGTGAGCCTTTCCCATCACTTTGTGTCCGGCGTCGTCGTCCGTCATCGTTAACTTTTACAAAAATCTTCTCCTCTGAAACTACTGGGCTAAATTAAATCAAACTTGGCCACAATCATCATTTGGGTTTCTAGTTTAAAAAATGTATCCGGTGACCCGGTCAACAAACCAAGATGGCTGCCATGGTTAAAAATAGATAATAGGGGTAAAATGCAGTTTTTGACTCAAAAACCAAAGCATATAGAGCAAATCTGACATGGAGTAAAATTGTTCATCAGGTCAATTTTTATCTCCCCTTAAATTTTCAGATGAATCGGACAACCTGTTGTTGGGTTGCTGCCCCTGAATTGGTAAATTTAAGGATATTTTCTGTTTTTATGCCCCAACTACGATAGTAGAGGGGCATTATGTTTTCTGGTCTGTGTGTCCGTTCGTCCGTCCGTCCGTCTGTCTGTCTGTTCGTTTGTTCGTCCGTCTGTCCCACTTCAGGTTAAAGTTTTTGGTCAAGTTAGTTTTTGATGAAGTTGAAATCCAATCAACTAGAAACTTAGTATACATGTGCCCTATGATATGATCTTTCTAATTTAAATGGCAAATTATAGTTTTGACCCCAATTTTATGATTCACTGAACATAGAAAATGATAGTGCAAATTTCAGGTTAAAGTTTTTGGTCAAGGTAGTTTTTGATAAAGTAGAAGTCCAATCAACTTGAAACTTAGTATACATGTTCCCTTTGATTAGATCATTCTAATTTTAATGCCAAATTAGAGAATTTATTCCAATTTCACGGTCCACTAAACATAGAAAATGATAGTGCGAGTGGGGCATCCGTGTACTGTGGACACATTCTTGTTTGTTATTATCTTGAATACTATTATAGATAGAGATAAACTGTAAACAGCAATAATGTTCAGTAAAGTAAGATTTACAAATAAGTCTACATGACTGAAATGGTCAATTGACCCCCATAATAATAAAGGCGTTATTGTCCTTTATAGTCAATTTTTAACAATTTTCATAAAATTTGTATATTTTTTCTAACATTTTCCACTGAAACTACTGGGCCAAGTTCATTATAGATAGAGATAATTGTAAGCAGCAAGAATGTTCAGTAAAGTAAGATGTACAAACACATCACCATCACCAAAATACAATTTTGTCATGAATCCATCTGCTTCCTTTGTTTAATATTCACATAGACCAAGGTGAGCGACACAGGCTCTTTAGAGCCTCTAGTTTCTCAGATGTGACAGTAATTGTTGGTTTCATCAGAAGGTCCCACTAAAATCTATAATTTGTAAATACTTGACAGAACTAGATTTATTATTTGGTTTCATACAACCTTACTGAGTGATTTACAGATTAATTTTTACATTGGAATAACACTTTCGACATATTCATGATTTTACCATTTTAAAGTTTTGTGTAGATCAGAATTGTTATAAGTTTCTGCCCTTGTCATGTGTTTGTGAATTATGGATATTATGTGGAAAATGGATAACTTCCATGACATTCCTAATCCTTCTGTATCTTTCCTCTATACCAAGAAGACATAACAATGATAAATGACATAAAACAAGTTATCAATATTTATCATGTTTATCTATAAAATTGAGAATGGAAATGGGGAATGTGTCAAAGAGACAACAACCCGACCAAATAAAAAACAACAGCAGAGGGTCACCAACAGGTCTTCAAAGTAGCGAGAAATTTCCGCACCCGGAGGCGTCCTTCAGCTGGCCCCTGAACAAATATATACTAGTCCAGTGATAATGAACGCCATACTAATTATTGACGATATACGGAATCCCCAAAGCAAACAAAAATGTTATCTAGTAAACTTCTTGAGGTAAGTTATAATAAAAAGTTAAAACAAAAATTTACTTAAATGTGGGGTTCAAGCCTATCAAGGTCTGATTTAATAGATAAGAAGGAGGAAATTTCCAGTCATAGATTTAACCCAATTTTGATTTCAAATATTGTAATTGAAAAATGTTTGTTGTTATTTTCTTAACAAACATTACTATAAAAAACAAATTTATCCTTATTACATGCATTGACATGTATTAAGATCTTTGAAGTATTGTACTTTTGTTTTTATTATATGACCGCAAAAAGATTTCCGGTCGTATATTGGTATCACGTCGTCATCATCAGCGTCGTCTGAAGACAGATGGTTTCCAGTTAATAACTTAAGGTAGCACAATACAAAGATTTTTTCACTCCCAATCAGACAACTTTAAACTGATGGAATTCATTTCATCCTTCTTTATATTTTATAAATGAGGAACCAAAAGAAAGAAGAAAGATTAATCTTTCAAATTGTAATAATTTCATTATGACATAATTATTACATATAATCAATTGTTATGTAATTAGTTGCTATATTGTGATGTCCACACTTGAATGAATTTAGCGTCTTTGTTCTTCATAGCATCCCAAAATATTTTATAGATTCTTGTACAAAACAGCTTGAGTTCCAAACTATGTCTCAGATTTCCAAAAACATCAATAGAACAAATTTTATACCCAATTGAATTTAATGATCTTTTATGAATTGATGTTTCAAACTTCATTGAAGATTTATGAGAGAATGACATACAATAGGACAAATCTGAGACACGGTTTTTGAGGTCAAACTGTGTTGTTTAATTTTGGACCCTTTGGACCTTAATGTAGACCAATTTGAAAACATGACCAAATATTAAGAATCTAAATACATGGTTAGATTCGGCACATCAAAGAACCCCAATGATTCATTTTTTGATGAAATCAAACAAAGTTTAATTTTGGACCCTTTTGGCCCCTAATTCCTAAACTGTTGGGACCAAAACTCCCAAAATCAGTCCCAACCTTCCTTTTGTGGTCATAAACCTTGTGTTAAAATTTCATAGATTTCTATTTACTTATGGCAGATTTTACAATAAGAAGGAATTATTGTTTTTTTGTATCCATCAAAAAAGCAATTGCTGAAACTGTGAAACAGACTGTGTAATGGAGTAATGAATTATGTTATTGAATAAAATGTGTCTTTCTGAGTAAATAAAAATAAAAATTACTCTGTGTTTGTGTTTTTTGTTAGAATTAGAGGGTTTTCAATTTCAAAATATTGGACATGGAATAGACATCATGACCTACTTAACTGACATCCAGCTTATTTGGAGTGGAATTTTGAAGTATTATTTATAAGTTGAGCCTAATAACATGGACTTATATTTTAATAAAAAGTCTTCTTTTGTGTTTTAATCATAACTTTAAGGCAGATTTTTATTGGTAAAGGCTAAAAAAGGTAATTTAATAATATTGTTGCTAACGTCACGTCTTTTCCGTCCATTGTGGTATGTCACGATCGCAATTTTCTTGTTGGTTCTCAGACAGGCCATTGTAGTTATTTTTATCCCGGGTTTTATAAATAATTGAAAATAGCAATCATATTAAATTTGGATGACGTAAGGGGGTCAAAGGACTTGAGGAATCAATATCATTGGCTGTTTTATTTTTTGCGAACGTTACTACTTGAGGTTTCCGTCCAAATCAGTGTCACGTGAGCAACATATATTTAGATCTGTAACTCTCCTGTATAGGAGTTACGATATCACCCTTTGCAGAAATAGATTCGGAGTCAGTTTCTTCACATGATGGGGTAGCAAAGAAGGTAAGTTGTATGTAATATCGTTACAAGAGGACCTTAAATGTATTCCGTCCATCAAAAAGACGTTCGCAACAAAACGTAATGTCATGATAGTAGATGTTGCTACGAATTGGTTTCTTGTGTATTCATTTGATATAAAGTACACCTGCAAATGACATTCTGTATATTTAGAAATTCTAAACCAGACTGTACAATTTTATTACTCCAGGCATATATTAAACATCACTGTGTGCATACATTTTAACTTTTAAAGATGTTGTTGCTCATGTGACATGTCCAAATGTCGCTAACGTTACTATTTTTTTGGTTTCTTGTGTATTCATTTGATATAAAGTACACCTGCAAATGACATTCTGTATATTTAGAAATTCTAAACCAGACTGTACAATTTTATTACTCCAGGCATATATTAAACATCACTGTGTGCATACATTTGAACTTTTAAAGATGTTGTTGCTCATGTGACATGTCCAAATGTCGCTAATGTTACTAATTTTTGTCTCCGTCACGTTAGCAACATGAAGTAGGAGACAGAACACAATACTGTAAAATCTGCCTTATACAAAAGTTATTGTGCAAAAACCAAGAAAAATGCTTATTTGGGACCTTTTTTTGGCCCCTAATTCTTAAACTGTTGGGACCAAAACTCCCAAAATCAATCCCAACCTTCCTTTTGTGGTAATAAACCTTATGTTATAATTTCAGAGATTTCTGTTTACTTATACTAAAGTTATTGTGCGAAAACCAATAAACATGCTTATTTGGGCCCTTTTTGGTCCCTAATTCCTAAACTGTTGGGACCAAAACTCTCAAAATCAATACCAACCTTCCTTTTATGGTCATAAACATTGTGTTTAAATTTCATAGATTTCTATCTACTAATACTAAAGTTAGAGTGCGAAAACCAAATGTCTTCGGACGACGACGCCAACGTCATACCAATATACAACCAAAAAATTTTCAATTTTTGCGGTCATATGTTGATCTAATTTAATATATGATAAATTCTTCAGCAATGTTAGCTGAAAATAAAAAATAAATTGATATCAAACTTGAGGAAATGAGACAATTATAGGAAAAATTGCTACTTTGACTTCTCTTAAAAGGTATTTAATCTAAAGATAAAAGCTGATAATTAGATTATGTTAATTGTAAGGTATTAAAATTGATTTAGGATCACCTGTATATACATCAGTAATTGTATGAGAAACACCTGTATTTATTGATTTATTTATATGGATGTTGACTATCATACATAAAGGTAAGGTTATCAGGCTAATAATATTGATACATTTATATTGACCTTGTAAACGGAACTCAAAACGTCCATTTGTCATGTTTGGATTTAAAATAATTTAAATGAAAATGGCTAAATTTTGATAATCAGTAAATATCAGGTATTCTCAATCTTTTAGTTGTATTAAGGTAGGATTGAAGGTAGATTCACATCATCAACAATCAAAGGTGGCCTTCATATTATTATTTGAAATTTTGATATAGAACATGTGAAATTTGAATATTTAATCTCCATTTTATTTTCAAAATGATACCAACGCCTTGAAATCTCATAGTAATTCAAATGTATCGGTCTTTCATTTTGTAGAAAAAATTGGATGATAAAAATTCCTTAAAGATGACTCTTGAAAGTAAATACATCAGCTTGTAAGTTCTATTCTGGTCATTGTACATGTTAAGTGAACATGATGTAATGGATTTTTTCAGACTAGCCAGAATTGAGTAGATATTTAACATGTCCAATGTACATTTCTCCATGATAGAATTGGTCAAAATGATAATGGGACATTATAAACCTATTGGTAACCTTCTGCTCTTTTCTGTTCTATGGTAGGGTTGTTGTCTCTTTGACACATTCCCCATTTCCATTCTCAATTTTAGTTCAATGATATTATGTGCCGCTTTGGAATTGACTCCTATAAATATTTTCTGTTGCATGTAGCCATTTGATCATGTTGATGTTACAACAGGTTGTTAATTTAGAAATGAATTATTGATCCAGTATTCTATTTGTAATCCTGTGAAATATGATTACAATAAATGACATCTCTAATTAAGTGAAAAATTAAATTACTTTCAGTGAATTACTCAGATAACATGATGATTAATTGAGGGAGAGTGCTTCATTGATTGTGACCATGTCAGAGAAACTTCAGAATATATCCATCAGCTCACAGCATAGCTCTAAAGGTAAGGAGTAACACTCAGATAACATGATGATTAATTGAGGGAGAGTGGTTCATTGATTGTGACCATGTCAGAGAAACTTCAGAATATATCTATCAGCTCACAGCATAGCTCTAAAGGTAAGGAGTAACACTCAGATAACATGATGATTAATTGAGGGAGAGTGCTTCATTGATTGTGACCATGTCAGAGAAACTTCAGAATATATCTATCAGCTCACAGCATAGCTCTAAAGGTAAGGAGTAACACACAGATAACATGATGATTAATTGAGGGAGAGTGGTTCATTGATTGTGACCATGTCAGAGAAACTTCAGAATATATCTATCAGCTCACAGCATAGCTCTAAAGGTAAGGAGTAACACTCAGAAAACATGATGATTAATTGAGGGAGAGTAGTTCATTGATTGTGACCATGTCAGAGAAACTGCAGAATATATCCATCAGCTCACAGCATAGCTCTAAAGGTAAGGAGTAAGTGAGCTTTTCTCATCACTTTGCGTCCGTCGTCGTCGTTGTCTGTTAACTTTTACAAAAATCTTCTTCTCTGAAACTACTGGGTCAAATTTAACCAAACTTGGCCACAATCATCATTGGGGTATATAGTTTAAAAAATGTGTCCGGTGATCCAGCCAACCAACCAAGATGGCCGACATGGCTAAAAATGGAACATACCTGGGTAAAATGTAGATTTAGGCTTATAACTCTGAAACCAAAGCATTTAGAGCAAATCTGACATGGGATAAAATTGTTTATCAGGCCAAATAAAAAAGTATGTGTGGTTCCAGTTACATCTGAAAAAAAGTAAGGGTAGGTAGGTAGGGATTTTTTTTTATTTTATGTTTTTTTTTTACATTGAGTCTATGGGAGCAACATTCTGACTTTAACAGTGCTTAATGAAAAATGACAATAAAATCTTTAGGGTAGGCTATTTTTAAGCCGAAAAAGGAGGGACGGTAGGGTTATTGGAACCACACATATATTTTTATTTGGCCTCAGGTCAAGATCTACCTGCCCTGAAATTTTCAGATGAATCAGACATTTTTGGTTATTATCTTGAATATTATTATAGATAGAGATAAACTGTAAACAGCAATAATGTTCAGCAAAGTAAGATCTACAAATAATTCAACATGACCAAAATGGTCAGTTGACCCCTTAAGAAGTTATTGCCCTTTATAGTCATTTTTTACCAATTTTTCATAAAATTTTGTAATCTTCTCCTCTGAAACTATTGGGTCAAATTTAACCAAACTTAGCCACAATCATTATTAGCGTATTTAGTTTTAAAAATTGTGTGTGGTGACCCAGCAAACCAATCAAGATGGCTGCCATGGCTAAAAATAGAACATAGGGGTAAAATGTAGATTTTGGCTTATAATTCTGAAACCAAAGCATTAAGAGTAAGTCAACATGACCAAAATGGTCAGTTGACCCCTTTAGGAGTTATTGCCCTTTAGAGTCAATTTTTAACAATTTTCATTAATTTGGTAAATTTTGTAAATTTTTACAAAATGTTTTCCTCTGTATCTAAAGGGCCAAGTTTATTATAGATAGAGAAAATTGTAAGTAGCAAATATGTTCAGTATAGTAAGATGTACAAACACATCATGATCACCAAAACACAATTTTGTCATGAATCCATCTGTGTCCTTTGTTTAATATGCACATAGACCAAGGTGAGCGACAGCCTCTAGTTTTAGATAAACCCATCCTCCCCCCTTTTTGAATCCATACTTGTCTTTGATAGGCTTTTTAAAACATTAGAAGGTAGTAATTATGATACTATCCTTGGTGAAGTTGGAAATGCTGCTTTTATTGCACCATACATTCAGAGGACATTGTACAAAAAAAAAATACTTTCACTTAAAATATTTATGAATACATTAACCAAGTTTTGAATTTGTTTGTCTTGTTTTAATAATGTAGTGTTATGGTGCTTGACAGCAGTAAAAGGACTTTTACTTTAGACTGAAGTGTCTATAAACATCTCACATGTCCTGTGTTAAGTCATTGTGCATGATTTACTATTGTATTTCACAATTTAATAGAATTACTCAAGTTAAAGTAATGTATGTCACATTTTTTTTTACAAAATTCTTAGATTTTGTAATGTTAAGATATATGTTCAAGACTTACATAATGAATGATATCAATGTCAAGGTCATAGTAATTAGTCATCAATATAATGACATGGCTATTTACTTTTAATATTTTGTCAAATAATTGTGCAAATAATACTCTTGTCACTTTTAATGCACTGTCTAGTAGTATTTATTTCATTTCATCATAAAATCTTTATATATCTAGAATACAATTCCTCTTATCATCTTCAAAACAACACCACTGAATGCAAAATTATTTACTTGTAGGTATTTAGATCTTATTGTACTTAGTTTTTTATTTGCTTTATTTTCATTAAATTGAAACATTTTCAAAATAGACAGTTGAGCTAGCAAGCTTTAAATGTTTGGTACTATTTACATCATTACAGTATATTCCAAATATGTAACTGAACATCATAACAAAAGTTAAATTAAAACATCAAAATAAACATGATGCTGATGAAACTAGTTTGATCTAACTAAAGGTTAAATTATTCTGATCCTAGTATATTTAGTTGACATAAATTACTGTAGGTCATCATTAACATGACATTTATACGACCCGCGTCCTCATTGGATTCATGTAAAATTAGACAATTATCTGCCCTTAGGCCTCAAGGTGTGATGACCAAGATCACAAAATTATATACAAATCAGTTAAACTGATTGACAAATTATGTTGTTCTAATTGAATGTGTGTTTAGTTTAGGAATTGATATAGTTGGATATACAGGAAATATACTGTATGTGTAGATATCTTTTCAATGAATTTTATTATTCAATAAGATACCAGGTAATTTTACAAGCTAATATTCTAAAATGATAGTTTCAAACCAAATGATCATATTGCTAGACCCAAAGGTTTAAAATCATAATTAGTATCAAACCAAATGATCATATTGCTAGACCTAAAGGTTTAAAATCATAATTATTATACATAACCCTCATTCTTAATTTATCAGCCTCAATATAAATGTATTATTTTTTAGATGAACCCTACAATAGAATGGAAGAAGAGTTGACCTGTCCAGTATGTTTAGAACTATATGCTGACCCTTTAATGTTACCATGTTCTCACAGTCTCTGTAAGAAATGTTTAGAGGATATTATACAATCCAGAGTCAAATCAGGACAGGAAGGTACACAATTCTAAATGACCATATGACATAACCTTTTTTTCCTTATTCTTACAATAAGCTTTTAAACGCCCAGTATTTACATTTGATATTTTTTTTACAGAAACATACTTGTGACGTCACCTTGTTTCGTTGCCATGCCAAGACAATAACATTATTTCGGGGAATTTTCGTATTTTGAAATTTTACCACGAAAAATGAATTGAAATAGACTGATTTGTTTATTTTGCTGAAGAGATAACTATATTGTATTTGAATCTTGGCCTATGTAAACTGTGGGTTTTGATGTCTAAAATTGAGAATACCTGGTAGTATAATTAAGTTGGGAGTAATGAGGAACAGTCGGTTTTGTATATTTATGCACTATAAGTAGATATACTATCATTATACTGGTTGACGATAATAGGTGGTCATATTAGAATCCTATTTTTAAAAGTCACCACTTAGATACGAGAGAACTGATCTAAACTGTCCACACTTACATGTATAGTAATCTACTTGCAAAGATCTGACAATGCCTTGATTAACTTAACATTTTTGAGTACCTTTTTGTGATCTATTGGTTTTGTGCTAAATGATACATGCCTTCATACATTTAAAAAAAGAAATTTCATTGGCTGATGTAAAAAAATCGAAAGAAAAAGAAAAAGAAATCTTAATAAGCTTAGCTTGAACATGATGAACACAAGATTTGTATTTTCATAGATACAATAAGGGATTGTATTTCATCCATCATGTATTTAAACTGTTATTGTATATATATATTTCAGGATTAGATTGTCCCTCATGTCGGAAAAAACATCAGGTGTCTAAAGAACAACTAACCAACTTGCCTAAAAATCTTGCCCTGGAAAATATTGTGTTCCGTTTTCAAGAAATCCAAAGTGCTAGTCTATCACAGTTTAAGAGCAACAGTCTATCACTGAACTCATCCCTCGGGAGTCAATCATCAGATAGGGATAGCCCTGTATTCGCCGAGGATGTTAATGAACTCTGTGGTCTGTGTGATGGGAAATCGCCAAATAAAGCAACATGGTTCTGTGAACAGTGTTCTGTCTTGTATTGTGAGAGATGTTTAGAGAAATTCCATCCTCGCCGAGGAACTTTATGTCACCATCGTATACGTAAACCAAGTCACATGGAAGGTGAATCTAAGCCAGCATTCTGTGAGGATCATACTACAGAGCAAGCCACCGTGTTCTGTGATCAATGTAAAGTCTTAGTGTGCCATTTATGTTTATGTGATGGTCTAGGGAAACATACTGGACACAAAGTATTGGCAAGAGAATCTGCATGTCAACAGGTCAAGGTAAGATAAGCCAAGCCACCGTCTTCTGTGATCAATGTAAAGTCTAAGACCCTGTTCACACTAGCATTTTTTTGTTATCGATCTAATTTGAATCGATCTAAATAAAACCAGTTAGCGTTCACATTATCTTTAATCATATCGATCTCTATCGGTCTTATATGAACCACTGCGTTCACGCTACAATTAAAAACGCAATCGATCTAACCTTTTTGCCCGTAAAACTGTTAACACTGTGTATAAATAAAACTGTTTTATCAAATTCATGTGCTGATACACTGATACACA
The DNA here is from genome assembly GCA_019925275.1 of Mytilus edulis. NCBI lineage: Eukaryota > Metazoa > Mollusca > Bivalvia > Mytilida > Mytilidae > Mytilus > Mytilus edulis. Next base: position 12,327,538 of record CM034352.1, read on the forward strand.
CACTTGGGAAAAAAAATTGGATAAAGTTATTGTTTCTCTTGAATCACAATTTAAAATTTTGATACTGGTGTTATTACAGTTTTCTTTAATTTTGAAAAAAATAACTGTAGCAACGAAGTTACAACACGACACCGGAAATACTGCGGTTCCTGCAAAGAAAAAAATCAACATAAGAAAAGAAGACACAGATTTCGCAAATATATGCTATGGCGAAAACAACATGTTTACAGTTTGTTTTAAAGGTCTTTTAACAGAGAAATATGGGTTAAACAACGAACCTCTGAGATAGTTTTGCCGCTATACATGCGCATACGTTATTTTCGATTCAATCGTACTAGTTTAAACCGATCTCTGTGTTCACATCTAAAGTAAGATCGGTTTACTTTAGATCGATTCAAACTAAACTACCTCTTTTGGTGTTTTAGTTTAGACCGATTGAAGATCGATTCAAGGCGTTCACATTAGCCCTTAAACTGATCTAAAGTGAACCGGTCTAGTTTAAATCGATAAAAATGTCCTAGTGTGAACGGGGTCTTAGTGTGCCATTTATGTTTATGTGATGGTCTAGGGAAACATACTGGACACAAAGTATTGGCAAGAGAATCTGCATGTCAACAGGTCAAGGTAAGATAAACCAAGCCACTGTGTTCTGTGATCAATGTAAAGTCTTAGTGTGCCATTTATGTTTATGTGATGGTCTAGGGAAACACACTGGACACAAAGTATTGGCAAGAGAATCTGCATGTCAACAGGTCAAGGTAAGATAAGCCAAGCCACCGTCTTCTGTGATAAATGTAAAGTCTTAGTGTGCCATTTATGTTTATGTGATGGTCTAGGGAAACATACTTGACACAAAGTATTGGCTAGAGAATCTGCATATCAACAGGTCAAGGTAAATTATGGTCATTCTAACCACCATATCTTCTTTTAGTCCTGTTTTCCATACTTGCTTAAAGCAAGTTAAATTTAGAGAGCATTGATTAAAGCTAAATCTACATTTTGAAAAATGTAAACCTAGCTTTTTTGTAATTCTTGAATTTGACATTTTTGTCAACCAATACTTTCATGACTTTCATTAAACTTGTTAAATAAAAACAGAAAATATTATCTTGGAGAAAAAAAATCTGGTTAGATTAATGCAGGCGATTTGGTGTCACGATATCTCAGTAGCATTAGATCGAATCCCGACGAGGGAAGAACAAAAAATTTGCGAAAGCAAAGGAGTAGGTCCAGTAAGACCCCTTTTCGGCCCCAAAATAAAGCAGTTTTACAAAATTGTTAAAATGTAAACTTTTAGTTATTTATTACACAGTAGAATGCTTCTGCTACATAAATATGGGCTGTTTTTGACAATACAATGCACATATATCGGCTACTTTCACAATTAAGTCATGCCAAATTACTAAAATCTTCACAATTCTAGCATTTTAGTTAAATTTCAGATGGTTTTCGTGTAAAACGAAAGTGGCCGCATTCGTGTTCATCCTTTATATTGAAATGTAAGTTGTATTTTATGATAATACATAACATATATAAAGGTTGAGGATGAACATGGATGCGGCCCCTTTCATTTTTGACAAAAACCATCTGAAAAGTGACATTTTTCGGCATATTTGGTAGATTTGTCATATTTGAGCTTGAATCGGATTGTTTTTAATGACTAAATCAATTAAAATCTTTCACATAAACTAATTGATTCAAATGAAATAGACACTTAAGTGTTTAAAAAGTGGTCAAAATCTTTCGTCAGATGAACCTGAAATTTGGGGCCAAAATCGGTCCTTACCATACCTACTCCTTTACAGATCTAACATTGTTGGATTGATGTTTAGACGAGTTGTATATATATACAGTGTTCTCCCCAGAAATTTTGGATAGCATCACAATTTGCGTACAAAAAAATAACTGTATTTTTTTTAATGTCGTTTGTCGCGTTGCGTTGATGCTCTATTTCCTTTATATGTTTTAGTTTATATTGTTCAATTCATAACTGAGAATACAATTAAACTATAACCACAAAAACAGTTGTTTCAGTTTATGTCTTCTTTATTCATTTACAGAATTATTTTTTTCCTCTCGTGCCAAATAAAAATAAATATGTGGTTTCAGTTACCCAACAATAAGTCAAATGAATGAATGGTTCATTATAGTTCAACCTGTATATATACAAAACTAAATTATCTAGTACACAAAATTAACTACTTTTTATATTATATTAAGTAAAGATAAAGTAGCAAAAGAAGCAAAAAAAGATCAATTTAAAAACTTTTTTTTATCATGTTTATGAAATTCATTGTTTCATGCCACTCAATGAATTAGTCCCAGTTGTTTCTTATCTTAACATCAAAATCATATGTATTTTTAACAAAGTTATCTAACAAATAGTCTGTTAATACGTAGTTTTCTCTCTTGGTTTAATTTTTCTGTCTACTGTCCATCTGTTGTCATTATCGTGAAAATGCGGATTTTTGTCATATCTGGTCCGGTTTAGATTCGTAGTTTACACAAAAATGTGCAATGGCGGCCGTAGTAAAATTTATGAGGTGGCACGGTAGTATTTCCTGGCCCATAGGGATAATGATAGCCTTTTTAGAATTTTCACCACTTTCTAACACTGCAAAAAAATCTACATTCACACTTAACTGAAGTACTTTCATTTTACTATTCAGAAATGAATTTGAATAAGTATCATGACCGTTTACTTTTTTTGCTATTTTTAGAAACCTAAGGCCACTAGTAATTTTAGGTCTTTTATGGTGCTGTGAATACAAAATTAAAAAAAATTCTCAAAAAATCATTTTCATCTGTATGTAAAATTATTTCATATTTTTCTACACCTGATTCATCCCTCAGTTTGGGAAAGTATGTTCAGTTGATACTGTATTTTTTGTCCAATCACACTGTTTAGATACATTTACCTAAGTAGGGTACACAAAAGAGCAACCTAAATTCTGGAATGCAAATACTACCGTGCCACCTTAACCAAGACATAACAAACTTGAAACCAGTCATGACACCTGTGATGCATAGACTTCTTACTTTGGAACATATTACAATAAAGAATACTTGTCTGCACTCATTTCTTATAAAAAAAAAATGAAACATTACATCCCTACCCCATCTGGCATATTTTCACTTTTTTTCATCTTACCATTTTTACTTAAGAAGTGAACAAAACCCAAATATATGATGTTTCAAATCAACACAGAAGTCAAACATGGTGATTTAGGAGGAATTATTGGATTGCCAACTCTGTTTAAAGTTAATCTGAGTAAAAGAAACAGTTTAATCACCAAATCATGAAAACTGATATTAAAGTCCATTCCACATTTTACAGCATGCCTTACATTACTTTAAACATTTTCAGATTATGAGGGCAATACAACAAGAGTCTTTAGATTGCAGTTAACTATTATTCCGTAACCTGTTTGACAATACATGTACTAGAATACATCTCTAAGTTGACTGTTTGTCTATTTCTCATGTATGCATTAAGTTAAATTATGTCCCTTACATAATCAATTTGCATTTATTGTGCTTTTCACTGTCAGAAAATCTTAACAACTAATGGTATTTGCATGGAAAATGAATAAACCATTTAATCTTGCTGATATAGCATCATAAATACATTCTTTGTCAAAAATAATGTCTATTCAATGTACAGAAACCCCTATTTCTATCTCTATTTTATACCAATATGAGAGCTAAATGAATAATTAAGGACCCCTTAACCACTTACTGGTTCCCCAAAAGCTCCTACTGGTGTCATGTAACATCAGAACTACTAATTAAACCTTAAGAAAGCTAGTATAGCTGTACTTATGTTGAAAAAAATAAGAAATTATGCAATTTATTTATTTCGGTGAAAATAATAGGATGAACATGCAACCGTAGAATGTCGCGTCTCAAATTTCAGTGGTTGCACATGTGTCAGACACTGCGAAAAGTTAAAGCGAGCATTTATAATTAAAAATGTATTGCAAGTTACATAAAAATAATGAAGTTCTACTTTCTATGAAAATATTTACATTATTACCTACAGATCAGGCAAAATTTGCTGAATCAGCAATTTTTACTCTCAGGGGTGGAATTTAAGGCTTGTTTTATCATAGTTGCCCTTAATCAACTTTTTATTGATAAACTTACAAATTGCATAGGTAAAAAAAGTTCCTTCATTGATTTAGTGTAAAAATATATATCCCCCTTAAGGTGGCACGGTAGTATTTCCTGGCCCATAGGGATAATGATAGCCTTTTTAGAATTTTCACCACTTTCTAACACTGCAAAAAAATCTACATTCACACTTAACTGAAGTACTTTCATTTTACTATTCAGAAATGAATTTGAATAAGTATCATGACCGTTTACTTTTTTTGCTATTTTTAGAAACCTAAGGCCACTAGTAATTTTAGGTCTTTTATGGTGCTGTGAATACAAAATTAAAAAAAATTCTCAAAAAATCATTTTCATCTGTATGTAAAATTATTTCATATTTTTCTACACCTGAATCATCCCTCAGTTTGGGAAAGTATGTTCAGTTGATACTGTATTTTTTGTCCAATCACACTGTTTAGATACATTTACCTAAGTAGGGTACACAAAAGAGCAACCTAAATTCTGGAATGCAAATACTACCGTGCCACCATGAAAATGAGTCCGAGAATAAACATTGTTTGACAAGAGATTGTGAATGAATAAGACGCTTTTAATGCATTAAATGGATTAAACATAAACTTAAGCCAATTATGATAACTTTTTAAAGAAGTATTAAACTTATTTTAGCTCTAAACCAAAATTCTCGCTCTCGTATTACCGGAAGAGAAAGAAAGTAATTTTTGGAGAGTTGCACAAATAAACGACCTTTTAAAAAAAAAAAAAAATCGTTTCAATCTTTGAAATTTCGTGATACAAAACGTAGATTTCGAAATTGTTTTGTGATTGCATTTTTCCATGTCGATATTGGTGATTGCAGACACGTGGTATTAGTCATGTCACAAGTGTCAGCTTGGGATATTCGCATCCAAACAGTTATCACCCTGAGGGCAATTAACTCCTAGCTATTTAATCTCTTAATTGCCTTTAGTGTCCGACTTAAAGGGATTACAATTAAAGGTGATATAATTTTTATGATCATAATCGATAATAGATGAAAGTTAAAAATTGAGGACAAGTAAAATAGCATCTTCAAAATAATTATAGCGTCGCGGGTATAATTATAGCGTCGCGGGAATTATTATAGCATCACGGTGAAAAAATATAGCATCGCGGTACCGCGACGCTAAAACGGCCTGGGGAGAACACTGGATATATATATATGTATATATGTATGATATGGTTCAGCATATGTTTCACTGTAAATTATTTCTGTAATTAAGACTGATATTATCATGGTTATTACAAAATTTTCTGTTATATATGCATATTAGACAAGTTCATGAAGTTTGATAAGCAAGAATCTAAAAATACATTTTTTCTCTGATTTTCACCTGTATAAATTTGACATGTATAATGTTAGACATATGATTTGAAAGTGATAGAAAATTTGTCATCTGTATGCCCCATGGTGAAATGTACAATTTTTTATATGCTTTTACAATGTAATGTTACTTGTAAATGTAGCTTGTTGTGATTCAAAAGACAGCTTATATCTCTATCATTAATATGCTTTTACCATGTTTACAAATATCTCTCCCAAGCTGTATTTAAAAGAACACATTTTCAAAGACATACATTGACTTAAATCTGCATACCTTTTGATAATTCAAGGTAGGCCAATTTTATAACTGTCTGCATTTTACGAATGCAATGATTCCGATTTTCAGAACCTTTTAGAATTAGGACCCTGCTGTATTACATGGTATAGTTTTTAACTCCTTTCGTCAGAGAAACAATACTTTTAAGAAGATTTAATACAGTGTCACATTTCATTATTATTTACTTATTTTGGGATATGTTCTTTTAAAAATCAGAAAAATAAAAATTATGTAACCAGGGTGGTTTTTGCATTCCAAACATTAGTACATATTTTCATTATCATGATTATGATTGAAATTTTATAAAACGTATGCCAAATTAGTTTTTTGAACAAATTGTTAATAAATATGGAAATGTGATATTTAGCAATCAACATTGATCAATGCTTCGTGTTCTGTTAACGCATATTCAACCTGAAATATTGTTAGAGACTAATTTTATAACAATCTGATATTTTGTAGGAGACAGTTGAGTCAACAAAGAAATCTTTAGAATCCATGTCTACTGTAGTACAGGATCAAAGTCAGAAGATGGAAGATTTAGGTGAAGAATTAGAGGTAAAAAATTGGTTTTATTTCAATGGCTGTTTCTCTTATGGTTGAGGTCAATTTCTTGCATGAATAGATATTTCTCGTATCACACTGCATGGAATGTCATACGGAAAAGAGTGATACGAAAATCTGCATTAATTTGATTGGTTAATTCTGCATCACAAGACCATGTTATGGCATCTTCATTAATTATTCGTTTGGTCAATGATAACTTTCAAGGGAATTAAGACAATGTACATTTTGTCCAGGGATTACTTTAAGTAATATACACTCCCACATTTCCCCTGACAATCCTCTTTTTGGTCAAATTTAATTACATTCTGAAGCATACAAAAAGTCTAAAAATGTCTGATGTTACAGTTTGACACTGGAAAAGGACATATGACGTCATACATTGTCATACTGGAATGTGCTAAAGACTAGATCAAATTTCTTGGATTTTTTTATTTTACTCATGGAGAGTGTTGTGAATATTTTATATTGCTTTATATCAACAGCTGTCATTATTTATTTTAAATAATAATAATAAACAAGTCTTCAGCTAGTTTATAATTATATTGAAATTAAATAATTTGAGTTGATATCAAGCGATATCCTATTCTCACTTGTCAAGCTTGTTATGAAACCTATAAATATCTATGATATTTTCAACATAAATAAAATAATCTAAATTTCTACAAAATTCTGATAAAAGGGTAAGAATTGGATTTTATTTAAGTTTTATTTGATCTTAAATTGACTTTTTCCTAATCATTTTCAGGATGTTCATCGCCAAGCATGTCAGAAAGTAGAGAATCAGTACCGCAGGTTATTAGAGGACACGACCTCTGCTTTACGTCAACAGAAACAGGCCCTCATCCAATCACTGACATCAGCCAAATCAAAATCTGTATCTCAGCTGCACAATCATCTGGATGTTAACAGTAAAACTTCTAAACAAGTAGAAGATCTGTTGGAGTCTTGTAAGAAGATTCTAGATGAAGATCATACGAAAGGTTTACTTAGTCGAGCAACTGAAATACCTCCATTAACAGAACAAACTCAGGAAATTGAAGATTGGTAAGGCATTATTCTTAATTTAGTCAGGATTTTTCTAAAAGAAAAAGTGTCAACAGAATAGGGTATGACGGTCCAAAATATATTATCATACCTGTCAACTGACCCGGATTCTGCGGGTGTGACCCGAGATTTTCACAATTCTGAGGGATCACCCGGATCACCCGCCGGGTCATTGAAATAACCCGGAAATTCAGAAAATGACCCGATTTCACCGGTATTTCTTAGCCTTGAGATTGATTTTCATAAGTAATATTCCTTTGAAATACCGGCAAATTCGTAATTCTTCCATGAACATGCAGTTCATCTAGCTATGTAAACTGTCAAATTAAGTGACCCATTAAGTGCATGGCTTCACTTCACAGCTTTGCTGTCAAACACACTGTTGATTAACACCAATTACCTTAGCTTTAGGTCGTAAATAAATTGCCCTGTTGTTTTACAAAGATATTTCAACTAAGAGTTACTTCCCCTTATTTGTCACCATTCAAAATTATTCCTTATATTTACGTTTTATGGGTGAAAAAGATTAAATCATAATAATATAAAATTCAAATACATATTGAAAAATAACTTTTCATTATTTTTATACCTTTATACAATTTTAAAAAAAAAGTTGAAAATAATTTTTTACATTTATACTTCCTTTAACTGTATTACTATATTTTATCATAGTCTAATTTCCTTGGCAATTGAGAGATACATGTAATACCTCTACCTGGTATGTTTAAAGGCTAGTAGTCTCATTTTAAAATTACATATGAAATAATAATAAATAAGATTTAAAATGACTTAACCAAGTGAACATGCATTGATGTTTTGGTATCTTTGATATACATTATAAGAAAATGTACCATAAATACTGAAATGCAGCTCGAAAAAGTTCGTACGCGTTATGACCTGAGATTTGATTCCTCAATGCAGGTCATGACCTGCATTTTCATCGTCACAGGTTGACAGGTATGTATTATGAATAAAAGGGAATGTTAAGATATGTACTTTACTGAGGCAGCAACACATATAAACAAGTAGAAAAACCAGATATTTAGAGGTCAACATAAGATCTTCAATAATTAAGGGTTTTTCATGTATAAATTGCATGCATTTTCATTAAGGGTAAATAGTGAATTTAAGTTGACTTTCACAGTTAGCACTTTCTGGAAAACAAAACCTACATGTTGATGGATATAAAAAGTTATAAGCAGATATGTGTTAAAAAGTCCAAAGACTGTTACACATCTCCATTATCTTCTATTGTTCATGTTGTTTGAGACTGTGTATTATTTTTATTTAATTTTTTTAAATCTTTCTTTTTGATGTCCAATTATTCATATAGATATAAATTTAAAAAAATCTTATTTCACAGTTTACAGAAATCCAGGACTCATTATTGTGAATTAGTTAGAAGCTGTTCCATTCAACAAGATTTAAAAAGGGCTGTGACAAAGTTTAGAAGTGCTTCAATGTCTTGTCTACAGACAATGGCTAGTAAGTATATTGTAGACTTAAATTTTTCTGTTTGATGAGACCTATAAATGTGAAATTGAAAAGGATCACTACATCTTTTAATTATTCAACACACAATGATAAAATCAACAAATGAGATTATCTCCCTTTCTACAATGCATAAGCAGAATATATTAATCAATCCATCGTGTATGAGGAAGGCTTTGTATAGCATATTGTTGAATCCACTTGTTTTAATGGACAAATGATATTTATACAATAACAGCTTTTAATTTACAAAAAACAGCATGAAAAGGTAACAAACAAAAATAAACTCAAAAGAAATAAATAGATACAATCACTTGCTTCTGGATGTGGTTTGACAATTTATTGTTAATTGTTGTGATAAGTTATTTGTATATTGTTGAAAATGGTTGATATCAATAAATAGTAAAATTTGTTTTAAGAAGATATCCCTATATTTATTGAATGGAAAAGAAATTAATTGTTCTTTCAAAATTATTAAATTGTAGATAGTATGGAATTTGAAATGAAGCATATAGCATTGCACTTAAAATGAAATAAGTATATTATCTGTAATTTCAGCTGATGAACCTGGTAAATGTCAAAGCATAATACCTCTGATTAAGTCCCCGTCGTCTGCTGGGAAGGAGGCTCCTCGTGTACAGAACAAATGTTTGACAACATGGGGATTTAATTCTACAAGCTTTACAGCAGAATCTCTGGATTCTAACTCACTCTGGTCTGTGACTATAGAGAAGAATTCCAGTCATGTTGGAGATACCAAATCTGGATATTTATTTGGAGTAGGGATAGCATCTGATCAATTAGGGAACAAAGAACTTGTTGGAATGAATGGGAAATCTTATGGAATAGCTTGTTCCAATGGGAATCTTGTTTACTGCCACAACAGTAAGATAGAACAGTTGATGCCATTGGATGGATTACCACTGTCAATCACAGTCTGTGTTACAAATGACCAATCAGAAAGTGTGATACTATCATTTACAATTACAAATTCTAGTTGGGGTGATACCTTGAGCTGTAAGAAAGTGTTAATGGATTTTATACATGGAGACCCTATATATCCTGTATTTACAGTCAGTCAGAGAGTTAAAATGCAGTTTCCAACACATGTGTAATGATTATAATGAAATATATATTGCCAATGACAAACAAATCATTGTCATTATTTCTGCCATGTCTATACAAACATTGTTTGTCTTGATTTTGTAAAGTTCTGTACAGAAAAACAAATGGTATTTCACAACTGTTATCTTTTATAAATAACATTGATTTAAAAATCTTATCCAGCATTAATTTCATTGAAAGCATATCACTGTCATAAAAAGAAATCAGATTTGTATTTTAACTCTTTTTTTTTCAAGTCTTGATTCTTTAAATGCTGCAATTTTCCATAATACTATAAGATTCCAAATGATCGGTAATGAAATGATTACAATCTTACGAATGGAGATCTGAAATTTTTTCTCATTTCACTTTCATCAAAATAAGAACACATGATGTAAAGACATGACCGATGAACATGATGAACATAGCTCCAAGTACACATGTACATGTATATGATTTCCCCTTATCATCTGAAACAAGGGATGAATAATTAATGTATTATAAAATAAGGAATGAAATGATCAGTTTATTTGATTTCAATAAAGCCATATGAGTTACATGCAAATTTTTCCATCCTATTTATTGAAGTTCTAGATATGATAAAACAAGATGTATTAGGACTTATATGAAGGTTAAGTTTAGGTATTATAACTTCAAAACTCCAAAAGAATAAAAAGTGCAATGATCAAACCTAATCATAATTATAGGGCAATATTTATAACTTTTGTATGTTTTTATGAACCATCAATATATTAGTAGAACTTCATCATTCATATCACAGTTTAACGGATGTATCTAGTCCATATAATATGTCCCACCTCATGGTTACTTTGTTTTAATATTCCTTTGTTAAACATGATATTCATTGTTATTAGTTCAAGGTTAAGGTTCTTTTTGGTGTGCCCTTAAAGTGTGCAAGTGTATTCACATCAACTAAAATTTCCTGGACTGATAAACATGATATAATTTGGTGTGTAAAAAGGTTTATTAGGAGTGTCTGATCCTTTGCTGGATCATCTTTAGATCTATATTAAAAAATCTAAACCTTTTATTATTAAGATGATTTCAATCTAAGTTTTCCGTTAGTGTTATGATACTTTGTGTCCTTATTTTAATTGAGTTAAGGCTTCACTTGAGAGATTATATCCAGATATAAGTCAATTTGACCTATGTCTAGGCCTTTTTAGCTTATGTTTTGTATGATTTTCATTCCTGATTGTAATAATTGATGGGTGTAAGGATAATTTTTTAGCAGCATTAAAATTTAGAAATAAATAAATGCATGTTAATTTGAGATATCTGGTAAGTTCTCTAATTATCAGAAATCATGGTAACCTTTGCATAGATTTGAAAAGAAACTGATATCTGATAGAATAAGCCTGTTGAATTATATAATTGTATCTTTCTGGGTGATTTTTTTTAATTGAATAACTCATAGAAGCAAGTGATAAAGAGTGATATATTCTCCTTGGAGCCTCTTGTTTTATGCTCCAGTTGTCAGCATTATTTCTTAACAATTACAATCAGCCAAATTATTTTGGAAATTTGAATTCATTTTCATTGTTATACGACCGCAAACAAAAATTTGCGTCGTATAATGGTATCATGTCGTCGTCTGTGTCATCTGCGTCTTCCAAAGGCGCATTTAGTTTCCGGACAATAACTTAGGATTTAGTCTCTATAATTTTTAAGCAGAAGGTTTAATACCACAAAAGGAAGGTTGGGATTGATTTTGGGGGTTATGGTCTGAATAGTTTAGGAATTAGGGGCCAAAAGGGGCCCCAAAATAAGCATTTTTGTAGTTTTCAAACAATAACTTGTGTTTAAGTGTATGAATCTCTCTGAAATTATACCACAAGTGTCCATACCTTGAAGGGATGGTTAGTAATGACATCGAGTGGTTATGGCTCAAAATGTTTTAGAATTAGGGGATAAAAAAGGGCAATTATGGGCAAAAAAGGGGGGCAATAGGTTTTCCAGACAATAACTTTAGATTTAGTAAATGGATCTATATATTTTTTTACCAGAATGGTTCAATATGACTAAAGAAAGGTTGGGATTGATTTTGGGGGTTATGGTCCCAATAGTTTAGGAATTAGGGCCCAAAATAAGCATTTTTGTAGTTTTCAAACAATAACTTGTGTTTAAGTGTATGAATCTCTCTGAAATTATACCACCAGTTTTTATGCCATGAAGGAATGGTTAGTTGTGACTTTGGGGGCTTATTGCTCAAAAGTTTTTGGAATTAAGGGCAAAAAAAAAGAGGGGAAACAAGGTTTTTTTCTGGTCAATGGACAATTAAGACAATTTAAAAGCAGTGTAATGGAGGTAATCCAATTCCATTTAAAGAATACTGTTATAAATATGTTTGATTACCTTCCTTACACTGCTTGAAATCATGTATAAAGAAATGTCAAGTTTTGGACTTATTGCAAAAAAAGAGGGTGGTGGTAGTAGTCTTCAAAATTTTTTTCCAAGTTTCTCAAATTCCAAATTTTTGAAAAGTTTGAAGAATAAATCTTTAATTGCACAATATTGCATAATAGATTTGTAAGATCTTGACATTTGTTTTGTGTCAGAAACTCATATTATGTCCAGATTTGATCACAATCCAAATTCAGAGCTGTATCAAGCTTGATTGTTGTGTCCATACTTGCCCCAACTGTTTAGGGTTGACCTCTGCGGTCGTATAAAGCTGTGCCCTGCAGAGCACCTGGTTACATGTTATCTTATATTTGTTACTACTCTTTGTCTCACCTGAGAGAGACATGCAGGGATGCTTTGTAGTGTTAGCTTTTTGTTTAAACTTTGACATTTCAGAAGGTAGAACTACTGCATACCATCTTTATCTGGTATACAGATTCCTTTAATTTTGATCTGACAATTTTTTACTGGCATATTTCAATTGCCCTTGACTTCATTTTCATTGTTTAATTAATTCTTTTTAAAAATACATGATTATTCCAGATCTAATGAGTAATAAGTCAACTTTCTTTGTTATACAGTCAATGATTGCAAGGTATACATAAGTCTGTCAGACAAGTTTTATCTGACATTGACCTCATTTCATTGTTCAGTTATCAATCAAGTTCTTAATGAAGCCCAATTCTCAGATATCCTTACTGTTTGGCAACAATGTGGTGTATAGAATGAAAGGAGTCATTGTTCATTGGTCAGCCTAAATTTTCACGATTATGCCGTTCTCATATCCAATAAATACCTAGTTCAAGGTCAAATTTATTCAGTGGATAGAACAATTGTAAGGGTTTATTTGACCTTGATCTAATTTCCGTAGATCACTGGCAGAATTGTCAATGTTAAGTTTTCATGTTTTAGTTTCTTAGATACTATAAATATGTGGACCTGGATTAATTGTAAGGTTATCATGTCCCATTGACAGAGTTCATTTTATATGTCTACTAGTTCTTTACGACTTAACATAAATCTCAAACGTGAAATGTAAAAGAGGCAATACAATTCAAAGTGTATTTTAGATATTACATAACATATCCAACATAACCACATATCAAATATGTTTGTGTTTTATTTAACATTTGAATTAATAAAGCCGACAAGAACTAGAGTTTGGGTATAAATCTTGTTCAATAAAGTGTGTTTCTTAAGTTTGATACTCATTGTATGCTTGTAGTGAAGTATGTTTGTACTATTTTTAAGGTTGTGTTTTAATTTATTGTTTATATTCTTGGTTAACACTCTTCTGCAATAAATGTGAATCTCTTGTGTGAAATTTCTTAACAAATAGTAAGCTCACCCTTCCGAGTTCTCTGTGAGGTATAGATCAACAAATGATGAACAAATAGTAAGCTCACCCTTCCTAGTTCTCTGTGAGGTATAGATCAACAAATGATGAACAAATAGTAAGCTCACCCTTCCTAGTTCTCTGTGAGGTATAGATCAACAAATGATGAACAAATAGTAAGCTCACCCTTCCGAGTTCTCTGTGAGGTATAGATCAACAAATGATGAACATTTAGTAAGCTCACCCTTCCTAGTTATCTGTGAGGTATAGATCAACAAATGATGAACAAATAGTAAGCTCACCCTTCCAAGTTCTCTGTGAGCTATATATCAACAAACGATGAACAAATAGTAAGCTCACCCTTCCGAGTTCTCTGTAACATGTGTAAGCTATATATCAACAAATGATGAACAAATAGTAAGCTCACCCTTCCAAGTTCTCTTTGAGGTCTAGTTACATCTGCTGTCCTACTGTCAGACAATTAACATTTTGATATTCTCTGAAACCACTGAGCCAATTAGAACCAAGGTTGGCAAGAATACTAAATAAATAAGAAGATGCGGTATGAGTGCCAATGAAACAACTTTCCATTCAAGTCACAAATTTAAAAGGATTGGTCAAATTACGGCCTTCAACACAGAGATTGGTTTGAGGAGGCTCGCGGGTATAAAAATTTCGGAATAAAATGAAACAGTTATTTTTCATTACAAATTTAATTTATTACCTTTATTAGTTGTTACTTTATCATATGGTACAAAAATCATTTAGAAAAATCAATTTGTGTTGGCCCCAGATGACTTTTAAAATGTATTTATCATCAAAAAAGCTCCAAATTATCTCCCTTTGTTGTAAAAATGCCAGTTTTAGGCATTTAAATTGAAATATCTTTTTTAACTCATCGGTGACGTATATTTCTTATTATTATTTTCAAATAAGATGTACTTAAACTAAACTTTTGTAAAATTGGAGCGATTTCTGTAATTTAGTTCTTTTTTTTTTCTTCGATACTACCTTTTCCTATTAGTTCAACAGAAAAAAAGTAACTTTACACAAATGTACGCTTATTTCGAAGGCAGATTGTGAGCGTAAATGAACAGCGACTCCATCTTTTAATTTTATTTTTCTAATAAGTATAAGATAAATAAGAAGATGTGGTATGATTGCCAATGAGACAACTATCCACAAAAGACCAAAATGACACAGACATTAACAACTATAGGTCACCGTACGGCCTTCAACAATGAGCAAAGCCCATAAAGTTCATTTGCAGAAAAATATAGCGAAATCCTATATTTTAAAAAAAATTGATTTAGACCCGCGAGCCACCTTAAGCCCCTAAAATGAGTAGTGTAAAAACATTCAAACAGGAAAACCAATGTTCTAATCTATATAAAAAGCAAAAATACCTATGAGCAACACCAACAAACAACCACCACTGAACAACAGTCTCCTGACTTAAGACAGGTGCATACAAATGCAGTGGGTTTAAACATTTATAAATGCTATATGGAGGCTTGGTACAGCTTATTGTTGACAGCCTATAGTTACTAACATCAACTTCATTTAGGTCTCTGGTGGATATTTGTCACATAAACAATCGTACCACATTTCCTTATTTTTATTGCGATACAGGAGACCACTCGAACACCGAGGCTTAACAAATGCAAGATGAGCACTGGCAACTAAAACTTCACTGATTAATTGGTGTTTAAAGCTACTGTCAACACTATAGTGCAATTTTATAGCGATCAGTTTTTATTGGAAGAGGAAGCCAGATTCCCCCGATAAAACCACTGATTTTCGATAGGAAAAACGACAATCCTTGTTAATTTACATTAGAGTTGATTGCACCAGCATGAGCAGGGTTCAAATTCACCACCTCTTTGTGGACTGGCTGGTGATTACAGTAGTTGAACAACTAAGACCACTTGGCCACCTATGCCTCTACTAAAACTTGAAAAGTTAGTTAAACTTATGGTAGAAAATTACATGTTATAAAATTTTGTACTGAAGGTAATGAATATGAAGAAAAAAAATGTAAACCATGAATTTATTTACAACCACAGAGCTTTTACATTGCACATATTCTGTAATAAAGACTGAGTTCAGGTATCAATATTTGATGGAGTATGTCCTATCACTGGTCAGCTGTTAACTGTCTTTCACTTAAGACCACTTTCTCTCCAGGTTTGAAAGCTGGCATTCCAAGGTAAGGACATGATGAGCACCTAAAGGCATCACCAAGGTAACACTGAAAATACATAAATTGATAAATAATCAGACAAAAATATGAGAAATAAAGTAGAATATGAAAAAGCTAAGATATAGCAATGGTCAAGAACCTAAATTGTTAATAGGTGACATTCTTTTTGTATGTTTTATAGGTCCTTTGAGATTTAAAAGGCAGTGATTTCTGATCTCTACTGAATAAGTGTAATCCGAACACATGTTCTTGTACTTGCTTCAGAAACTTCTTACGATGATGTATCATTTGTAAAAGCTTTTCGTTACTTGGATCACTTGGTTTTGATGGATAATTTAGAGTCTGCTTAATCTATTCAAGAATTTTAACCTCTGGACGATTTTGAGCTTGACATATTATATAGACACCAGGGCTCACATTACTTCAGAAACATAGGGAGAAGTAACTTCTCATTTTGAAACTGATAGGGAGAAGTGGTGAGATTTGTCTAAGACCTTCGTCTTTTTGGTTTTGTGTAATAATCTGTTAAGAATCAATCATTCTATAATAACGTCTAAATTTCTTAATATAAACACTAAATTTTGCAAGTGATGTTAGTTTTCTAACATATTATACACATTTATATGTAACTTTAAAATACACTTGATACATTTTTAGAGAGTTATTATGTGACAATTAACATTCAATGCCCCATGATTTAAACTAGGTTTGTTTATTATTATGTCATGATAACATAAGCTTCTAACAGGGACTAAAAATCTGAAAAAGGATTCATATGTCTTTGTTTTCAACATATTTTGAGAGAAATAAGAAAATGTTTTAGAAATAAGGGCTGTTCTATACATACAAAAGCATACAGGGGACACAGGGACTCACTATTGGTGGGTTTCAAGGAAGCTGAAAATTTAAGTGAAAATCTTATGGTCACACCATTTTGATAGTGCCTTCCCTGGACATGTTATATGTTTAAATAGAACAGCCCTGAAGGATTAATTATTTTTTAAAGGTACATGAAATTTCCTGATTAAACAAGTGAAACTGTGAGCTACTGCTCAGTGATGATACCCCCACCGCAAGTGGATAGTTTTAATAGTGTAAAAATATTCAAGTGTTCGGTATACAGGAAGTTGTTGAGTGATGAATCTGAAAACGCATCACACAGTATAGCTGACTTGTATAAATCCTGAAACCAAATTTCAGAAATCCTTGTATTGTAGTTCCTGAGAAAAATGTGACGAAAATTTTCAACTTGGTTATCATGTGTAAAATAATACAAGTGTTCGGTAAACAGGAAGTTGTCGAGAGATGAATCTGAAAACAGATCACACAGTATAGTTGACTTATATCAAGCCTGAAACCAAATTTCAGAAATCCTGGTAGTGTAGTTCCTGAGAAAAATGTGACGAAAAATATTCATGGGAGGGACGGACTGACTGACAGACTGATGGACTGACGGACTGATGGACTGATGGACTGACGGACTGACGGAAGGACAGACAGAGGTAAAACAGTATACCCCCTCTTTTTTTGAAAGCGGGGGTATAGTAAAAACATGTTGGGTATACTGACACTACCACAAGAAGGTGTAGCAGCCTTAGGCTTCTCATTCTCAAGTTCTTCAGCTAGACCACAAACAGAGTTTTCACAGAGTTATCTCCCTGTAGTGTTAGGTAACACCTTAAATAATAATATTGTTGGGATATATACTCACACTACCACATGAAGATGTAGCAGCCTTAGCCTTAGGCTTCTCATTCTCAAGTTCTTCAGCTAGACCACAAACACAGTTTTTACAGGCCTTCTTCTTCTTAGGACCAGTTCCACATTCAGCTGAAATAAACAATAGCTACAGATGCACAACATGTATGATTATTACTGTTTTCTCATGGGACTAACCAGTGGTTCACCTGTATGTAAATGAATTAACAGGACTTTTAAAACCAATATTTGAGTCTTTTGATACCATGCAATTTACTTGAATATGAATAAAACAAATTAAAAATACTGTGTAAATATTAGGCAAATACCAGTAAATAAGCAACACATTTAAACTACATTAAACTTTCAGAGGTTATCATATTTGACCTTCAAAATTGGCAACACATTTAAACTACATTAAACTTTCAGAGGTTATCATATATGACCTTCAAAATTGGCAACACATTTAAACTACATTAAACTTTCAGAGGTTATCATATATGACCTTCAA
Source organism: Mytilus edulis (assembly GCA_019925275.1). NCBI lineage: Eukaryota > Metazoa > Mollusca > Bivalvia > Mytilida > Mytilidae > Mytilus > Mytilus edulis. The sequence continues at coordinate 12,345,669 of CM034352.1, forward strand.
AAATTGGACACATGCAAAAACTGGAAAAAAAAAGCTCTTAATCCGCAGGGTATCTTTACAATTGGTGAAAAAAATCAACAATCAAAGGTGTCTCTTTTCCTTCATCCTAATTTGGAGGATATAAATAACCATTATCACCTTACAGATAAAGTCATGGTATTATAATAGGTTTTTTATACAATTGTCAGTAAATACATAAATTATTTTTCCTTCATCTTATGAGAAAAACAGACATCTATATAAATATCTGAAGTAGTAATTTTTTAACTACATTCTGACCTGTCCACTAATATTATATATTTCTGTACCTCGTAGTGTTGAAGGATCAGGTTTCTTTAAGTCATCAGCATCAAGTAATGCATCATCATCGACCAGATCATCATCCAATATGTCGTCTGCTGATAACTTCCATACCTTAGCTACATTGTCATCCACCTTTGTTGGTTCTATAAAACAAACAGCTTTATTCAACATGTATCAAAGATGAGTTAATATCACATTTTATTTTTGGAAAAAGAATAATTAGTTAGAGTTATCTTTTTTGGAAAATCCAAATTAAAATGACAAACCAGACAAATTCACAGCTGTGCGTTCATTAGATTTCACTGTTAATATAAGAATATCAAGATAAGGTATGATTTCCAAGTGACAACTATCAACCAATATCAAATAAAGTGGATGTATTGTTAATAAAGATTTCCTGCTCTAACTGACAGTATCTAAAACATTCAGTTAAACTTTAAATTTTACAATGTTAAATTCTCTCTTGAGGTAGTTATAAAAAACATATTACTTAGAAACAGGGCTAACATAAAAAAAACTTCACATGACTTATGAACCTTGAAATGAGGTTACATTCATATTTTAAAGATATCTGCCAGATAGATATGAACACCTTACAATCATGTCATGCACTAAATATATTTGACCTTTTGTTTATAGTATCTGACAAATTTCTTATTTGACCAATAAATAATGAAAATGAGGTCAAGGTTTGTTGAAACCTGCCAGACAGACACATGTGTGCACATAGCAATCATTACATACACCAAATATAGTTGACCTATTGCTTTAATATTTGTCTGAGAGAAGGATCAAACAAAGAAAAATGAACATTTTGTATCCTACAAAACAGAAATACAAATGAAATAACTTGTATTTAACTGAAATTTCAAAATCATATTCTGGATTTCTGCTGGGAGTTTCAAGAAAGGACTAATATCTTTGACTGCTAATAATAAGGGGAATTATTTACCCACCTGTTTTCTTTGCAAATGAGAGTTTAAGTTGAGTTGATGCTCCTACTTCATAGTCTGGCTTTTTACACTTGCACTGAAGAATTGTTCTGTTAGAATCGTCAGTCTTGATTGGCTAGTAAAATAACAAAAGTTAATCAGTGCTCTGGGAATTAATTTCATTCTTTCATGAAAATAGAAGTTAAAATAACAAAAGTTAGTGAGTGCACTGGAAACTAATCATGTTTATAAACTGTAAGAGACATAAGGATCATATAAACTTAAATCCTGAATATTTCCTTTTTTCAACTTTCAGTCCTAATTGGATGCATTTTTTTTTTCTTTGAATTTTCTATGCAATATGAACTTTTCAATCAAGTTTGTGATAAACTCTTATAGATATAGGCAAATAAACCCAATCTTTCATGATGCATAGGATTTTTCTAATTCCCTCATGTTTGAATCCTTTGACTGCCTATTGATATTAATGTTCAGCAATGACTCATGGTTTTTATCCTTAAAAGGGCTTTGTGCTTAAGCTTCTGCTTCAAAGGGAGAATAACATTTCTCACTGGTAGAGCTGATTTATTCTTCTTCTAAAAATGACATGATTGAGACTCTAACAAACACTGAATTACAGTTTAGGTGAAAGACCTGCACCAAAAATAGTCAATTATGGTTGTTAATATTCAAGTTCCAACTTAAAAGGGACTGGAAAACTTTCAGGCAAAAAATATTATAAATTTGATAGATTAGTACCATTTTATCTACCAGTAACTTAATGCAGATTTCTAACAATTATAAACTGTGAAGAAAGAAGTGAAGGTACCTGCTCTACTTGAACAAATCCAGATAACTTTAACAAAGACACTATTTTCTCAGCCTCTGGTGTTCCTCCGTTGGACCCATTATCTACAGCCTGTTGTATAACAAGTGTACCACCAGGTCTAAGTAGACGACATACTTCACCCAGCTGATCTATACTGTGCTTTGTACTGTATGGAGGAATAATGCCAGACACTACCACATCAAATGCTGAATTTGAATATGACGCTATAATAAACAAAACAAAATGTGTAAATACTTAACTGTGTGTAGAATGTAAACTGGACACAATCACATCAAATACTTAACTGTGTGTAGAATGTAAACTGGACACAATCACATCAAATGCTGAATTTGAATGTGATTCTATAAAAATGCAATAAGAACAAACATATAACATTTAAGATATTATTAAATATTTCTTTAATTACTACATTTTATGTTAAGGTCCTGGTGCAGATCGTCAAGATTATACCAGTAATCTTATTTCGGATAATATTTGAATTTAGATAAATTCAGTAAAAATGACAATAATTGAATGTATAACTTTAGTTAACTATTACTTTTTAGTTGGAACAAATTTATTACACTTTCCACTTTCTTTGAGAATATATGTATATGAACTTACTAGGTCATGCATCATATTTAATTTTCCCTGAAAAAAAGCCAGGAATGGCATATTTGGTGGCTGTCTTTACTTTGTTTGTTTTGTACAAAAATTCTCATTTTTTTTTTATTTTGTTATTTTGTCATAGGTTTATATCAGTAATGTCTTTGGTGAGTTCGAAAAATCAATGCCGATATTTTTTTTTAACCGGAATTAAGTGTCTATGAAATGTACACTTTACAATCTTAAAGTCATGATAGCTGACCTAGTGCTTATAAATGTAGTACTTGAGATACAGACTTGTCTATGAAAACTTAGCCTTGATCAATGATCAATGAAATGAGGTCAAGTAAATCCTATCTGACAAATATGTAGACCTTGCAAGGATCATATACCAAATAAAGTTATCCTATTACACATACATACATAAGCAAAATATTCACATGACAAAATATTTCTTGAAGCAAATACTAAACTAAGAACAATGGGCATATATATATATTATTAAAATATAAAAAAAGAAGATGTGGTATGATTGCTAATAGGAAAACTTTCCACAAGAGACAAATGACACAGAATATAACATCTATAGGTCACATGGCAGACTGTACATGGTAAGAAGCATCCAGGTCTTCTATTTCCTGATATATAAAGCTTGAACATTTTGAAAAAAATAGCTAATGCCACTGATGCCACCAGATTTCGACACTCCATCATGTCTTACATTCTCAAGGAAGAGAATTTCTGTTAACAGTGCTTGGATTTAATAGAGAAACTTTCTATTTATACAGAACCTGAATCATTATTCTAGTGTAAAAATTTAGGAAAAGCAATAACAAGTGAGCAAGTATTTCTTTGTTTACATGAGTAATTATCACACAAATATGAGCAAGTAGACCCATGGTGACATGTCTGTGTTTTTAGTGATCAGGTATTTAAAAAAAGTCATGAAAGTAGAATGTCAATTACCTATTTTTCCGAAAAACATGAACAATAAATCTTTCAGTCTTAAAATACATTACTGCCTGATTAAGATGCATATAAACTAAAGTAAATTAACTTACTGATCTGAAGTCTGTCTAAATTTTCCACTTTAATAGATCCTGCCTCAGTAACCTTATCTGACAAAGTCTTTACAGTTTCTTGTAGATGGTCACCTTCTAGATTCCCAGACCACAGTAACAGCACATCATTTTTCTGAGAAACACAGTCTAAAGCCATGATCTGCAAGTATTTCATATTTCTACAACTATATTAATCAGACAATAAAATTGAAAATGGAAATTAATACATAGATTTAAGGAGATGTGGTATTAGTGCCAATGAGACAACTCTCCATCCAAGTCATGCAAGTCACAATTTGTAAAAGTAAACCATGTATATATAACAATCTCACAATTGTGTTGCATCGGTTGAAAATGATACTGTTTTTCAGCATGAAACAAGAGATAAAGTATGGTTACATGCATTTTAGGCAAGTCTTTTCAATATATATGTTTAAATATTGTAACTGTCTAATGGCATCCTTGTTCATTTGTTTTTGTGTGTATGCTTTTTGTGGATTGAGGAAAACTTGCAGTTTCATTGATATTTGATTTTGTGGTTTTGCAAATCTCTGAACACATTCAAAAACTATTTTTAGCAAATAGAAAATTTGTAATTCCTAATAAACATTCAAATTCATGGATCAATTCTTCCCACGAAAACCACAAAATTTTGTATCCAACAAAAAATAATGAATCCACAGTAATTTGTCCCAAATTTAGCTTAACAATGTTAGATCTTCAAATCTATGTTAGCAAATTTTTGTTTTTCACTCAGCTCGATTTGAACACTTCATGCTTCTGTGACATCGGGGCAACACCACCTGCACCGTGTCCAGCACCCTAGACCACTTAACCACATAGGCTTGAATGTGATAGTCCATGGGTCACTGTGAAACTTTCCAAATATGAGAAAATAACTGGTAGCAGGTACATGAGGTAGTTGAGGGCAGACTCAGCATTTTCTAAATTACTGAAATAGTTAAACTCGGTGTAGCAGCTATTGTAAAATTATCAGAGCAGAAGAGTAGTTGTTTACTCAGTGCAGCTTAGGCTACAAAAGCTGGAATAACAATGTCAGTAATGCACATGGAAACAATGCTCAACTCGATGTAGCCGCCAACTTGGTGTGGTTAGCTACAAGAGATGGAAGCAATGTTAGATGCTACTTAGTGTAGCAAGAACTACAAGAGCCAGTAGACAAGTGTGCTACAAGAGCGGAAAGGGCATTACTTCAACATGTTCAAATTGATGTGGATGAAGATAGCAAAAACTGATAAACAAAGGAGTAGGTCCAGTAAGACCCCTTTTTGGCCCCAAAATATAGCAGTTTTACAAAATTGTTAAAATGTAAACTTTTAGTTATTTATTGGACAGTAGAATGATTTTGCTACATAAATATAGGCTGTTTTTTACATTACAATGCACATATATCGGGTTCTAGCACCATTAAGTCATGCTAAATTACTGAAATCTTCACAATTCTAGCTTTTTAGTTGAATTTTAGAAGTTTTCGTGTAAAACGAAAGTGGCCCCATTCGTGTTCATCCTTAATATTGAAATGTAAGTTGTATTTTATGATAATACATAACATATATAAAGGTTGAGCATGGAACACGGATGCGGCCACTTTCATTTTTGACAAAAACCATCTGAAAAGTGATATTTTTTGGCATATTTGGTAGATTTTTCATATTTGAGCTTGAATCGGATCGTTTTTAATGACTAAATCAGTTAAAAATTTTCACATAAACTAGTTAATTCAAATGAAATAGACACTTAAATGTTCAAAAAGTTGTGAAAATCTTTCGTCAGATGAACCTGAAATTTGAGGCCAAAATCGGTTCTTACCGGACCTACTCCTTTAATTGCCCAAATGTTCAAACTTAAATGTACATGTACGTATGTACTGTGCATCGAAACAAATGAAAACTACAGAATTTAGGAGAATTTATGAATTTATGTTTTCCCAATATCCACTTTCTGTTGGAACTAGCTCTGCAGTCCCACGGCCCCAGCTTGCTGATGGAGTTTGGAGTAATCTTAGACTAGAACTATTATTGATGTGTTCTGTGGTCGGGTTGTTGTCTTTTTGACACATTCATCATTTCCATTCTCAATTTTAGTTTTATTTTAAGATTCCCTTTGGCAGGGGTTGACACTAACTTTTGTAAGCACTAGCCTGCAGGGCTAGTAAAAATTATATTCAACTAGCCCTGTTCTGTGTCAGGTAGCCAGGTTAGTGGGCCGTAGGCCCGCGAACTTGCTTGGGGGGTCTGGGGGCATGCCCCCCAGAATTTTTTTTAAATTTAGATGCAAAATCCTGCATTATAAGGCATTCTGAGGCCTTTTAAGAAGATGTTTTCAGTCTGAAAAATAACTATTTCATACTTAAGTATTTATATCTTCATAAAAAAAAAAAAAAAAAAAAAATAAACACCAAAGAAATCTAACGGCAGGAATTTGTTTGTCAAAACTTGCATTTTTACTGTTAATGAATTGATGATATATCTTAAATATTTATTGTGTTAACATTTTTAGTCAAACATTAACATTTGTATATTCCAGACCTACTTTAAAAAAAATAGTTCCTAGATTAAAGATTAATTGTCCCTTGTGACATATTTTTATAAAACATCCATGAAATTATGTCCAAGCACTTGGGACAATTTTTCACTTAGGGAGACACTATTTTATAAAATAGTTTAAAAATGTGATATTCTGTCCCTGAACGAAATTTCACAGATGAATTGTGAAATATAGTTCAAGAAGATACAATTTCATGGGACATTTTTTTTGCTTACAAAAAACTCATCAACTAAAATAATCAAATTAAAAATAAACAGCTGCGCCATGAGCGCATGATACGCCCGACATCTTGTGTGGAAGTTTTATGCAATAATCATAAATAGTTTCTGATAAAGTTTTAAGCAATAACCATTTATTGTTTTTAAGACATGGCGGGACATGTGAACCCCCCCCCCTGTTTTTTTTTAACAATTATCACTAAAATAAAATTTTGAATCAAACCAAAAAGTATACAGATCTTTAGATTAATATAAAAAAGAAGTGTGTACAGTTTCAAGCAATAATCATAAATTGTTTTTGAGATACGGCACGACATGTAAAAAAAACCCTCCCCTTTTTTACAAAATACTCAAGAACTCAATAATAAAATTTTGAGTCATCACCAAAAAGTATACAGATCTTTAGATTAATATAACAAAGAAGTGTGTAAAGTTTTAAGCAATAATCATACATCGTTTTTGAGATACGGCACGACATGTATAAACCCCCTCCCCCTTTTTTACAAAATACTCAACAACTCAAAAATGAAATTTTGAATCATCACCAAAAAGTATACAGATCTTTAGATTAATATAACAAAGAAGTGTGTAAAGTTTTAAGCAATAATCATACATCGTTTTTGAGATACGGCACGACATGTAAAAAACCCCTCCCCCTTTTTTACAAAATACTCAATAACTCAAAAATGAAATTTTGAATCATCACCAAAAAGTATACAGATATTAAGATTAATATAACTAAGAAGTGTGTAAAGTTTTAAGCAATAATCAAAAATCGTTTTAAGGTGCGACATGTTTTAGTTACAAAGTGCCGTAACTCAAAAAGTTTAAATCATATTTTCACCAAAAAAGATCATTTGACCATCATAAAAAACAACTATATTAAGTTTCATGAAATTTAGATAAGTCGTTCTCAAGTTACTGTGCGACATGTTTACGCCGGACAGACGGACAGACAGACGGATAGACACCGGACACCATAATACGTCCCGTCAAAATTTTGACGGGCGTATAAAAACCAATGTTTTTGTTTAATTTTATTTACATAAATAAGTTGACTTGTCCCCTATTTTACTTTTGGTTTCTGATGCGAGTCTTCATGTTCCAACTGATTTGTCTCATGACGAGTTTTAACCCTGTTCTCGTTAATACATTATGACATGCATACATCCCGGTACGTGCAATGGACGCTTTCTGATACCAATGGCTTAGTCTTGTTATCATCATCACCCCTCAGCTCTCAAAAAGAAGCTCATCACATAAATATTATTACCGGAAATTTACTTTCGTTTCAGTCCATTGCAACTGTAATGATAAATCCCGAGCAATACGAAAAGAATTATGACGACATGACAAACGCTAATTCGATAAAGACAGAGAAGATCGAAAAGTTTTCATCACCACGTGTACCTTTGTAAAGGAGTAAAGGAAAATTTCAACAGCCTTACAGGGAACCTTTCAACGCTCTATTTTAAGAACGAAAGGACATTTCCAATTTAAACTATTTACGCGACGACTATGTAATAGATAAGGCTAAACTATGCACACGATTTATCAAGATCTCTGATGTGATTAATAATAAAATATAATAAAACCAAAATGTATATGCAGTATAATTAATGTTTATTTCAAAACGGGTTATCTTGAAACGTGGGGCATTCTTACTTTATGGGCCGAGTAATCATAGGCCGAGTTTACTATATATAGCGACTGGTTTACGGTAGAAATTTTACCCTCCAGTATCAGTATCTGTATGTAAATAAAGAGATTGCGAAACCAGTGTAGACAATATTGGACGAAGTTGTTAGATATGACCAGCGTTTGGACTGTACTTTGCCGAAAGTACAACAGATTGATGTTCAATCACAAATAAATTTACAAGCCCCTTGGGCTACCGCGCCACGGACATTTACTAGCCCGACACAAAAGTTACTAGTATTGGGCTAGCGGGCTAGTGTTATTGTCGAACCCTGTTTGGGGTGCAAGACATTTTTTTCTTGTAACAACAAAATTTAAAAATTGCGGCAGTGATGTCTTGTAATGAATGATAGACAAAAAGCATTAAGGTCACATTCTAGAATTTTCTTCAAGAGCTTTTCCCAAATAAAAGGTTGTATAATGACTGTCAAAACGTTGGTGTCTTATTCGAACTGAACAACAACAGTATAACTTACTTGATTGCCATTTATAGAAAATAAAGGGGTAAAAAAATCGATAATTTAAACCTCTTTAATACATGTACCACTTTGTCCATAGGGTAATGAAAAACACTATTAATTCAGAACAAATAACCTACTTTCAGTTTGTTACTACTTTCTTCTTAATGACCTTCGACCTTCACCTTGAACAGGAAGTCCGAAACATAATTGCAATCTATTCAAATTCGAAAAGGGAAATATATTTTTCAAGTCCTTTATTAGAAACATTATTTCATAATTTATTTTCTTTGAATTTCATAATTGTTTCATTTGAAGTTTTAATTAACTAGACTGGTTTCTTGTAATTTTTCTGTTTAGCTCATAGTCCTGTATTTTGTAAAGATAATACCAGTCTAGATTGGAAATTATTTGACCAATCACAGAGACTTTTTCTTACTGCAACACCTTTTTTTTTTAGTATGATTTTGATTGGTCAAAATTGAAAGTGCGGGTAGATTGAATGTTGAAGGGAAATCAAAATAGGAATGGAGGATCCTAAAAATATGGATTGTAGTTGGGAATTTAACGCGCCTCAGTTTGTTGATTTCTCAACTGCATGTGACGATGAAGATGTTGATCGTTGGTTTGGTAAATAAATAAGCACCCATTATCGGCATACACAATATATGTCCAAATAGTGACAAATGATATAAATTATAATTTTGTGTGCCATTACATTCTTTGACTTAATATCAAATTATGTGTAAAATCAATAAGTAAAAAGTTACAAGAACTTAACTTCCTACATAGGCATAGGCCATATTTTGACAGTCCCAGACATAAGAAACATATTGTCAAACCTCGGTTGCTCTAGCTTGCCATTTGGAAATTGAAGACATTTTTAATTTTAAAGACTAAAGTAGTAAGTCTCTTACCGTACTGTACCCCCATTATGTCCCTCTTCTATTCAATGTCATTTGGTCTCTGATGAAGATATTCTTATTATTCATACCAAATCTCAATCCGTGCCAAACTGTTTTAGGGTTTATTTGACAGAAATAGAAATTTGAACATTCAACTTAAAAAGTTCTGTCTGACTGATTGATTTTTTGTCTGACATTTTGACAGTGAGACAAGAGTTTGGGATACATGTATGTATTGTGTCTGAGTGATCAAATAATGTCTTATATTTAAATTATATTCATATTCATTTAGATTAATCATCTTATTTTTATATTATGAGAAATAAATACTTGTAAGTCTGTTGGTCCCATGCGCTTTTCAGTATTATTTTCAACCAATCATTCCAACGTTCGTCTCTTGAATGATTTTAAGACTAACAGTGGAATCCACCATGTCCACACAGCCAGTGATATCATGCATTTTTGAAAGAAGAAAAATTTGCTTTCCTACTGACCCTAATATTTTACAGCTTGTTATATGAAACCTGTTATTTTTGGCCTTATCATAAATTGATTATAAGATAGGATTTTTTATTTTAATTTTCAAATTAGGTCCCCATGGGGCCTACAAACATTAACAAATATACCCACAACATATTATTTTACCATACAAACATGACAAACATAACAAATATAATTTTTACATGACTACATGTATATTTATATAGTAAATTATTTTTATTTTAGATGTTGATCATGAAAATGAGAAAGATGATGAAGACATATGTAATGGAGTGGATGTCATTGAGGATGCTGAACAAGAGATTGAAAAACTTGAGGGTACACCTAAGCAAGAGGCTAGACGTCTTACAAGATCCATGTGTCACACTCCTGTAAATGAGAAAGGCCTACCTGAGGCCTCAGGTAATATAAGATATATAAGTGTGCTGTGAGCAGTGAGAAACTTTCAGCATGTTCATCAATGATATTAATTAATATATAAACCCCATATATAAAACATTTTTTCTCATTACCCCACGCTACCATGTCGGGTATGGGTACACTGAAGACTGGTAGTAAAAGTACATTGTTGTATCTTCTTTTTCAAAAAACAAAATGTATAAGTCTTAAAATTTGATTACATTTGTACATATATAATGCCTTAATAGGTGTCCAATCACTGGAATATGTACATGATGTAAGTGATGTATTTCCAAGAAAAGTGACATTGATAGTAAAGGAAATGATACACAATACACACATGATACATACGTTCAACAGCTCATAGTTCAATGCCAGACAATTTTGCACCATCAGCATTCAGTAAAATTGTAACATAGATTTATGTATTATATAATAATACAACTGTAGATTACCACAATCATAAAATATATATCACCTACTAACTAGTCTTGGGAATATACCTCTTTTTGGTGGTAATTTAATATTTGCAACCAAGATTGACCTTAACACCCCAACTATCAGAAATGTTTATATAGGTATCATTTTTTATATGTATTCAAATAAAAATCGACTACCATAAAATTAAATGTGCTTCATGTTGCATTTATAAAACGCATGTATTCTGTATATTTTCAGATGAGAGTAAAGATCAAACAGAAAAACAAAAAACAGGTGAGTATTTATTCTAGTGCATTATTATTCCAGGACTGCAGAATAGTGCAGATTGTCATTGTATGTATCAACACTGCACTTGTGAGCAAAAAACCTACACATGCACTTACCAAGACACTTCAGGCATGTGACTGTGAGGTTACGAATGAGGCTCAACGACAATACAGCATGTTCATACAACCTAACTAATTCTTAAGCTAGCAAATGAATTATAATAATCCAAATTATTTTAATATGGGGACATCATACAATCTTCAACAAAGACAGGTCCATTAAATATGCTCTTAATTCCCCTCACCTCATAAACATTATAAATGATTGTTTCCAGCAACTACATGTTTGTAGGTTATGAATCTATCACAGAACTACAATGTACCATCAGCATGTCAGATTTAAAAAGAAATCAATGCTCTCTATATAAGAGAACTTCTACTATGACGATATTCACCACTGCTTTAAAGGAATGTTTTCAAGATGTTTACCTATTGTAGATGTATACTGACATCTTTAGTGGTTAACTGTCTCATCCACCTCTTTACAGATAAACCAGTTCTCTTCTCTCTTATATCATGTATATATGTCTGTGCATATATTTATAGGAAAGCTAAATGATTCCTTGCCATCAAACTTATGTACACTGAGTGGTTGGAAGAAAAGGACAAAGTCCAGAACAGACCAACAGCCTGAAGTGAAAAGGTACATTTTAATATTAAATTGTCTTCACTGAGTCAGGTTTTATTTTATACTTGTCACATTACTACAAGTTTGCAACCTGTAAATTAGCTAAATAACGCTAATAGATATGCAGTTTTCAAATTATAAACTCTGCTACTTGCATTTATTTCTGTGCACTTATCTGAAGTGAACTTTTTTAACATTTTTGAATTGGTGCTTACTAATGCAAGAACAAAATTGTTCTTGATTGATTCGAATAATGACATTGGCCAGTTTGTTCTTGCCAATTCGTCTGAGAAACTGTCCGTAAGTAAATGTACATTGTAAGAAGAGAGAAATGCACTTCATAAAGAAAAATCTAAAACAGACTTTCACTCTTTCCCACAAGGCTAAAAGGTTACTTCAAAAAAAGTAGATTTATTAAAAAAAAATGTGGGTCTGATAAACTACAAGAAAATTTTGGTTTAAATGTGAATGATTCCTCAATCGGCAAGTCATTGGAAACATATTTAGGTAAGTCCTCTATAAATGAATAATCAAGGTTATTTTGTTTTTTTATGGTTCCAGTCAAATCATTGCAAAGAAATAATTAGTTTATGCATATCTAGCAAATGCCTTCTGTAAAGAAGGATTAACAATATGTAATTTATTTTTACCTTATTACAGAAAATCACCTCCTCAGTTGAAGAAAGGATTACAAGACTCAAAACAGAAAGCTGTAAAGAGACAGAACAGATCTCTAGAGGGAACACAGAAGTGAGATTCAGATAACATTTACCATGCTATTTTTGTCTTTATGACAAAGCCTCAGAGTTTGCAAAATCTTTTTTTTTTTCAGTGATGGTCCTTGAAGGAAATCTGCTGGTCGTTACTATTATTTATTGTCAAAATATCAAAGTTGAGTTTGTCCTTTGTCATAAAATTTTATTGGGCAAAACTTTGGACCACTACTTCTCGGGAACAAAAGGTTGTACATGTATTTCTTTGTAAAATGTGTAAGATGCATAATTATACATGTTGTAAAAAAAAATAATTAAAATTTACACAAATCAAACCTTTGCAAGATATGTTTCAACATTCTTCATACAGAAGTATATTTCATTTAGGAGTAGTGCCTTATTTTTTTTAATTCATTTTATAACAACAGGAGTGAAGTAGATCCAAAGAAACTACGCCGATCTGTGGCCAACATCCAGAATGGTAACATCAAACGCTCAGGATCTTTCTCTAGATTACCTGCTCCTAATGGCAAACCTATGATAGGTAAAGCAGGGAATCCATCTCTTAATACTAGTGCAGGGGCCAAGAGAGTTCCTCAGAGGACAAGATCAGTATCTTCCATACCTGTTCCAAACAGCCCACGCAGATCTGTGGACACGAAAGAACCAGAACTGAAGAAGTTAACCATGCCAACAACACCCACCTGCTTAAAGTAAGTTATATGTACTCCCAAAGGTGGGGAAAGTATTAAGTATAATCATGTTTTCAGATGATACACAACAATGAAGTATGTATTTTCAATACTAAGTAAAAAAATAATTGGAGGTTGTCTATTCAAGTTTTATTGTGTGCAGAGGATTGAGAAACTTGGAGAATATTGATATTTTATGTTACTCAATTGGCTATTGTATAGAATTAGTTTTTACTAATTATGAAAATGGAAAATATTGAGTACTTTTCTTGTATTATATTTTAAGCCCTTTATCTTACAGACGCAACCCAGTTATCAAGCTTGCAATGGTGAAAAACACAGAACAGAAAGAATTAGAAACTATTGCACAATTTCGACAGAAACTTTCTAAACAATTGAAACAAAACCAAGAGAGCTACAAGAAGGCTGTAGAAGCTCCAAGTTATGCCCCTGCTCATTCTAAATCCAAACCTACACAACCACATGAGTTTAGATTTCAAACAGATAACAGACTAAAGAACCAGCAGACCGAGATACAGTCTACCAGTCCTGTGGATTATGTTAGAACACTCCGATCAGAAACAAATAAACCTACTGTAAGCACATGTATTTATAATCAGCAGGTCTAGTTGTTAATATGTCTATTTTCTGTAATATAGGTTTAATACCACCATTGATTTTCCCCTATTAGTCTTTGTTAAATTGTCATTTTTTTTAAATTGTACAGTATTTACCTTTGTTTCAACTAAAGAAATACTTTGCATGAATAAAGTTTAATTCTTTCCAGTGCTACAGTGAAAATTTCACACTACATTCCATTGCATATAAGAAAGTAACCATCCCCGGAAGTAAACAACCCAAATGTTTACACTGTTATTTACTGGTTACCAGCTCTGGTAACTATGTAACCTTAACTTTCCAAAATATTTTATAAGACCATCAAATAAAAAAAGAATGATGATTTTAGACACACAACATACATGTTTATGACTCAGAAATTGAAATGTAGGGTTAATTCTCTAAAACTGTCAAATTCAAGGGAATATTTTTTTAGACCTATTTTCGTATACAACCGGGTGTGACGTACCATGATTTGGTGGTATTACACCTATACACTACATTCCACATATATATACAGTATAATGATAGAATAGACTATATTAATGTGCGCTTTTTAAAATTTCTGTATTTACTTTTAGGGGTAAATTCAGTAAAAAATCTCCCATTGACTTTAATGCTAATCTATGTGTGGAAATAAATTTATACCTGATTTACCTTTAGAAATTAAAAACTTTCATATATCATTCATGAAAGTACAAATGTAGCCCTATCTTTTGCAACAATAAAAACATAGGGTCATGCGGCATTTTTGGGCATTCACATGGCCTTGTTTACAAACAATGTAGATTTGCACTGAATTCCTATACTGACCCCCATTACTTTTCAACCCTGTAGGGAAAAAAAATAGTACATTCAGCATTTATTTTTTATTTTTTTCAACTCTAGTTTTGATCCATCTACCAACAAATACTTATTACAAACATTATCTACCAATCAGAAGAGCACAGGACTTCACTTTTAGACAGAAAGCTCTCCCCCAAATGAGCGGTCCCTGATGACGTATATTTATTTACTGAATTTACCCCTATAATAGGGTTTATATAAAGATTATAATTAAGTTAGTTTGTTTAATATTTCTCATCTATACATAAAAACTAAGGCCTTATTTGCTCTAACACGTTTAGATTGTCTAAATTTAAAAACAAACTATGATTGCCTAAATTTAAAAATTGATTACACATTTTTGCAATTGAATAAACCTCTTTATATAATTTTTTAATGTTTGTAATTGAACCTTTGTATTGCTGTTGTAACTGACCACTCAGTATCTTTACCTGTACCTGTTGTTACTAACCCCTTAGTAGCTTTAGCTATATCTGTTGTATTATATCTATTTCAGACTCACCAGCCACAGGCCAACAAAGGAATCACATGTCCCAAGCCATTCAATCTAACAGAGAGCAGGAAAAGAAAAATAAGTCAGTCAACTGATGCATTAAATGATTCATACCATTCAACAGCAGAAAAACTACGGGCATTTGAGAAACAAACTCCAGACAGATTTAGGTCAAAACCAAGAGGTATTTAACCACATTCTGTTATTGTATAAATATTAATATGTGTGTTAAGGAAAACAGCAGAAAATAGCTTCAATTGGAGAATATCAGTATGTTGAAGTAATGAATTGAGAAACAAAAAACATAAAAGTCGTTTACAATGTCAGAGAAGTATTGCAGTTGTTCAATTTCATTTTACAGGTGTTATCAATTATTAATTAAGATTTTTTTTGTTCTCTCAAGAAGTAATGAAAAGTATACATGCTTTCTTTCATACCTACACCTTCGGTGCATTACATTTTTATTCAGACAGTTCCATAAAATAAACGTCTCAAAAAGTCACATGGAAATAACATTTAGTTTTAGATTTGAAAATTATTTTTAATTCGAAATGTGCAAGGTTCCTGTCACTATGTTTAATCAAACAGCCTTTTAAATTATACAGCAGGAAGAGAACCAGTGACAAAGAAAGGATCTACTCCTGTCATGACGGTACCAGTTACTCCACAGCTGGTATCCCGTACTAGATCACGTCCACAACATATACCTAGTCAACAAGAGATAGAGGAACAAGAAGTCGAAGAAATGAAAAAGTATATAAATAGCAATGAATTATGTGTTTTCCTTACTAGGTTTAGTCTCCCCTGCGACAACAACATACAGATACATGTGTGTCAGGCAGGTTTTGTCCCACTTTAACCTCGTTTTCATGCTTAATGTCGGTTTCTCATGTACAATATGCAATAGGTTAAATATATTGTGTGAATATATGCCATGGGTAAATTTCCTTATAGCAGAGTTCAACTGAACTTGACATTATTTGCATGAATTATTTTTAATCTTAAGTTAATGTGATACTTTGTATTTGACCCTTGAACACTAGACAATTGAATGTGTGCACTTTTATTTATTGTCAGTGATAATTTATTCTTCTTTCAGAAATCAATTCAAAGCTCATCCTGTAAACCAGAAAATATTACAGAACCCAGCAACAGGGGTTAGAAAAGTTCCCTCTAAACCAACAACACAAGTGGAGGAATTTAATCTAGAAGGTCTCAAACGTAACCAAAACAAGTCCATAGAGAAAAAGGAGGAAAAATATGAGTTTCATGCACAGCCTGTTCCTAAAGATATACTTGAAGGGCCTGTGGTAGGTTTTTGTAAATATGTTAGAAACTACTGGGGTTTGACATCTTTCCTTAAACATTGTCAAATATCAAAATTAGTTATTAAATGATTGATCAAAATTAGTTCTTGTCTACAAAATGAAATAATCATTTTAGGCAATATAGAATAAGAGGACTAGTATGTCCTTTCATGATTTTATCTTTTGTAGGAATAGAATATTATTTTCTTTAAAAAAAACATTGCTTCCAAAGGGTTATTGTTTATTCTACTTGGTAATTTTTATCTGAAATTACACTTCACTATAATAGAAATACATTTGATTAAATATATTTAAAATTATGACTGACATAAAACATCATCAATAGTTCTCTTTGTATATTGTAGGGATTGAAGGAAGTGAGGGCAAAACCAGTAACAGTGCCTCATTCTCCAGCATTCGCATTAAAACACAGAGTAAGGATGCCTATAGAAGTCCCTGAAGAACCAGAGGTAAGAAGTAAACAATACTGTACACAATATACAGATACATCATCTACATGTGTTGCATTTAGAAACAATTTAACTCACAGATAAGCAGTGTTTTGTAGTCATTTAGGTTTGAAAAAGAAAGTTCCCCTATTGATTTTATACACAAAAACAAACAAGGAACTTCTGTTTCTGATCTAAAATTACACTGCTCTACACATATTTGCTATTAATGACATATGATGAAAATTATCAATCCACATAAACCAATTGTATATGCTAAAAAGAAGTATCTACCATTGATGAAATGTAAATGCTCTAACATTCAAAAATATATTATGAAGGTCCGATCTCTGAATACATTTGAATTGTATGTCTGTGGAAGTACAATCTAAATGGGGGAAGAAACATGTAGGTATAAGATACTTACTAAAGACAATTAATTAGTTAAACAAATAAACATAATCATAAGAAGATGAGAAGAAAAAGACCCAATAAACTGAAACTAGAGAACAATATATGTTATTAAATGATGTGTCTCTTCAAAAGATGAAAATTTACAGCAGATATAATGTATTATCATGTGGCTTCTATTGACAAAAGTTAATTTTCAGACAAACAAATCGTACAGTAGAAAGAAAATTCCCCATAGTGGTATACCATTCCAACCAGCATTGAGTCATAAAAGTACCGTTCCTGAACCATTTGGTTTTGAGGAACGGGACAAATCACGTATGGCTGAGAAGGCAGCCAAAACAGAACAGGTTCTGCATGAGGAAAGAATGGTTAGATAATAAACACATGACTTTCTAAGAACAAACTGCACTGGATATGTATGGGAACTTTTTCAGGAATATTTAATTCTGGCTTGCTTTATTGCATAGATAGTTCTTAAGTCCAACTTCAGAAATTTATTAGAAATGTGTTCTGTGTAATATCTTTTTAAAAATGGATGCCCTGATGGTTTAAAAGCCAATTTTTTTGCCCATCATTGTTGAAAAAAATACCAAGACATTCTATTGATAAAAATTCATGAAATTCCATCTGAAATTTTCTATACATACCAGTTCAGTTTCGTCTTTTTTACATGATATATATATATAAACTTATCAAAAATGTAAATGTTGTTAGTTGTGCATCATCAGAATATAAGTTAATTGCTTATTCTGTGGTTTTGAAAAGGTTATTTTGAAATTGAAGCTGTACAACTGACAACATAACATTTATAATGGTTTTCTGAAATCAGTAAGAATTGAAATTGATTTGACTGTTTATACTAATTTAGGAGGAACATGTAAAGAGTCGTCCTGTCCCTTACGTGGGTGTGCCATTTCAACCCAAGCTTAATCACAAAACCACTGTTCCTCAACCTTTCACTTTTGAAGAACGTGACAGGGAAAAATTACATAGAAAAGAAGAGAAAATAGCTGAGATTTTACAGGAAGAAAGACAGGTAGAATTGAAGCAGTCCTAACAATGATTGCATGGAAATTCTTATTTAAAAAGATCCAGATTAAAGCAGTGGTGCCTAGCATGATTTTGTGTATAAATCTATGCACAAAAAGTTTTAAGCATGTCAGATTTTAACTTGCTTAATTGTTTTTTTGTTAATTGTTTATTTGCTTAGTTCAAGTGTTTGTTAGATACTTGTATTAGTTATGATGTATGCTTGTACTTTTTATGTTGTATCACTATCGTATTGACATATCATTATCTTAAGAAAAAACTAAGTTTGTCTGTCCCTTCTTGTGTCTTGTTTTTATCTGGTCTACCCCTATGTTGTTAATGAGATTTACTTGGAGTGTAAAACTTTCAGTTACATAGCTTGAAAGATTTGAATCTCTAGCTTAACAATCAAGGTCACAAACTTAGTTTAGTTTATTCCCTGTTGTCCATATAGATTCTTTGTCCCATATCTTTTACATTGTGTAAAAGTTGCTCTATATAGTATTCAAATACAAATACTTTCTTTGTTTTTATGCCCCATCTGCGATAGTAAAGGGGCATTATGTTTTCTGGTCTGTGAGTCCGTTCGTCCTTCCGTTCGTATCGCTTCAGGTTAAAGTTTTTGGTTGAGGTTGTTTTTGATGAAGTTGAAGTCTAATCCACTTGAAACTTAGTACACACATTCCCTATGATATGGTCTCTCTAATTTAAATGCCAAATTACAGTTTTAACCCCAATGTCACAGTCCACTGAACATAGAAAATGATAGTGCGAGTGGGGCATCCATGTACTTGGGACATATTCTTGTTTATTAATGCTGTCTTCATTATAAGCCTGTAAGTCACTAAGTTTTTGCATAGAGTGGAGTTAGAGCATGTGGCTAAGCTGCAAAGTTGGACTGTATCTTAAGCTATTCTATTTTGATTGTTCTACCTTTTGACTTTTTTTACTAAAAAAAAAATTAACCAGATTTTAATTTGTATTGCCTTATTTAAATATAAATAACCATCTTTTCACATTTATAGTGAATTGTGTATTTGAAGTTCATTCTGTAATAATAATCTACAAACATTTTAGTTTGAATATATATAAATAAAATCTAGAATTTCCAAAAACATTTCAACCCTTAGAATTCAATAATGACATTAATTTATTATCAACTAGATAATTGAAGCATATATTTGATCCTTATTTTACATTCAAAATAATTAGAAGAAATATTGTTTGTGTATTGTAGGCTAGAGAGTTTAGAGCTAAACCTTTACCAAACCCATCCCCTGATAATCTACCCACAAAACAAACTAAACCAGCTACAAAACTGGAACCTTTTCACCTGGACACAGATTGCAGGTTAAATAGAAGTGAAGAGAGAAAAAGACAGGTAAGTGGATTGATAAGGATCAGTTGTAACACTATTCAATGACACTTTTAGATGCATGTATTTGGAAAGTTTCAGTTGTGCAAGAGTTATATAAAGACTTTATGAAATTTGAACCGATTGTAGTACTTGTATAATGTATGAGTATGTACAAGGATAAAGTGTCTTTATTTAATAAAAGTCTTGTACCTTAGTATAGTTATAAAGAGAAATTAATAACATGTATGGTAACTTTTTTAATTTGAAAGAATATTTGGGTCCTTTGACTCTGATGTCTAACTGTAATGATTACTTTCGTTGAGCCTATGACTTTTGTCGCAAGAGCTAGACATAGCGATCCTACATTCCGGCATCTTCTGCTGTGGCTTCGACTAATATTTACTCCGTGGTTAAAGTTTTTAATAATTTTAATAACTTTCTTAGACTATCTTGGATTTGTACCAGACTTGGATGGATGCTTGTTTATGATCAAAAGCTTGTATCTAGAAGGAAATTTTGTTAAAATTTATTTCCTGTTTTTTTGGTATCTATTACTTATAAATGGACTTTTGCATCACATACAGTCTGAAGTTAAAGTTTTGAAAACATTTATTAATTTCTTTAACCATCCTGGATTTTTACCAAATTTGGATAGAAGCTTCTTACAATCAAAAGATAGTATCTAGAGGAAAAATTTTGATAATTTTCCACCATTTTGATTGAGCCAGCAACTAACAGCAAAAGTAGGTAGGACACTGGGTTCTGTGTAACCTTTACATTTTTTTTCTTTAAAGCAATATATTATTGTTCACAAAAATTATAACATCAAATAGTGTTTTAATGATAGCCTACTAATATTAAAATGTTTATTATTGCATCTAGATTGAAGAAGAATTACACCCCAAAGTACAGTTTAAAGCCAGACCACCTGAAGTTCTCAGAAAAGAGCCGTTTATACCAGAAAAATCTACCAAACCTTTAACAGGTAACTGAAATTTTATATATTCTAGAATTAAACATTACACAAAAAGAAAACTTAAAAAGTTTGTTTATATCTTCCCTAAAAAAACTCAGAAAAAGTTAATAGCCAATAACTGCCTCCAGTCAACAATCCTCTTAAAAGCAGGGACATTAGTGTAAAACTACATTGTACACAAATATTAATTTGATTCAATTTTTTATTAATAATTTGTTCAGCAGATATTTTGTTGGTGAGTTTACACTCTGGAAAGACTTGTAAGGCACTAATTTGCAGAATATTTTACATGGTTTAACAGATCATCATAAAAAGATCTAATTCTATTTATGTATAAAGATTTAAATGCTGAAACAATGAACTAAATCCAGCTTTATCTTTGTGTTGTTGTAAAACAAAAATCTCTTGCACATGGTTGTAACGTATCATTGAGAAGACATGTCATAAAAAATCTTGCTTTTTATTGAAACATAAAACATCACTTTTAAAACACCTCATATAGTTGTCTGCCAACTAAATGGTTGAATCGTTTTAAAACATCTATGTACAAACATTATGTAATGTAATTATTCTTTGTTACAGACATTAGTGAATTTTCCCTTAATACAGAGAAAAGGGCTTACAACCGAGAAGGTTTTGAAATGCATAAAAAGAGCAAAGAGGCTGAGATAGAAGCTGTGAAACGAAGAATAGAGAAAGAAAAAGAAGAGGAAGAACAGATGGCCATTGCTAAACTGAGAGCAGAAATGGTACATAAAAGTAACCCAGTTAAAAAATATACAAACGTTGAAGTCCAACCAAGTGATAAACCTGTAACATATGCAATGTCACCAAAGTTTGAAACAGACAGACGATTACGTAGCAAAGTGAGAGTATAATAGTGTGTATCATGTGTAATGATTGTAAATGTGTACATAAGACCAATTTTATACATGTGTACATTGTAACACATTTTAATTTTTTATAATAATGCATAAGAGAATGTGTAATAATACCTATATTCCTCTCAATATTTCTATGTATATGGCAGATTTTACAGTATTGTGTTCTGTCTCCTACTTTCATGTTGCTAACGTGACGGAGACAAAAATAAGTAACGTTAGCGACATTTGGACATGTAACATGAGCAACAACATCTTTAAAAGTTCAAATGTATGCACACAGTGATGTTTAATATATGCCTGAAGTAATAAAATTGTACAGTCTGGTTTAGAATTTCTAAATATACAGAATGTCATTTGCAGGTGTACTTTATATCAAATGAATACACATGAAACCAATTCGTAATAGTAACATTAGCAACATCTACTATCATGACATTACGTTTTGTTGCGAACGTCTTTTTGATGGACGGAATACATTTAAGGTCCTCTTGTAACGATATTACATACAACTAACCTTCTTTGCTACCCCATCATGTGAAGGAACTGACTCCGAATCTAATCCTGCAAAGGGCGATATCGTAACTCCTATACAGGAGAGTTACAGATCTAAATATATGTTGCTCACGTGACACTGATTTGGACGGAAACCTCAAGTAGTAACGTTCGCAAAAAATAAAGCAGCCAATGATATTGATTCCTCAAGTCCTTTGACCCCCTTACGTCATCCAAATTTAATATGATTGCTATTTTCAATTATTTATAAAACCCGGGATAAAAATAACTACAATTGCCTGTCTGAGAACCAACAAGAAAATTGCGATCGTGACATACCACAATGGACGGAAAAGACGTGACGTTAGCAACAATATTATTAAATTACCTTTTTTAGCCTTTACCAATAAAAATCTGCCTTAAAGTTATGATTAAAACACAAAAGAAGACTTTTTATTAAAATATAAGTCCATGTGATAAGGCTCAACTTATAAATAATACTTCAAAATTCCACTCCAAATAAGCTGGATGTCAGTAAAGTAGGTCATGATGTCTATTCCATGTCCAATATTTTGAAATTGAAAACCCTCTTAATTCTAACAAAAAACACAAGCACAGAGTAATTTTTATTTTTATTTACTCAGAAAGACACATTTTATTCAATAACATAATGCATTACTCCATTACACAGTCTGTTTCACAGTTTCAGCAATTGCTTTTTTTGATGGATACAAAAAAACAATAATTCCTTCTTATTGTAAAATCTGCCATATATTCTTTACTTTTATATTCAAATGACATCTCCAAAAAAATCTCAATGTTTACAAATGCATGTTAAGATGCTTCTAGTAGTTCAACAACATAAGACAGGTTAGTCCTGTCCCAAAACAAAACTGAGAACATCTTTTAAAAACTTATCTATTTATTGGCTCACTTTTCAAAATTGCTTGATGTTAAATTGATGTGCAATCTGTTCTGCTCTGTCTATACCAAGAATTCTATCTGTGTATATATGTGTTATTTTTTTCGATAAAGATTCAGTTTAATGGTATTATGTTTACATGTAGATAAATTGTAAAAGTTGATTTATAGCAATCTTATCAATAAAGGCAGAGGAGGATTTAGGGGAGGCAGGGTGCTAGGCTCTTTTATGGAGCTATATGTAAGGATAATGCCGACTTTAAACATTGTCTTGCCAATAGGTCGCCTTTAATCACAATCCTGGAACTGCACCTGAAAAGTATCAGTGCATGATTGAAAGGTGCAGTAAATAACTATTAAAATACATATGTATTGTCTACTAATATCTATAAAAATGTTTTCTATTATTTCACTCTGTTTTCTTTACCGAATACAAGCATTACATTACTTGGTTAATGGTATTATAATTACAAAAATGTATACACTGCATGTATATAATACATATTAAAAATATTGGTACAAATGATGTCTATTTGTAGACACCATTTTATGCCATAACCCATATTAATATAAAATGTTCATGTTATCAACCACAATTTATTCATTTGAGTGTCTGCCATACCTAAATGTTAAAGGGCTGAACTCATCCCACCCCTCACCACAATCAATTTTGGAACATCCCTACTGATAATTTATATTACATTCTTAGATGCTCTCACTGGAGACATGAAATAGAATTACTAGATACGTCAATTTAATATAAAAACATTGTCATAAACAGTAGACCAGTGTTTGTACAATATGTCAAGTTTTTATCTGTACACTTTGGCAGGCTGTCTTGATTCTGTAATCGGGAATAAATGCAGTGTGTATTATTATTATTTTAAATTGACTGTTTATGTTTGTTTTAACAATATTTATCTTGTTTTAATTTTAGTTTGTAAATTGCTATTTATTCATGTAATTCAATGTGTAGAAGGTTATTAATTTATGATACTACATTAGTTATCCTTCACAGAAAAGTTTTAAGCATATTCTATTTTTGTGACGAGGGCTACAATTGCAGTCCTATTGTGAACTCATTTCTATTTGTTGGATACTAATTTTTGTTGGTACAGGGAAACCATGAATTTAAATAATTAAAAGAATTGCAAATTTGCTGTATAAATATATGCAGACTTTTGTAAGACATTAAATCAAATATAAATAAAAATGCAAGTTTTCCTCAATCCACGAAAATTGGTACCCACGAAAAGATATGAATTCACTCCACTTAAAATCAAGTATATAGGTATAAAGCCTACATATAATTATTTGAATATTTAATTTAGAATAAAAAAAATCAAATCAAAAGCTACCTGTAGTATTGCTTTAACTATGGAATAAAAATCTCTATGAAAATTGTATAAAGGAAGATAACTTCAGTGTTATTTTCATTAATATAAACATGTATATATAAA
Organism: Mytilus edulis; assembly: GCA_019925275.1. Lineage (NCBI taxonomy): Eukaryota > Metazoa > Mollusca > Bivalvia > Mytilida > Mytilidae > Mytilus > Mytilus edulis. Next base: position 12,370,193 of record CM034352.1, read on the forward strand.
GAAAAAACATCATCAATTTCAATCTGTTCTGAAAATTGCATGACTTTTACATGGACTGAAAATTATAAATAGGAATAGCAATTTGAACAGAAAAGTAAATTACAGATGCAGGTCTCACGTTTTTTTTGTGTATTTTTTATAAAGGTTCCTGCCTATTTAGGTTGAATACGAAGTAATAACAAACAGAAGGAATCTCACTTATTATGTGTCAATATTTTTTATATATTAAAACCCCCTATATTATGTACTTTGCATGAAATTACTTTTCATTTAATTTTAAGTTTACAATGAATTTATAGATTTTAGCACATTGAGTTTTGTGAGCTGTCTATTCCAACTCTAATATATTCTTCAATGTTTTCTCTTTATTTTGTTTGCTGTTTCTGACATGTTCTTACTTTTCTATGGGAGATTTCACTGTCCGCGTTGTATCATATTTCTTCCTGAATTCACATTGTTTTGTTCTGTTCTATAAATACAAAAAAAAATGAAAACATAGTTTTCCAATGTTTTCTATTTTAATATTTGTTTGAATTTTGTTAATCAATAGTCATAACTATAAGAAATAAAAGCTGCTAATTTTTTTCAATGCCTAGTGTGGCAATCATTTATACTTTAAAGTAAATGAATATTATTTTGAAAAAAAACTTTGGCAACACATTTTGAAAAATCTCCTACAGTTTACAGCAGAATATTAATTGTAAAAAGATTGTGTGGATATGATATTTTAAATTTTTTTTGACGCAAGGTTTTAAGTTGCTACTCCTAACAGACATGGTTTTATCCATCCACTGATGCTTTAATTGATAAAGAGTCTTGAAAGACAAAATGTGTGTGTTCAACAAAATCATGTTACTTTTTTTTTTATTAAATACACAGTTAGAAGTAATAGCAGATTATTGGCAGAGCCATTTAAAAGATGTTTGTTTTTTTAATTGAACTTGCTAGAAAGATAAGTGTATTTTTTGTAGAGCTTCTTTTTTTAAATGGCTTCTGCTTATGTGTTACAAGTGATATCAAACAATGAAATTGTTGTAGTCGTTATAAAGTCAAAAATAGATGTAGATAAGGAAACTTGACTTTAGTTTTGTCTAGATATTGAGGTGATCTTCATGAGAGATGGTCTTAATATTCATGAAATATAAGAATACTAATAAAACCTCCACTAAACTTGGTGTGAATGCAACCACTGCCAAATCATAGAACATCAATTCAACAGAACTGTAACACAGGATAGCATAACAAGTTTTACCATCATGACAAATGACATAAGGCTTAATGGTAATAAGACATGCAGGATTCCTGTTAGATAAGGATTTATATAAAGAGGTTTTATACTAATGTAAAATTTGGCAAAACAAATATTTATGTACCAGTTTGACTTTATATGTGATAGACTGAGATCAAATATGAAATAAAATTATAATAATGTCACATTGTTGTTATATAACTTTGCCAGATTAATTTGTTTATTACGTGTCTGTCATTTTTAACATGTCAGTGAGACACCAGGCAAATGATGAGACTTTTTTTTATTATCATTGTTCAAATTAGGGGTCACCCTGTTGAAGGCTGCATTGTTCATATTTCTAAAGACATATTGTCTAAATAGTCAAAAGGGCCAGGAGGCTTGTATGCACTTAAAACTGTTTTAACCCATATTGTTTGCCTGTACCAAGTCCGGCTTTCTGGACTGCTCTGTGTAAAAAATAATTGTGTTTGATGTAGTCTGTTGAAGTGTGCAGTTTTTGTCTCATCGGCAACATAAGTCACAAAAAAGCAAAACTGGGATAACGATCTGGCAGAGGCTTAAACTATTTGTATTTAGCGTTATAATCTAGAAGGTAAAAGACCTGAATGTTTCATATCTTGTATGCAGATGTCTGATCTTACAAATGTCTGTCTGTCATATGTCTCTTGTACTTTACCTTAGTTTCATGGTTGAGTGCTTTGAAGAAATGTAAAGCTATTTTGTCATGTGAAACACTTTATGAGTAATAGGATATCAATGTTTTTATGGCCCCAAAACAAAGTTGTCTGACCATATAGTTTTACCTTTGTCTGTCATTCCATCATTCAACAACAATAAATTATACACAATTTTTTCTAAACGCCTTTAGATGTTGGACTGAATTTTGATATATGCAAGTTAACCATGATGAACTGCAAATCACATTTGAATTTTGTTCTGCTCTGCTGATTTTATGTCTTTTTAACACATTTTGTTAGATCTTTAGTACATCAGCTTCCTGTTTGCTGATTGTTTGAAATTTAACTACTCATTGATCAAATAAATTTTTCATCAAACTAGTATTGGTCTTGAGAGCTGGATACCATCCATGCATGTTTCTGTTCACATGTGTTGTTTAAATTGCAAATTTTTCAACATTTTAGACTGGGCCATTCGTGTCATTTCTACACATCTAGTTTTATATGGGATCCTTGCAAGTTCCTTCATACAGGGTTACCAGATCTTCACTTTATTTCTTTGATTAATGTCATTTCTACACATCTAGTTTTATATGGGATCCTTGCAAGTTCCTCCATACAGGATTACCAGATCTTCACTTTATTTCTTTGATTAATGTCATTTCTACACATCTAGTTTTATATGGGATCCTTGCAAGTTCTTACATACAGGGTTACCAGATGTTCACTTTATTTCTTTGATTAATGTCATTTCTACACATCTAGTTTTATATGGGATCCTTGCAAGTTCCTCCATACAGGATTACCAGATCTTCACTTTATTTCTTTGATTAATGTCATTTCTACACATCTAGTTTTATATGGGATCCTTGCAAGTTCCTACATACAGGGTTACCAGATGTTCACTTTATTTCTTTGATTAATGTCATTTCTACACATCTAGTTTTATATGGGATCCTTGCAAGTTCTTACATACAGGGTTACCAGATGTTCACTTTATTTCTTTGATTAATGTCATTTCTACACATCTAGTTTTATATGGGATCCTTGCAAGTTCTTACATACAGGGTTACCAGATGTTCACTTTATTTCTTTGATTAATGTCATTTCTACACATCTAGTTTTATATGGGATCCTTGCAAGTTCTTACATACAGGGTTACCAGATGTTCACTTTATTTCTTTGATTAATGTCATTTCTACACATCTAGTTTTATATGGGATCCTTGCAAGTTCTTACATACAGGGTTACCAGATGTTCACTTTATTTCTTTGATTAATGTCATTTCTACACATCTAGTTTTATATGGGATCCTTGCAAGTTCTTACATACAGGGTTACCAGATGTTCACTTTATTTCTTTGATTAATGTCATTTCTACACATCTAGTTTTATATGGTATCCTTGCAAGTTCTTACATACAGGGTTACCAGATGTTCACTTTATTTCTTTGATTAATGTCATTTCTACACATCTAGTTTTATATGGTATCCTTGCAAGTTCTTACATACAGGGTTACCAGATGTTCACTTTATTTCTTTGATTAATGTCGTTTCTACACATCTAGTTTTATATGGGATCCTTGCAAGTTCTTACATACAGGGTTACCAGATGTTCACTTTATTTCTTTGATTAATGTCATTTCTACACATCTAGTTTTATATGGTATCCTTGCAAGTTCTTACATACAGGGTTACCAGATGTTCACTTTATTTCTTTGATTAATGTCGTTTCTACACATCTAGTTTTATATGGGATCCTTGCAAGTTCTTACATACAGGGTTACCAGATGTTCACTTTATTTCTTTGATTAATGTCGTTTCTACACATCTAGTTTTATATGGGATCCTTGCAAGTTCTTACATACAGGGTTACCAGATGTTCACTTTATTTCTTTGATTAATGTCGTTTCTACACATCTAGTTTTATATGGGATCCTTGCAAGTTCTTACATACAGGGTTACCAGATGTTCACTTTATTTCTTTGATTAATGTCATTTCTACACATCTAGTTTTATATGGTATCCTTGCAAGTTCTTACATACAGGGTTACCAGATGTTCACTTTATTTCTTTGATTAATGTCATTTCTACACATCTAGTTTTATATGGGATCCTTGCAAGTTCTTACATACAGGGTTACCAGATGTTCACTTTATTTCTTTGATTAATGTCATTTCTACACATCTAGTTTTATATGGGATCCTTGCAAGTTCTTACATACAGGGTTACCAGATGTTCACTTTATTTCTTTGATTAATGTCATTTCTACACATCTAGTTTTATATGGGATCCTTGCAAGTTCTTACATACAGGGTTACCAGATGTTCACTTTATTTCTTTGATTAATGTCATTTCTACACATCTAGTTTTATATGGGATCCTTGCAAGTTCTTACATACAGGGTTACCAGATGTTCACTTTATTTCTTTGATTAATGTCATTTCTACACATCTAGTTTTATATGGGATCCTTGCAAGTTCTTACATACAGGGTTACCAGATGTTCACTTTATTTCTTTGATTAATGTCATTTCTACACATCTAGTTTTATATGGTATCCTTGCAAGTTCTTACATACAGGGTTACCAGATGTTCACTTTATTTCTTTGATTAATGTCATTTCTACACATCTAGTTTTATATGGGATCCTTGCAAGTTCTTACATAAAGGGTTACCAGATGTTCACTTTATTTCTTTGATTAATGTCATTTCTACACATCTAGTTTTATATGGTATCCTTGCAAGTTCTTACATACAGGGTTACCAGATGTTCACTTTATTTCTTTGATTAATGTCATTTCTACACATCTAGTTTTATATGGTATCCTTGCAAGTTCTTACATACAGGGTTACCAGATGTTCACTTTATTTCTTTGATTAATGTCATTTCTACACATCTAGTTTTATATGGTATCCTTGCAAGTTCTTACATACAGGGTTACCAGATGTTCACTTTATTTCTTTGATTAATGTCATTTCTACACATCTAGTTTTATATGGTATCCTTGCAAGTTCTTACATACAGGGTTACCAGATCTTCACTTTATTTCTTTGATTAATGTCATTTCTACACATCTAGTTTTATATGGTATCCTTGCAAGTTCTTACATACAGGGTTACCAGATCTTCACTTTATTTCTTTGATTAATGTCATTTCTACACATCTAGTTTTATATGGTATCCTTGCAAGTTCTTACATACAGGGTTACCAGATCTTCACTTTATTTCTTTGATTAATGTCATTTCTACACATCTAGTTTTATATGGTATCCTTGCAAGTTCTTACATACAGGGTTACCAGATGTTCACTTTATTTCTTTGATTAATGTCATTTCTACACATCTAGTTTTATATGGTATCCTTGCAAGTTCTTACATACAGGGTTACCAGATGTTCACTTTATTTCTTTGATTAATGTCGTTTCTACACATCTAGTTTTATATGGTATCCTTGCAAGTTCTTACATACAGGGTTACCAGATGTTCACTTTATTTCTTTGATTAATGTCATTTCTACACATCTAGTTTTATATGGTATCCTTGCAAGTTCTTACATACAGGGTTACCAGATGTTCACTTTATTTCTTTGATTAATGTCATTTCTACACATCTAGTTTTATATGGTATCCTTGCAAGTTCTTACATACAGGGTTACCAGATCTTCACTTTATTTCTTGGATTAGTGTCATTTCTACACATCTAGTTTTATATGGTATCCTTGCAAGTTCTTACATACAGGGTTACCAGATGTTCACTTTATTTCTTTGATTAATGTCGTTTCTACACATCTAGTTTTATATGGTATCCTTGCAAGTTCTTACATACAGGGTTACCAGATGTTCACTTTATTTCTTTGATTAATGTCATTTCTACACATCTAGTTTTATATGGTATCCTTGCAAGTTTTACATACAGGGTTACCAGATGTTCACTTTATTTCTTTGATTAATGTCATTTCTACACATCTAGTTTTATATGGTATCCTTGCAAGTTCTTACATACAGGGTTACCAGATGTTCACTTTATTTCTTTGATTAATGTCATTTCTACACATCTAGTTTTATATGGTATCCTTGCAAGTTCTTACATACAGGGTTACCAGATGTTCACTTTATTTCTTGGATTAGTGTCATTTCTACACATCTAGTTTTATATGGTATCCTTGCAAGTTCTTACATACAGGGTTACCATATGTTCACTTTATTTCTTTGATTAATGTCGTTTCTACACATCTAGTTTTATATGGTATCCTTGCAAGTTCTTACATACAGGGTTACCAGATGTTCACTTTATTTCTTTGATTAATGTCATTTCTACACATCTAGTTTTATATGGTATCCTTGCAAGTTCTTACATACAGGGTTACCAGATCTTCACTTTATTTCTTTGATTAATGTCATTTCTACACATCTAGTTTTATATGGTATCCTTGCAAGTTCTTACATACAGGGTTACCAGATCTTCACTTTATTTCTTTGATTAATGTCATTTCTACACATCTAGTTTTATATGGTATCCTTGCAAGTTCTTACATACAGGGTTACCAGATGTTCACTTTATTTCTTTGATTAATGTCATTTCTACACATCTAGTTTTATATGGTATCCTTGCAAGTTCTTACATACAGGGTTACCAGATGTTCACTTTATTTCTTTGATTAATGTCATTTCTACACATCTAGTTTTATATGGTATCCTTGCAAGTTCTTACATACAGGGTTACCAGATGTTCACTTTATTTCTTTGATTAATGTCATTTCTACACATCTAGTTTTATATGGTATCCTTGCAAGTTCTTACATACAGGGTTACCAGATGTTCACTTTATTTCTTTGATTAATGTCATTTCTACACATCTAGTTTTATATGGTATCCTTGCAAGTTCTTACATACAGGGTTACCAGATGTTCACTTTATTTCTTTGATTAATGTCATTTCTACACATCTAGTTTTATATGGTATCCTTGCAAGTTCTTACATACAGGGTTACCAGATGTTCACTTTATTTCTTTGATTAATGTCATTTCTACACATCTAGTTTTATATGGGATCCTTGCAAGTTCTTACATACAGGGTTACCAGATGTTCACTTTATTTCTTTGATTAATGTCATTTCTACACATCTAGTTTTATATGGGATCCTTGCAAGTTCCTACATATAGGGTTACCAGATCTTCACTTTATTTCTTTGATTAATGTCATTTCTACACATCTAGTTTTATATGGGATCCTTGCAAGTTCCTACATACAGGGTTACCAGATCTTCACTTTATTTCTTGGATTAATGTCATTTCTACACATCTAGTTTTATATGTGATCCTTGCAAGTTCCTACATACAGGGTTACCAGATCTTCACTTTATTTCTTGGATTAATGTCATTTCTACACATCTAGTTTTATATGGGATCCTTGCAAGTTCCTACATACAGGGTTACCAGATCTTCACTTTATTTCTTTGATTAATGACCAAGGTTAAGTAAATTAAAGTTTAGTGGAAAACTCAGAATCTAAGAAATTTGATACTATATTTGATGTATTGAACAATTGTCATGTATACATGTACAACTACATGACCTCATTTTCATGGGTCATTGGTCAAATTAAAGTTTTTTTGTGGTTTGTTCTGTTTCTCTGCTACTATAATGTATAAGCAATCGATCAGCTGAATTTGGTTAACAGAAGAAAAAAAATTAAACGGATTAATTCCAAGGTGGAAATGTCTGTCGCAGATTTCATCTGACCGTGACCTCATGTTTATGGTTTTGTACATTTATCAGATACTTAGTCAACTATATTTGGAGTATGGAATGATTATAAGGTGTACATCTATAAATCAACCAATTTGAACATGTAAAAAAGCAATTTATTATAAAGTTAATGAAACAAAGTTCTGTCAACTTGAGATCCAAACATCAGTTTCCATGAGTACGGTACTTTCCATGACAACCCTGGCATCTTCACTGATTTACCATCAACACCCATCACTAGTTTGGGCTGTGAAAAAAGTAAGTACTGATTAAAGATGTGCTTTAATCTTACCTATTGGACAGCAGAATGAATTATAAATTGTTGAATAAGCTAATAATTACATTTCCGCATGATTTTTTCATATGAGGTATGAATATTATGATAATTTGATCACAATATCTTGAAAGCCAATGATTTTTAAAAAACCAAAGGGAGATAACTTAATGTCTTGCATTCCTAGAGTCAAACATTTCTTAAAGGTAACAAAGGATACAGACATAGACAAACTCATGGATTTTATGATAGTTTGCAAGCCTCTGTCTCATGTAGAACTGCATAAGAATATCTAAAATTTAGTTTATATAACGATTTTACTTTCCAAGGTAGAGCAAATTTAATATGTAATAAAACTTAAAGTACAAATGTAGTACTGCCAAGTTTTCATAAGCAAATGCGTGAGATATGGCCAAAATTGTAGAGATCAAAAAGAAAAAAACAACGAACAAAGGAAAATGCTGCCAAATAAGCATGGAAATCCATGAGTCTCAAGCTAACTGTGGCATTGCAAATGTTGAGCATGTCCATATGGCAAAGGAAGAGGTCTAAATTTTGTTTAAAATGCTATTTTATGAAACACATTCCTACAGAGTTTTTCTTGACGAAGTGTTATGTTATGACCACTAACATTACAGCTTTATTATCATCTGTAACATAAATTACCTCCATATCAATTATATTTAACCAGCTGTTGGCATGTTTAGCCAGCTGTAAGGCATCACTAGCATTGTCTCCCTCAGAACAAAACAACAACAAGATACACACTTTCACTTCTTCAGAACTGTAAATAATAATATCTTATAGCATCAGAATTTCTTAAACCTTCATTTACTCAGAACTAAATAATAATATCATATAGCAGCAAGATTTAATCGGCCATGTAGGCAGGACTTAAATATTATTATCTTGCACTGATTTCTAAACATTCTTATTTCTAGCGTGTGTCTTATTTCAATGGCATGACAACTGTACATAATTTAATATATTATGTCAGTAACTAATATGAATTCTTACACAAACAATATAGATCTCTTAGTGTTGACATTTATTATCTGGCTTTAATCTTGGTACATTTTATTGGAATAATAGTAATAAATATTATTTTAAGACTTCAGTTTGTGAACAAGTCCACTGAGTTTACACATAAAACACTCCGGTGTGGAGCAGGAGCTGCTTTCCCTTCCAGAGCAGCTGAGTACACCCTGTTTTCAGTGGGGTTGGTGTTGCTCAGTCTTTGTTTTTTGAGTTTTGTAGACTGCTGATTGTCTTTGTTTTTTTGCCATGGCATTATCAATTAGTGTTTGAATATCCCTTTGGTATTTTCTCTTTTAGGCTGTCAAACATCTATAACCCACGTTGAGGTGACAGAAATACATTCCTAGTGTCATAAACTTACCAATCTTTAAACAAAGATTTAGCTATTCCTCCTCCTGGAATGTAAGGTGATGAGATTTCTTCTCTCTCTCCATTCTCTGATAATCTTTTCTCTAATTCCTGCCATTCTAATCGAGATTTCATGTCCTCAATTTCATGTTTCTCAAATTTTGGACCGGCTACAAATCTAAACTGAGATCTACAACACAAGAAAGTATGATGTGGTATCAATCATGCTCAATATTTTTATACAATACATTTAAGGAATGACTAATATTTTTTCTGTCTATGAAGAAATAACATAAAAATTTGGTGCGGGTTATTTAACAGTGTGCACCACATTTTTTATGTTATTTCGAATAGACAGAAAAAATATTACAGTAATTTCTTATAATTTAATTCTAAATTCCATTTTAAACCGTAGAAAACCACGAAAAACGTTGATGACGTCACGGTCACATGACTAAATTATGTCTATGGGCTGATAACAAAATAACGTCAGCCAATAAGAAGACGCATCACATCCAAAATTAAATTATTATGTCATGTTGTGTCTCCATTGTCTAAGAAATAGTGTATGTATTAAATTGGTCTGCTTATATTGTCATAAGGATTAAATACAATTTTGGTCCACAATTTGTATTTCCACAAATTTGAGATACTGTATAGTGGATTATTTTAATATGAATTTTGCAATTACCAAGACCAAACCTTTTCCTATTGATTAAATTTCATATTTTTCTTGTCCAATAGAAGATTATAGAAGGGCATGTTTTTCAAATTTTTATAAGAATCAGCTATTTTAAAGTAAACTATATCCTAAAAATTTTCAAATAAACAAAAGGAATGCAAAGAAATTTGATACTTGTGGTATTACAGATTTATTCTGAAATCACTACGTTTAAAGAGTTTGGATGATTCAGAGCTTGATATATTGTAAGAACACCTGTCTATTCAGTTTTTTGGAAGAATGTATCGTGCCCTGTAGATGTCTTTTGGTTATTTTTTTCAATTTGTAATTTCTTGCTGAATAATATGAATAATATTTCCTTTTATTTATCACACCACAACAAGATTGTAGTACACTGTCATACAGGGAATATTGAAGCGACCATCTTCAGCACCAAAGTTATAATCAATTAATTTATTTCTTACCCCTGTAATTGACAGTCAATTCTTTCATGAGCATGACTACTTGTTAGAATGACAAGCTGTGATATTTTCATTTCTACCATCCATTTCCTCAGCCACTGTTTAAAAGAAGCCCTCTTTCCCTGAAAAATATTCACAAATGTCATTACTGGTAAGCAACAAAGGCATTTGTTCAGATTAATTACTATATCATGTATATTACTATTATTTATATTACTATATTAATATATAATTACTACTATATACAGTATGGGGTTTTTCTTATTTTTAAGGGCCTTGCGATAACTTTTTATTGCTTACCATGCTTACAGCTTCAGCATTTTAACTCTGGTGGATAGTTGTCTCATTGACAATCATACCACTCTCCTTTTTGTATGATACAGTTTCATAAATATATAACTTGTGATATAACCACAAGTTCATTGTAAACTACCTTACGGTAATCTTTAATTTCAACTGAGATGGACAAAGGAAGGAACAGATAGATCAGCATAACCTATGGACACAGATTGAAAAACATTATGTTTCATTCTATCTTGGATAGATATAGTTAAATTCCACATGAGATGGTCTCTGGTGGAGTTATTTTCTTGGCAAACATATCACATATTCTTATTTCTATCTAATCTCAATCCAAGTTAAAACAAAACTACATTATTTTTGGTGCTTTTTGTCGAGCCTTCGACTTTAGTCGAAAAAGCAAGACATAGTGATTCTACATTCCGTCGTCATCGTTGGCGGCAGCAACAAATATTCACTCTGTGGTTAAAGTTTTTGAAATAATAACTTTCTTAAACTATACTGGATTGGTACCAAACTTGGACAGAAGCTTGTTTATCATCATAACTTAGTATCCAGAAGTAAATTTTGAAAAAACAAGTGAAACTGCGAGCTACTGCTCACTGATGATACCCCCGCCGCAAGTGGATAATATTAATAGTGTAAAAATATGCAAGTGTTCGGTAAACAGGAAGTTGTCGAGTGATGAATCTGAAAACGCATTGCACGGTATAGGTGACTTATATAAATCCTGAAACCAAATTTCAGAAATCCTTGTATTGTAGTTCCTGAGAAAAATGTGACGAAAATTTTCAACTTGGCTATCATGTGTAAAATCATACAAGTGTTCGGTAAACAGGAAGTTGTCGAGTGATCAATCTGAAAACGCATCACACGGTATAGCTGACTTAGATAAACCCTGAAACCAAATTTCAGAAATCCTTGTATTGTAGTTCCAGAGAAAAATGCGACGAAAAATATTCATGGGACGGATGGATTGACGGACTGACGGAAGGACAGTATACCCCCCCCCCCCTTTTTTTAAAGCGAGGGTATAATAAAATTCCATTTTTGTCGAGCCTGCAACTTTTGTTGCAGAAAGCTCGACATAGGGATAGTGATCCAGCGGCGGCGGCGGCGGTGTTAGCTCACTTCTTAAAAGCTATATATTTTAGAAGATGGAAGACATGGATGCTTCATATATTGTATATAGATGCCTCATGTTACGAAGTTTCCGTCAGTCACATGTCCATTGTCCTTGACCTCATTTTCATGGTTCAGTGACCACTTGAAAAAAAAGTTCAGATTTTTTGTAATGTTAAATTCTCTCTTACTGTAAGTAATAGGATAACTATATTTAGTATGTGCGTACCTTGCAAGGTCCTCATGCCCATCATGCAGTTTTCACTTGACCTCGACCTCATTTCATGGATCAGTGAACAAGGTTAAGTTTTGGTGGTTAAGTCCATATCTCAGATACTATAAGCAATAGGTCTAGTATATTTGGTGTATGGAAGGACTGTAAGGTGTACATGTCCAACTGGCAGGTGTCATCTGACCTTGACCTCATTTTCATGGTTCAGTGGTTATAGTAAAGTTTTTGTATTTTGGTCTGTTTTTCTCATACTTTATGCAATAGGTTTACTATATTTGTTGTATGGAATGATTGTAAGGTGTACATGTCTAGTGGGCAGATGTCATCTGACCTTGACCTCATTTTCATGGTTCAGTTGTCAAAGTTAAGTTTTTGAGTTTTGGTCTTTTTATCTTATACTGTATGTCATAGGTCAACTATATTTGGTGTATGGAAATATTTTATGATCTATATGTCAGTCGTGCAGGTTTTATTTGACCTTGACCTGGTTTTCACAGTTCATTGCTCTGTGTTAAGTTTTTGTGTTTTGGTCTATTTTCTTAAACTATAAGCAATAGGTCAACTATATTTGTTGTATGGAAGCATTGTTAGCTGTACATGTCTGCCTGGCATATGGTTCAACTGACCTTGACCTCATTTTCATGGTTCATGTTAAGTTTATGTGACAGTCATAATAAAGCTTTATATTTAGGAGTATCAACATAATATCAATGATTAGTAAAGAAGGCGAGACATTTCAGTGTGTGCACTCTTGTTTCCTTACTTTACTTATAAATTAAACCAGGGATATCGTTACTTAAATTACTTAAAACCTTTACTAAATTTTCCATGGATATAAAGATTTGGTTTTGAAGTTTGGTTGTACCTGCAATGACCTGTAGAAAACTTATTTCAAACGGGATAGCACATCCTCATTCTTACGGAAATGTTGTTAACCGTGCCCGGAAATTTAGAAATGATTCATGTAAACTTGTCCCTCCTTTAAATAAACTTATTCTAAAAGGTTACCTATTCAACACTAAAATAACATCATTGAATATTGTTTTTATTGGAATAAATATTGATTTTGTTATCAGTAAATTAAAAGCTAACTAAAAATAACTAGTATGTTATATGCATATACATATTCATGGATCTACAATCTGTCGATACCTGTAACTTGGCATTGCACAAGGTCATGTTTTTCTCTGGCTGTTTATGACGTCTTTACACTAAATCCATTGGATGTTGGATGTGTACGGACTGATAGTTTAGTCTTAGATGCATGATTTTTTTATTAGTTGTTAGTGGCTTTGAACTAGCTGTCAGATAACTGCGAGTACTCTCAGATCTGTTCATTGTGTCTTTTTGTGTCGGGATGTATAAGTACCGGGCCACGTCCACTTGTATTTTTGTCCATCTGATGAGTTAAGCCTTTTTCAACTGATTTTTATAGTTCGTTCTTATGTTGTACTGTTATACCACTGTCCCAGGTTAGGGGAGGGTTGGGATCCCGCTAACATGTTTAACCCCGCCACATTATTTATGTATGTGCCTGTCCCAAGTCAGGAGCCTGTAATTCAGTGGTTGTTGTTTGTTTATGTCTTACATATTTGTTTTTCGTTCATTTTTTTACATAAATAAGGCCGTTAGTTTTCTCGTTTGAATTGTTTTACATTGTCTTATCGGGGCCTGTTATAGCTGACTATGCGGTATGGGCTTTGCTCATTGTTGAAGGCCGTACGGTGACCTATAGTTGTTAATGTCTGTGTCATTTTGGTCTTTTGTGGATAGTTGTCTCATTGGCAATCATACCACATCTTTTTTATATTAGTTTTTTTCTGCCAGGAAACATTACATTCACTAATTGTGGTTAAAGTTTTTAAAATTTTAATAACTTTCTTAAACAATCCTGGGTTTGTAAAAACTTGGACAGAAGCATTTTTCTAATCATAAGATAGTATCCAGAAGTAAATTTTCTAAAAAAAATAAATCCATTTTCTATCCTGGATTTTATGAAACGTGGACAGAAGCTGCTGACAATCAAAAGATAGAATCAAGGAATATTTTTATTGATTTTTTTCATCACTTTTGTTGATTGTGTGATTAACAGCAGAAGTAGACAAGACACTGGGTCCCGCGGAACCCTTACAAAATTTTTAAACAGAACTTAAAAGGCATACATGCAAATATATAAACATAACTGAGTACATGTACATGTAAATATACAAAGCTTATTACTTACTTGAACAAAAGGAGATCTCTGTTGTATTATAATTGTTTTGTTCTCTGTATTCTCATATACTGAAATAGATATCAAAAAGAGATCTAAGTTTGGTGAGGTTTGCCTTTTGTATAATTTTACAATTCTTATCAACCATGTCTCTTTCTATAGCTATGTATAAAATTTTATACTAAACAGTGGATTCTTCATGTTCTTTCACTGTATTGTTAGTGAAATGTTTTCTGTGTTTTATATGTTTGTGAGAATCTTGGATGAAGACATTTGTTGATTATTATTATCAATCACAATTGATATGAATTCACAACAACAGGGAATTTCCTCGCTCCCCTTCTTATAACTTTTTATGTTTAAAACTGCAGTTAATTTTATATGATGAATATTATGTGTTCAGCAAAAATAATTTCAAACTTTAAATAAACCTCATGTTTACATAATGATTCAAACAATCATGACACTCGATCAAAATTACCATTTACTCTTCTTAAGAAGAACTTTATTACCTTCACAATTTGTGACAATTTTACAAGAAATTGATTCAGGATGAGCAAAAGGATCATTTCCAACTAAAGGCAATATGCTGTCATGATAGATATAACCAATTCTCTCCATCCATAATGTGGAGATAATCATATCAACTGCTAACTGTCCAACATTTCCTACTGATACTGCTGGCTGTAATATAAACATATTTACTTAAATAATCATATCAACTGCCAATTCCACTGTCCAACATTTCCTACTGATACTGATGGCTGTAATATAAACATATTTACTTAAATAATCATATCAACTGCCAATTCCACTTTCCAACATTTCCTACTGATACTGCTGGCTGTAATATAAACACATATACATAATGTGGAGATAATCATATCAACTGCTAACTGTCCAACATGTCCTACTGACACGGCTGGCTGTAATATAAACACATATACTTAATGTAGAGATAATCATATCAACTGCCAATTCCACTGTCCAACATTTCCTACTGATACTGAGGGGGGGTAGGAAGGGTCCTGATCCCGAAATCACGGACTTAAAAACACGAAATCCTGAGGTCCCGAAATTTAAATAAATTTAAATCCCGACATCCCGAAATTCAAAAAAAGAATTCCTGGATCCTGAAAAGGTCAATCCCAAAGATCCTGAGCTTAAAAACACCCGATCCCAGAATCCCGTCCAACCCCAAGACCCCCCCCTCCCTCCTGGATCCGCCAATGCCTATATTCTAGTATAGTCTTTTAAAAAATCGGCAAGAATTATACCCATGAGAGAGCTAACAAGGCCATTTTCCATACATTTTTTAAAAAGTTGACATAGGCGGATCCAGGGGGGCGGGGCGCAAGCCCCCCATTTTTGTGGGGAAAAATTTGGTTAATTATATAGGGAATCACTGGACATGACTGGAGTGCCCCAGGACCCCGGTATTTCCATGTCCCCCCACAACTCATTACACAGGGGATAATAACTATTACAGCAAACTATTATCATCTAAACTTTAACAATATCTAATAAATTTCGAATGCTCCAGAAACATTAGTCCAAATAATTATGACGTCTGGCAAGGCTATTACCAGACGTCATAGTTATTTGGACTACAGAAACATCAGAAGTCTGAATTTTAATTTTATTTCCATTGTAGACTTTTAATATTATAATATACACATTATATGGGGACGAAGTTCCCATTCACAGGTAATGCCTGTTTCATATTAAAAAGTAACCTTACAAAAATCAATGTATATCCTTCAAAATCCTTCTCTTTACTTTCAGCTGAAATAAACATTATTTGTTTGTTATTTTTTCTTTTAAAAAAAATATGACTATTTTATTTTCATGGAGGCTGACATCTTGGATTGTACTCTGCAGTCGCAACGAATTCTTACCACAGAGAAATTTAGATATTGCTTTCCATAATTTACAATATCCATATTTGATATAATTTGGATTTAAAAAAAAGTTATTTAATAGCCTTTGAATTTTAAAAAGTTTTCAGAGAAGATGGAGTTCAATGATTGCCTTTAAATTGAGACCACAATCGACCGAAAGGTTCCAGAAGTGTGTACTGCTGTTGGGTACTAGGGTGTGTTGTATTAGCATTTTTATTGTACTATGTTTTAAAATTCAAATAGTAAATCGTTTTAACGAATTGTCATCTCCATTTATATTTTCATTCAATATATATATTGATATTAATAACTAATTATCTTAAATAGTAATCATTTAAAGCACTGATGATCACTGATGGTTCAATGAAAAATATTCAAAAGTCGAACCGATTCCATATTACGAAACAGCTGATTGCGAACTGACAGGATCTTAGAGAAAGGTAAAACTTATAAATACGCAAAATAATTTTAAGAAAACTGAATGACATTCAAGTTGAAGAGCGTGGGATTAATTAAAACTGACAGAGAACGTAAAATAAAGCTAGCTAAATAGTAACTAGTCCACAGGCAAGGTCGACTATCCATATAATGATATAAATTCTATTCAAACTCATAAATCCATGGACAAAAAACAAAATCGGGGTAACAAACCAAAACTGAGGGAAACGCACCAAATACAAGAGGAGAACAACGACACAACACTACAATGTAACACACACAAAAACGGACCAAGCATCAGACGAAATCCCACGAGAATAACAAATATAACATCAAAACCAAATACATGAATTTGGGATAGACAAGTACCGTGACACGTCTTATCGATATACAATCAGTCTCCAATATCAAATTTCTTCTGTCATTTACTTTTCTCACCGAAAAGTTGGACCTTAGTTGTAGTCAAGCCCTGTAAGATCTGACATTCTGGAAGTATTGAGCTCATTCATACTGTTGACCACCCTTGTCTTGCTCTTTTTGGAAATCATTGCATTCCCTCAGATTTTGTTTATTACATGTACCTTAAGATTTAAACATTGGTAACATCATGAACACGGTAAACTACTGCAATGACTGCATGTTGGCTAAAATAGGGAGTTGCAATACATGTAAAAAATACAAGATAAAAATCTAAAGACTGATCAACACAAACCCCACCAGAAACTGGGGTGATCTCAGGCTCTCCTGAAGGATGAGCAGGTCCTGGTCTGGTCATAATCCTATACCCATGTCACAGATTTTAAAGACACTCTTTTGAATCCTTTCCAATCACAATTATGTTGTCTAAATATAAAACTACCACATTTGAAATATCCAGATCTAAAGATGTGAACAACGAAGGATATTCATCATGTTCATGATATTTAAATAGTCTTAAATGCCAGGGATTGGATATGCATCTGTCATAGTTTTGTCATTCAGTTTTCAAAAGTCTACACATAATATTCATGTTAAATAAAAAAAATTCTGTAAAATATTAAATTTTGTAAATCAATGAGTACAAGATTCTCTATAATTTTATTCTATTCCAAAATCTCTTCTATTTCTCTGCAAGTTATTTTTCTTGAAAAAATGACACTCCTTACGTTTTTTTTCCCCTCTAATTCATGCATTCTGAGAAAATGTCACTCCAGGTTTACAATCATGTTCTGCCAAATTGAATATAAATTATAAGTTGTTAATCTTCAATACTATTTTAAAATTATCAACTTTATTATCTCCTACAAGTTGTATACCTTTTTGGTGTTCCTATATCTTTCCTTTTTACATGATATATTTAGGCATTTGTTTCTATTTTGAATTGATTATGATACTCACCTTTTGAATGGTAAAGTACCATACTTTGAGTTTGAATGATGTGATTATTTTGTTTTCTGATTTGCAGTAGATTATGGCTATAAAAGTAGCTGTTATGTGATTATTATTTTTCTTATTGACAGAAGATTATGGCTATAAGAGTAGCTGTTATTGGAGCTGGTGCTGCAGGGCTGTGTGCTGTAAGACACCTTACTGCTCGTCCAAGTATTTTCCATACTGTGTGTTTTGATAAAAACTCAATAGAAGGTGGGACATGGATATACACAGAGGAAACAGGCAGTGATAAATATGGGCTTCCTGTACAATCAAGCATGTATAAGAACTTGAGGTATATAAAAACATATATATATGAAATGTAATTATAACCGTCCTTTTTATCAGGAATTTTATATGGAAATGAATTTAAAAAAACATTTCTCTGTAAGGGGATATTTGTCATTTATACAAATCTGTTGCAAAATGATATGTAGATTTTTCAAGTGATCAGATTAGAAGAAGTTTTTCCTATCAGTACTATATCTTTCAACATTTTGTATGAATTATAAGCAATTGAGAAACACAATCAAAATCTACATTCATTAGTCTACTACAAACTTGTTTGGAAAATCAACTAGTTGAAGTTAGATGATTCAGGTTAGTCGATCAGTAACTATTTCTCAAAGTTATACACTTATCTCTAGTCCTGCCTGTCATGTCTCAACATCTGAAAAAATCACAGTATTACTGTGCCTAACCGATCACCTTTGGGGTATTATAATACCTACAGTGTTACCTGGATAAAAAATTGTCAACACAATTTGTCCATTTAAACTGTACAATAGGCATGATAGGTTTTGTGAGAGATTATCAATAGGTGGTCATTTAACTACCTGTAGATTTTACCTGGTTGTTTTTTGCCCTAAATTTTTTTTTCATTGACAGTTTTGTTTTAAATTTACAGGTGGTCAGTCAGCTATTGAATAATGATTTAAATCACCTGTTACCTAAAATGTTACTGTGACATTAATTGTATCAGCATCCAAGTGTACCTTCAAATTTTAATATTTGGCATATAACTAATACAAATTCATTCACACCTTCAATTTATTTTATTTTTTTACACAAAAAAAAAATCATATGAAATATAGCTTATTACTTCACTGAAAGTTATCCTTAACCTGTTCAGGTGATAAGAAATAAATTATAAAAGTTGGTTTTTCAAATCTATATGTACTGACATAAAACTGTAATTTGGTTAGGATTGCTTTAGTTTTAAACATATCTGTCATTATGTGCTTCAGAAATCAAAGAGTTAATTGGAAGATGATAAGCATTTATTTGTATTTATCAATAAACACATTTTGTCTTGTCAGGGCAGTGCAGCATGGCCTTTGTCCATTGTTGAAGACTCACAATCATATTCCATATTCCATATCTTTCTAGAGCCTATAGAATTCGGTTGACATAATGTGATATGACACCAAAAAAATTTAATGAATCTTTTCATTTTGCTTTTGTTATTTGCATCCTGCAATCAAGTATATAAACTGATTTTCTTTAATCATATTTTTTATGTGTATTGGGTCATGTGAGTTTCAAAATATCTGAAATTGAATCCAACAATTTGCATTTATAAATTGAAGTATTTGTTTAGCTTTATATGGTATTTGAACTATTTTTGAATAGAAGGAAAGATCTGAATGAGTTAAGCTATTTTGACTATTATAGTTTGCTTGTATGTTGTGCTGGAACACCATTTTCCTAGGTATGGGGAATGGTTGAAGGTGCACAAACAGTCTAACCCTGCCACATTCTGTTTGTGCCTGTCCTAATTCAGGAGCCTTTAGGTCACTGGTTGTTGTTGCTTCATGACTGTCATAGTTTCATAGTTTTGATTTCAGATCTTTTTATAGTCTACTTTACATTATGGGTTTTCATATTGTTGAAGGCCGTATAGTTGCCTGTAGTTGCCATCTACTTCATTTGAACTTTGGTGGATTATGGTTGTCTCATTGTTGATCATATCATATATCTTTTTATCTTTTTTAGCAATTTGATTGTACTTTATTATTTCTTTCCTTTTTTTCAAACAATTCGCTTGCTGTATACTTATAATACACCAATCTTGCAGGTGTGATGATTTTACAAATTCATCAATATGCAAGATTAGGTTAAACATGTGACTTGGAAAATGTGTTTCCTCATTAGAACTTACTAACTAAACACAAAACTTGTATCACACCATTTATTTTAATTGTAGTAAATTATCATAAATGAATGTAGGGAACTATTTTGTATAAATATGTATTGCTTTATTGATAATGCAAAGAAAAAAATAACTGTGGTTCTTTGCCCCAAACCTGTGTTTGTTCAGTTGACACTTCTAACCAAGAACCGGTTAACATATCTTGGGCCCCTTACTGATCTCTGATTAGTTTAAAACAGATGCTTCGTTTGCACTGTATCTTTTCAGCGTTTGGTTCGTGCCCCAAAAGGGAAAGCATCTAAGTATTCGCAACATGGTCCCTAAATAGAATAAGAAGCAATATATAGGGAGGATTGGGGGGGGGGGGACTAGTAATGTGGATTAATAGCATATATCAATTTGACAGCAACTCAAAAACAGTCAATTAACACACACTGCACATTGTTGAAGGCAGTATGACGACTTGAAATTACTTATCACATGTCTTTTCATACCTTTGTTTTAGGGTTTTGATTATTAGAACAAATACACAATAAAGCTGTGTTTACACTTGATTTTTTTTTATCACAGCAGATGATGTTAATAATGGTTTACTTTTTTTTAAATTGTTTTTGGATGGAGAGTTGTCTCATTGGCACTCACACCACATCTTCCTATATCAAATTACATTGGATACTGTCCACTCAATTACACCTTTTTTCTAAATTACCTATTGCTGTGAATGATTTCTATTGTCCTATTACATGTACATGTATCTGATTATTGTCCAATTCAACTAATGCATACACTTCAAGTATTACCTGAGAGGGAGTATCTCAAACCAAATAAACATTGTTACAAAAATGCCTAACACAATCCATGTAAGATTATATCTTCCTGAAACCTAGGCCTTCAAACATGTTCAACTGCACAGGCAGAGTAAATTGCAAGGTGTCAACACTACCATTTTTGTCAATTTGTAATAAAGAACCTGAATGGAAAGTTGTCTTATTGGCAATTGTACCAATTATCTTTCTATTTTTATAAGAAATCTATAGGTCCATATATGGTCTCAATAGTAAGAAAAGCTGCTCCAAAATATTGATTACTCAATAAAATTGGGAAATTGTCTACATTGGTTGTGAATAAAGCATGAATAGATATACTAGTGAAAATGACTGAGAAAATTCTGTCAGCAACTTTCCCTATTGGATGTAAACATTCAAATTCAACTATTGAAGACAATCACTGACACAATTTCCATTTTCATTATATGATTGTTCATCTTCCTTAAATGTATATTTGCAACACATTGTTTATATATAATACTGTATAAGATTGAAAAGCACATCTTGTGAATTTTTTAATTGGAATGGGAGATAATTCTAACTAATTGCATAATTTTAAAGTGTGTAGGTATCATTTTTTTGTTGTTGGCATATTAGAAATATTTATTAAAATAATACAAAGGCATAATTTTTAATCATTTTTTTTTATTAAATTAAGAAAAAAAAAGAAAAAATGAAATCCATTCTGAAATTCCTGATTTATCTCTTCATTATACACTAAATCACTGATAAAATACTCCATAAGAAATGGATTGAAATAGATATATTTAACCTTTTATATCTATGAGACATGTGTAATTCATACTGGTTTTTTTAAACATTTTATTCTAAATTTGCTATGAGAAAACTGTAGATTTAATAATTCCATAGAAATTTGTTTTGAAAACAACCACAAATAAATAAAATACTGGTAAATCCCAAAAGAGAATAAAGCACTGGAATTTCTATTCACTAATCCATTTGTATTTTTTATATTTCTAAAAGTAGATCCTGAATATAAAATAAAACTAACATCACTTTTATTCCATCTCAGGAATCACAATATAAACTGAAAATATATCCCATTATAAATCACACATAGTTCTCTTTCTTGTAGAATTATTCCCAATTAGGTGGGCTATCAAAAAACAAATTAACAAAGAGGAAATAAATGTTATCCTTCATTATAAAATAACTGTAATAAACGAAAAATGAAAATATATCCCGCATAAAAATCACCATGAAGAAAACATTATATCCTTCTTTTAAAAATCTATTCAGAGTCTGGAAGTGGAGGATTTTGAGGTGGAGGATCTAAGGGTAGTGGTGGCTGAACATTCATTTGTTGCTGGTATGCATACGAATAATAATGTGGATTAAATCCATAATACCCTGGATAAAATCCATATGGATATTGACTTTGTTGACTGTTTGTAGTTGAATTGGACATGTTAGCTGGTGGTACCATTTGCTGATTACTTGTGAATGAGGAAAACAGATATGGATTCTGACTACCAAGAGGTGGTGAGCTGGTGATGGTAGCAGATGGCTTTAACTTTTTTGCAGACTTGTTCAGAGCCAGAGGAGGGAGCTCATCAGTGTCAGAGATGTCCTCTTGAAAAGGGGACACTTTTGGCAGCTGGTATTTAGCAGTAGATTTGCATATCTTACTAGAAAGAATCCTGAAAAACTCATCCTTATCCTGAGAATGAGGATGGCATGGGATATCACTCTTATAATAGTCCTTAAGTGCTATCACATCCCTCATCAATATATTTGTATTGAGGTATTTTAGCTTGTCTATAGCCCTTAAACGTTCCTTTATAACGCTAATGAACGATGTTGTGGTCTTTTCCTCAAATGAGGAAATTCTGGCAAGTTCAGTTTTCAGTTCATCCATATCTTTGTCAACAGTTTTTATATCCCTGTCAATCTGCTTTGACTCTTTTTTGAAATCTGGATGTTTGTCCTTCTGACCACAATCTCTCCAGTCCTTGCATGGGGAGAGGGAACACGGTTTATTACCCCTGTTCCCATCAGCCTTGTGGCCACGCAAATGACAATTTCCGCATCTCGTACTTTTGTAAGGACCAATTGGATCTGGATCCACTACTAAAATATCCATATCTCTTCTTCTAGACAACAAATCGCTTCTTACTCTCTCTTTTTCTTTAATTTCACATAGGATCTTTTGTCTAATTTTTTCCATACCATTGTTATGATGGTCAGAATCAGTGGCAACCTTTGATGACAGTGTACTACTACTAGGCTGATCAAAACTTTCTGGATAGATGGCTGTTGCAGCTTTTAAATTTCTAATTGCCATTTGTATTTTTCTTTTTCTTCCTAATGGTAATGGTGGTTCACAAAAAATTAAATCTAAATCACTCTCTATGTCCATTGCACGAAGTGCACTGCTATCCCTAAACTCATTTTCTAAAAATATCTCTTCATATTTTAAGAACTCTGGCCCTAACTGAAGTAAAAAATTCACTGATTGAAATTTCCATCTTGACTGTTTAAAGACACTAAAAGAAATGGCTTAAAATAAAAGGTGCTTGCAACTGGTCAAGTTTTTTTCTATTTCAAAGGGGTCAAAGGTTTATAAAAAGTGTACATAGAAAGTAATTTTCATCCTCATTTTTGCAAAATATTCTTGAATTTTTAAACTAAAATTGACTTATGCTAAGCCAAAGAAAAAATACAATATAGATCTTTATTAAAAAAGACCAAATTGTGTATTTAATGTAAAATGTCCCATATCTAAATAGAATAGTCCATTCAGGACATTGGTCATGATACCTGAGAAAAGCAAGCTGCTCTCAGTCATTGAATTTTACCTTTTAGTAGGTCATAAACTGGGAAGATTTTTTACTCTCTTGATTGTTTAAATCAATATGATGCTATCAAAACAAAATAGATTTTATAAACCTGGTGTATGTATTGATGAGAAAGATATAAAAACAATAAGCTATTTAAAAGAAAAAGGAAGCACAATATCCAAAATAGTGAAAACTACTAGAATATCATTGCCAACAGTTAGTAAATACTTTCATAACAATAAACCAACAATTACTGGGCCAAGAAAGAAAAGAGAGATAATGACAACTGAAATTATAGAATGTATTCTATTTTTTACTGAAAGACAACCTTCCATACAGTTACAAGAAATTCAACAAAAATTGATAGACACTGGAATTTGTACAATTGAAAATTGTCCAGGTCAAAATTCAATCAGCAAGTCTTTAAGAAATGATCTATTGTTGACTAGAAAGAAAATCAGAGTAGTTCCAAGGGAATCACAAACAGCACAAATAGAGACAAAATTAGATGATTTCATAAACTTTATTTCTACTTCGAATGCTAATAATTTATATTTCTTTGATGAAACATCATTTCTGAAAACTTCAGGCAATAGAAAATATGGATATGCTTTATATGGACATGAACCTATTGAAATTCAACGATATGCATCAAGTGCAACTTTAACTGTGAATTTAATGCACAGTCGTTCTGGAGTAGCATATTTCAATTTTGTCGAAGGACCATCAGATAGTTTGCATTTATTAAATTTTTTTGTGGAGGTTTTCCATCAGAGAATTTATGGATTACCTATTTTAAAACCTGGAGATATTGTGATAATGGATAATTGTAGATTCCATCATTCAAGGCTAATTCAAAATCAACTTCAATATTTATTTAGAGTTAATGGTGTAACTCTTCGATATCAACCTCCTTATCAACCTGAACTAAACACTTGTGAATATTGTTTCAAACTTATAAAAGATGGCATAAAAAGGGAAAACCATTATTATGAAGAGCATATGGAACTGGCTATTTGTAACTCTGTTGTAAACAACATCAATAGAACAATTTCTGAAAACATTTTTCATCATTGTGGATATACTTAGCCTCACTGGTTTAGAATTTGTGGCCACAAATACATATTCATGGATTTATAACCTGTTCATGTTATGTAACTGCAAATATGCATAACTAATAAAAAAAAATCTTATATAGAAACATTTTGCACAATATACTGGTTACTTTAATTTACAATGGAGTTATATCCCTGGATGAGAAATTAAGTCATTATCTTTTTTATAATAAACTATGAATAAAAGGAGATGTGACATAATGCATCATTGAAATAGTTACCCAGTAACAGAATTTATGGAACTGAACATATTGACATATTTCTCTTGTATTAACAAAGATAGAGGTTCAAAACTGTTGTTTTAAATTAAAGTCATTAAACTTATTCAGTATTCAATTGTGATAATTTTGTTTCCAGCAGATTTATAACATCATTACATAACTTTGGGTTATGTAAATTTAACACAAAACTCTGTCATGTAAATTTAACACAAAACTCTGTCAATGAAAAAAAAACGGGCGATATCTTTTTGCGCCAAAAAGTAACTCATTTGCGCCACAACTTAATTGCGCCAATACTTCTTTTGCGCCACCTAATTTTCAAAACTATAGGTATCATTTGCGCCAATAAAGTAATCATCAGTCATTAGTGGACAGAATAATAGTACATGTATGCTATAGGTAAAACATGTGCAGGTATGATATAAGTAAAAAATATTTACAGATAAATGTGGCGCAATTTCATTTCATTTATTGGCGCAATTAATACCATCAAAATAAAAGAGAGTGGCGCAATTAATACCTTTTCAAAACTGCCATTGGCGCAAATTGATTCTGCCCAAAAAAATTTAGGGCAAAAAACAACCAGGTAAAATCTACAGGTAGTTAAATGACCACCTATTGATAATCTCTCACAAAACCTATTGTACAGTTTAAATGGACAAATTGTGTTGACAATTTTTTATCCAGGTAACACTGTAGGTATTATAATACCCCAAAGGTGATCGGTTAGGCACAGTAAATTGAGAAATAAAGAGATGTAATGATTTCCAACTAACCAACAGAGATTGATCAATTTGATGTGGAATAAACATTTATTTATACAAAAGATTAACACATTGTTCAGAAAACAACTTTCCTATATATTTTTAGAACAAATCTGCCAAAAGAAGTAATGGCATTTCCAGGTTTTCCATTCAGATCCTCTCTTCCTTCATTTATAAAACATGAAGATGTGTTAGAATATCTCCAAGAATATACAAAACATTATGATCTCCACAAATGTATAAAGGTATATATAGACATTTATTTTTATTGATCCCTGACAGCAATTGTAAATCTGCCACAAATAAACTAAATGAAACTGGCAAAAAATCTAAAGATACATATTACAAATATAACATGTAAAACATAAAAACAATCGAGGTTTTAGCAAAAATATTCCGTACTCTTCACTTCACTTGGATATTTTTTTATCTGGAGTTTGGACCTGAAAAAAAGACTAAGAAAATGTTTGTAGATAAAGCCCACCCCTCTGACAAGAAACATGACCCAGGGTATAAATGTGCACGTAATACACACCAAAAGACGGTAGACAAAAATTTTCTGAGAGTAATGTTATTAGCTATTTTATGTCACCATGTCACAGACACATGTTTTTTGCTGTATAGATTACATTTAGATAAATAAAAGCCTTATCGGTATGGCATCATACATATATATATATCAATTTTCCAACTACTTTGGAGATTAAAAAAAACCATGTTGAGCACAACATATTGCACATCTTATCCATGAACACTTCAAGAAATATACACTAAGATAGTCTAGGTACAAAATTATGTGCATGTGTATAACTGAAAATAACATTGTATTGTGTGCATCAATTCTGAAAATTATATAAATTGTACACTATGCATGAATCAAGTTTTTAATTCTAAAATTATGATGACATTGTTAAAGTAATAGTAAAATTTGTTGTCACCTTCCCTTATTTTGGACAAAAAAAGAAGGTATAAAAATGTTGCTGTTCCTTGATATTTCACTTTAAAAAAAAAAAAGAAGTTATTAATTAAATTGTATTTGATAAATTATAAATTTTGAATTCCTTGTTCCTTATACATGATATATTTCATATAAACTTGTATAATGTTTTTACATAAAAAAAAATTGGTATTATTGAATTTAGAATATTATTTATTTTTATGTAGTTTGAGACTTTGGTACAACATGTCCGTCCTGAGGTTGATGGAGACAAAACACAATGGCATGTGTCATACAGTAATGTAGGACAAAGAGATGAAACAAAAACAGAAATATTTGATGTTGTTATGGTTTGTAATGGGTAAATTTAATTATCTAAATTAACAGCATGTTGTATATATAGGGGATCTACTAAAACATGAACATCCTAATGTCTGGATCGTATCTGAGAACTGGTGGGATTTATGGGTTTAATACCAAACAGGTTACAGCTATTTTTTAGAAGGTAATTTGATGCCTCTCCAACCAGTGTACTGTATTTAGTAGTAAGACCTTAGTTGAAGGTATGAAAAACTAGTCGGGATGTGTTGTCATGTCTTCCTCTAAAATGTTACCGTTTGAGCTATACTGTATACTAGTAAAGTTATTTTTACCTTTTTCATGTTTATATTTAAGTTACCGTAGATTATTATGAAGTAAACACATCTTCTTATATATATAATATGTAAATTGAACTCGCATGTAAAATATATCAGCTCAGAAAATGTGTACTTCTAATTGCAAACAATGTATTATTGGGTATTTTAAAAATATTAACATTTTTAAACAGCAGTATGATTAGATTCAAGATAATTTTTGACATGTCATGCACTTGCTCCAGTATAAATAAACCAGTCAACCTCATACTTAACACTTTGTTTAAGTTGATGAATGTTTTTATACCTATCCATTTTACTTACTTCTTCAATATTTCATTTTATAGGATATACATGAACAGAATATGATTCATTGTTCTTTCATACCAGCAGGAAGTACTGCATGACAATATTTAGAATATATTTTTTTCCATACACAACACTATGTTTTGTTATGATTATGTAACACCAGTTTATCAATAAATTGACGTGCACTTCAGAGATTTTTGAAGAGATATCTTTTAGACAATTGTCTGATTATAAATTATAAAACCAATGTATATCATGTTTATTATATATTTTTCAGGCATTATGAAGTACCACTTTATCCAAAAATTCCTGGTCTAGATGACTTTGAAGGGGAGGTAATCCACAGTCATTGTTATAGACATCCTGAACAGTTTACTGGTAAAAGAGTTGTCTGCCTTGGTGCTGCTGCATCTGGACAGGATATTGCTGTTGATGTTTCTTCTTGTGCTAAATATGTAAGTTAGTTAATATCAAACTTGACTACATCTCTTAATTACAAAAGCAGGAAATAAAATGCACTGTAGCTCAATAGTTCTATTTGTAGTGGGACTTGACTGAGTGTAGCATTCCACCTATAGCATCTTATTAGAAATTCTGACAAAACTGTTCAGACATTTTAACCAACTGTTGTAGTAATCCACAGTCAAGTCATTGAAGTGCAAGGTGATAGATGAAGCAAATTTACAATCCTTCATTGTTACTATTGAAATGTATTGTTATTGTAAAGAGTCGCGTGAAATGTGACCCTGTATTTTGTCTGTCTGCCAATGTACCTTGTAAGGGCACTCCTTGTCTGGACAGATCATGCAGATAGTAATCAAACTGTCCACAGTTATAGAACATTTCCTGATAATGTGCAAACATAAAAAATTATCTTCAATTATAGTTTCCTTATCTCTTTAAGCTTGAATAAGTTTGTGTTTTAAACCATTTTGGCCTTGAGCATCACCGAAGAGACATATATTGTCAAAATGGGTATCTGGTGAGGTAAAAATTGTACTGTTAATGTTATCTAAAGTGAAAGGGGAGATGTGCAAGTTTTTTTAATTCAAAACACGAATTGTATTGCAGGATTGGGACATCCCTTTTTGAGTTCACTCACACTTCTTGTTTGACTGGGAGGTATGATATTTTATTTCAACCAATTCACTAAAAATCAGGCTATTGTTTCAAATTGGAATTATTTTTAATTATGGAATTTGCAAATTTTCTTGTGCTAGAAATTTTTTATGAATTCCATGTTTATTCTGTATTAAAATGTTTTGAGGGGCGCATAACACTTTCCATACAATGTATTATGTAAAGATAGTGTTATGCACGACACAGTACATTCTATTGAAAATGTGCTATCTTCTTTGTAATAGAAAGTGTTGTGTGTGACGCACAGAACATTAAAAAGACAGAATAGAATTGAAATATATTAAAAATTTCTAGCACAAGAAATTATGTAAATTCCATGAATAAAAAGAATTCCAAGTTGAAATGATAGCCTGTTAAAAACAAAAAAATGTTAACGACTGTTGTCAACATATAAGTTCAACTAAAATCTTGATGACATCAATGTTTTTTTATTCTAGGTTTGTCTGAGAAAGTATTAATATTATTGATAATCACTTATACCTTCTATTTTCAGTTATATATGAGTCACAATAAAGCCGTGTTACAGACAGTTTTACCAGATAATGTAGAACAAAGACCTGGAATAAAGCAACTGAACAAACATTCTGTGATATTTAAAGACGACAGTAAAGTGGACATAGATGTTTTACTCCTGTGTACTGGCTATCTATATAACTTCCCTTTCCTGTCAGAGGATATAGGTTTACAAGTAGAGGAGGAGAGAATATGGCCTCTTTATAAACATGTGATACACACACACTATCCCTCACTGTCGTTCATAGGTATATTAAAGACTATTTGTCCATTCCCAGCCTTTGATATGCAGGTTAGGTTTGTAATAGCAGGAATTGATGGCTCTATGCCACTCCCATCTGAAGAAGAGATGAATAAGGACATTGATAAGGATTTCAAACTGAGACTGTCAGAAGGTCTTCCTGTTAGATATGCCCATAATATGGGTCCAAGACAGTGGCGTTATAATGATGGACTGGCAGAAATGGCCAAAATTAAACCCCTTCCTGAAGTGGTTGAAAAGCTGTATGATTATGTGCATGAAACTCGTGTGAAAGATATAGCTGGGTATAAATCTGTTAACTATAGTATTGAGGGAGATAAGGATATGTTTAAAGTTGTCGAAACATAATTAAGTGTGTATATATATATATGTATATATGTAGGACTCTAAAGTGCGATGGTCACACTAAAGTGCGATGGTCTACGCTAAAGTATGATGGTGTCTCACGCTAAAGTGCGATTGTTGTTTGTTCGCTAAAGTACGTTGGTGTATTACGCTAAAGTGCGATGGTCCATTCTCCTTTTTCTTAGCGAGAACAAATACATGTTTTATTTTCCTACAATGTACAGTACAAACAAATGTTTAAGCAGAAAATTTATAATTCACACATGAAAACATGTATGTCATTTTACCGTCGGATGTATCTTTTATTAAAATCGACAGCATTTTAATGAGGATCACAAAGTAAACTGCCACATAAACAATGCTTCAAATGTATCCGTTTGCTTCTAATAGAAGCAGGATAAGTATGCGTATACTGTTTTGTATGTATTTAGTAAATTTGTTGACTACAGAATACAAGTCCTTCCAGCACTCGAAAAAAAATAAACATTTGGCTACAGCCGACAAAGAACGGTTAAGTTTAAATCAATTACTAGTATTAAAGTCATGGACATTTATTGTAAAAATTGTTAATAAAATATTCTGAATCTATCTTCTGGCATGTTCATTTTTGGTTTGTATAAACGACTGATAACGTCATAATCAAACTACGTTTCTTACGTCTATACTTTCGCGGACCATTGCACTTTAGCGTGACCATCGTACTTTAGCATCCCCATCGCACTTTAGAGTCCTACATATATATATATATATAATGTGTAAACAAGTGTGCAATATTTAGAAATTTATATATTCTTGTATGTATAGAACTGATATTGGCTGTTCAGTAAAAAGGATATCATTTTTATCTAAGGAATGAGTTAGTATGCAATGCCTACAAATTAATTATAGAAGAGGTGCATTATCTTATCAGGTCTGTGCCTTAAAGATTTTTGTGTCCCCTTGACGAAGTCAAAAAGCGAGACATAGGTATGCTGATTCCTGTGTCGGTGTTGACGGCGGCAGCAGCGGCAACATTGTATTAGTTTTTAGCTCACCTGTCCCGAAGGGACAAGTGAGCTTATGCCATCACTTGGCGTCCGTCGTCGTCCGTCGTCGTCTGTCGTCGTAAACTATTTCAAGAATCTTTTCCTCTGAAACTACTGGGCCAAATACTTTCAAACTTTAACTGAATGTTCCTTAGGGTATCTTATTTATAAATTGTATCCGAAGTTTTGATCTATCAACAAACATGGTCGCCATTGCTAAAAATAGAACATAGGGGTCAAATGCAGTTTTTGGCTTATAACTCAAAAACCAAAGCAATCAGAGCAAATCTGACATGGGGTTATATTGTTTATCAGGTCAAGATCTATCTGCCCTGAAATTTTCAGATGAATCAGACAACCTGTTGTTGGGTTGCTGCCCCTGAATTGGTAATTTTAAGGAAATTTTGCTGTTTTTGGTTATTATCTTGAATATTATTATAGATAGAGATAAAGTGTAAACAGGAATAATGTTCAGCAAAGTAAGATTTACAAATAAGTCAACATGACGGAAATGGTCAGTTGACCCCTTTAGGAGTTATTGCCCTTTATAGTCAATTTTTAACCATTTTTCGTAAATCTTAGTAATCTTTTACAAAAATCTTCTCCTCTGAAACTACTGGGCCAAATACTTCCAAACTTTAACTGAATGTTCCTTAGGGTATCTAGTTTGTAAATTGTATCAGAAGTTGTGATCTATCAACAAACATGGTCGCCATTGCTAAAAATAGAACATAGGGGTCAAATGCAGTTTTTGGCTTATAACTCAAAAACCAAAGCATTTAGAGCAAATATGACGTTGGGTAATATTGTTTATCAGGTCAAGATCTATCTGCCCTGAAATTTTCAGATGAATCAGACAACCTGTTGTTGGGTTGCTGCCCCTGAATTGATAATTTTAAGGAAATTTTGCTGTTTTTGTTTATTATCTTGAATATAATTATAGATAGAAATAAACTGTAAACAGCAATAATGTTCAGCAAAGTAAGATCTTCAATTAAGTCAATTTGACCAAAATTGTCAATTGACCCCTTAAGGAGTTATTGCCCTTTAAAGACTTTTTTCACAATTTGTTCATCATGTTGACTTACTTTAAAAAATCTTCTCCTTTGAAACTGCTGTATCAATTTCAGCCAAACTTAGGCTAAATGAGTATCTAGTATAAATTTTATATTTTATTTCCTTGTATGTCAAGAAACATAGCTCCTATGGCTAAAATAGAACATAGGAGAAAATGATTATTTTATTTGGCTTTTGAAGAAAATAGGACGATCCAAAAAACATTTAAATAAATTGAAAAGCCAAAATAATCATTGATGAGAGATTTAACCAAAAGAATTAAGGTGAGCGATTCAGGCTCTTGAGAGCCTCTTGTTGATTAATTCAGTTTATGGGGAACCACTAGTGGTAGGTTAATGATATTTGGTATGTGGTTGTATAAGCATAGGCTCATCTCATTTTTATGGAGATTATTTGACCCTGTCCCCTCAGTCATGGATTTTGACTATAAAAAGTTTACATATAGTAGTTTGTAATTAGGTCAGTTTATGGGGAACCACTAGTGGTAGGTCAATGATATTCGGTATGCAGTTGTATAAGCATTTGCATATATCGTTACCATGGAGATTATTGGGCTCTGCCCCCTTAGTCATGGTTTATAAACTTTGAAAATTTTGTATAGTTTACATGTATTAGTTTGTGATGAGGTCAGTTCAAGTGGAACCATTAATGGTAGGTCAATGTTAATTGGTATTCAGTTGTATAAGCATCAGCACATATCATTTCCATGGAGAATATTTGGCCCTGTCCCCTCAGTCATGTTTTGGTCTACGGTCTGTCAAAGGGATTGATTTGATCTGCAGCTTTATATAAAGGATGATTTGTAGCAAGCAAGCAAATTTTATGCGACTGCCAAATAAATTTTGGGTTGTATAATGCTATGATGTTGTCATTGTCTTCCAAAGACATTTTGTTCCTAGACAAGTTTAAGTGTTTGGATATCTATGACATTTATTCAAAAGGCTCAATACAACAAAAGGAAGGTTCAATTCCTTTCAGAATACAGGGTTAAAAAGAGGCCCAAAGCAAACATTTTCTAGTTTCGGGCCAATAACATGTTGTTTTTATTACTCTCAAACAATCATCAATTGGAAATAGATATATGGCAGATGTAATAAACTGCTTTTCCAAGTGCAGCTGGACACGACAGCAGAGGTACAACCCCGAAGAGTTGGGGCAAAAATGGACACAATATTCAAGCTTTGATGCTAGTCTGAATTTGGATTGTAATTAATATTTGTCACATAATAGTTTTCCGACATAGAATAAATGTGGACAAAGAACTAAAAATTGCTTATATGATTTGAATTTATATTCAATTGAAGATTTCTTGCTTTTGTGCAATATACTGTGCTGTTGCTCAATACTTAGTAGTAAATATGTTCTCAGACTATAAAAAAAGAATTAGCAAAATAAATTGTGACCCACATTTTTCTTTGGGAAATTGACAATTACTTTAATCTTGTTGGAAATAAATTTACCCCCTTTTTATGACCGCAAAAATTGAAAATTTTTTGGTATCACGTTGGCGTCGTCGTCTGCGTCGTCCTCGTCGTCCGAAGACATTTGGTTTTCGCATTATAACTTTAGTATAAGTATATAGAAATCTATGAAATTTTAACACAAGGTTTATGACCACAAAAGGAAGGTTGGGATCGATTTTGGGAGTATTGGTCCCAACAGTTTAGGAATTAGGGGCCAGAAAGGGCCCAAATATGCATTTTCTTGGTTTTCGCACTATTACTTTAGTTTAAGTAAATGGAAATCTATGAAATTTTGACACAAGGTTTATGACCACAAAAGGAAGGTTGGGATTGATTTTGGGAGTTTTGGTTCCAATAGTATAGGGTTCTTTGATATGCCAAATCTAATTGTGTATGTATATTCTTAATTTTTGGCCCCGTTTCAAATTGGTCTACATTAAGGTCCAAAGGGTCCAAAATTAAACTAAGTTTGATTTTAACAAAAATTGAATCCTTTGGCTTCTTTGATATGCTGAATCTAAACATGAACTTAGATTTTTAACCAGATTTTTGTGACAAAAATGACGGTTATTGATTTTGGGATGTACGGCAGGAGGTCGGGCGGGCGGGCGACAACCAAATGTTGTCCGTGCATTTACTCATGAACCATTCAACCAAAGCTTTTCAAATTTTATTATGTTGTTACAGACAACAAAATGAAGGTCAAGTTCCATAATGACGATTTTGACTTTTACCGTTCAGGAGTTATGGTTCTTGAAAGATTGAAAAATGGCATTTCCAGTCCTGTCCGTGCATTTACGCATGAACTGTTCAACCAAAGCTTCCCAAATTTTAATATGTTGTTACTGATGACAAAATGGAGGTCAAGTTCAATAACGACGATTTTGACTTTTACCGTTCAGGAGTTATGTTTCTTGAAAGAGTGAAAAATGGCTTTTCCAGTCGTGTCCGTGCATTTACTCATGAACTGTTCAACCAAAGCTTTTCAAATTTTAATATGTTGTTACTGATGACAAAATGGAGGTCGAGTTCAATAATGTCGATTTTGACTTTTACCGTTCAGGAGTTATGGTTCTTGAAAGATCGAAAAATAGCGTTTCCATCCATGTTGTTGCATTTACTCATGAACCATTCAACCTAAGCTTTTCAAATTTTAATATGTTGATACTGATGACAAAAAGGAGGTCAAATTTGATATTGACGATTTTCACTTTCACTGTTCATCAGTTATGGTTCTTGTGATATTGTCAGGACACAAATAAATGTTAATAAATCCGGATTGCTGTCGTTGTGACAGCCTCTTGTTTATTATGGGCCCAGTTTTCAAGTTGGTCCAAATCAGGATCCAAAATTATTATATTAAATATATATATTGTGCAATAGCAAGAAATTTTCAATTGCACAGTATTCAGCAATAGCAAGCAATATCTAATTGCACAATATTGCGCAATAGCAAGACATTTTCAAATGGAGTTATCTTTCTTTGTCCAGAATAGTAGTTGAATCAACTTAAATCATTGTTTTATACATTATGCAATGTATATTCACTTTTACTACCAACTGATAAATTAAAACAATCTTTACCTTTCAGTGATAACAAGCACTTTTTGACATTTTAATATTTTTATATTTTATGATGTATTTAAATGAGTAGTTATTGTTGCAAACTCCATTATAAATTTGAATTGAGATCAGTTTTGGAATAAGGGAAAAGGGGATGTGAAAAAAAATAATTGGGGGGGGGGGGGGGGGGGGGGGTTCAATTTTTCTCATTTCAAATTTCATAGGAACATTTCTTCAAACATTTTTTTGAGATGATTAATATTCAACAGCATAGTGAATTACTCAAAGGCAAACAAAATAAAATTTAAGTACATTAGACCACATTCATTCTGTGTCAAAAACCTATGCTGTGTCAACTATTTAATCACAATCCAAATTTAGAGCTGAATCCAGCTTGAATGTTGTGTCCATACTTGCCCCAACCATTCAGGGTTCAACCTCTGCGGTCGTATAAAGATAGCATCTGGTTCATACTGACTTCATATACAGGAGTATGTTCCTTACGCAGAAATTGCTCCAACAGAGTTATGACGAGAACAGATTTGAAATACTCCGTAAATTTTATGGACACCATCATGAATTGGTTGATCTATACGATATGTCTGTGTCCAAACGAACTACTGCCATTTTTGTGACTGTGTTTTATACATCCAACATTCATGCATTTCTTTTTGATGTTTTTGTTATGGTATCGGTTGGATAATCTGTGATGTCTTATGTTTTGTAGTTCAAATAATATTAAAATTTGCCATTCTATACCATCATTGTCATGAAAATTGTTTATACGAATATTGTAAACATAATTGTATAAAGTTCGAGATTACATCTTAGTTACGAAAGCGTGTCACTGTTATTGATATCCTGTGGTGTTTGTCAATGATGGAATATGTTCGCTGTTGTTCTGTTGTTTGCATGTTACATCGACTACTAGTATCATATTATTTGTTTGTACGTTTCTCTGTTATGCATATTCTTTTGTGTGTTTGTGCTGTATTTGGGGCACGTAATCTCTAAGCGTTACTTTTTTCAACATTGTCATAAAGCGGGAGGTTTGGAATGCCATTATACCATGTTCAACACACCATTTTGTTTTCAAATATCACATACCAAGTCAGGAAAATGGTAGCTGGTATCAAATAGTTTGTTTCTTTGTGATCTGGCATTTATTTTTGTTGCACTTCGGTGTTACGGTTGTTCTTTTGTTTTCTTCTTATAGTTTATGTGTTTCCCTCGTTCTTGTTTTTGAAACCCGGATTTGTTTTTCTCAACTTTTAAAAATCGGTATACTACTGTTGTCTTTATTTATGTACCAAACAGTGAACGAAAAACAAATATGTAACACAACAACAAACGAAACTGGCAACCAATGAATTACAGGCTCCTTACTTGGGACAGGCACATTCATAATGTCGCGATATAAGTCATGGTAACGGGAGCCAAAACCTCTCCCTAACCTGAGGCAGTGGTGTAACATTACAACATAGGAACACACTATAAAAATCAGTTTATCGCAACAAAAAGGTACAACATACGAACACAATATAAAAAATCATTTACAAAAACTTAACTCATCAGATGAATATAAATAGAAATACATCTAACAAATAACACAAAGACGTGGCCTGGTACTTGTGCAATCCAGTACAAAATGCTATGTATAAAGACAAGAAAGAAGGTGATCATGGCGATAGTTTTCAACAACATTGAATTGCTATACAACCCTTGCAAGGTTAAAAGGATGGCATCTTGGTACAAGTAGAGTGAATCCATAAATCATATATAATATACTCCCAATATATTAATTGCTTTTTAAAATTTCGAAACACCAGTTTTATCAAATAAACTAAATTTAGACTTCGGTTTTTAATGTTTCATCTTTCATAAAGAAAGCAAGTATGGTTTTCGTTAAAACTAGATTTAACAGAATACCTTTAACTATAACCGAACATGTTAGTCTAAAATGGTCATTGCCAAGAAGAAAATAAGGGATGGATGGGGTTTGCAGAAAGAGAACAATTCCCAAAAAATAATGAACAGAGAAAATTGAGCAAAACATATAAAGAATAGAGAATAATGGAGTGGAAAAGTATATAGAATTAATTTACTGCAAACAAAAGGTACTACAATACTGATTACAGAAATGCACCATGTACAGAATAAACAAATCTATATCTTTACAGAACATTTTAACAGTAAGATTTCTTTCATGAAAATATTAGATAATAAGCGTAAATTTTCAAAGATAAGAAAAAAGCTCTAAAAACCAAAGGAATATAGAAATGAATTACCTGCATCCAGACATTCTAACATTTGAACATGAATATCCGTAAAGGCAAATTACCAAATAAACAAGAAAAATGAATATAACCACAAGACAAACATCGGACGTAGCTACCTTGATATAACAATTCTTGGAATAAAACCATTTGGAAAATCTAAAGGATACATTCCATTATAATGTACATAGACCACAAGAACTATTTATTTAAATAAGATTTACTTTACAATTTTTAAACTAAAGCCGTGTGACTATGATTTATGTTCTTTTACCACAGCAAGGACGGATAATCGGCTTCTATCGGTTGACGCTGAAAGTATAAGAAACATAAAATTAAGCAAAATCAACGTGATGAGAAAGTTAATCTTGCAAAAGAGTAAAATACAACAACTTTTCATATCTTAATTGTACGAAGAAAACTGCTGCCTAGATTAGCCTCTTATTAATTTTTTAATTTTAAGCAATAAGAAATAATCCCAGTCTATACAGCAATCTAGTTTTTATATGAATTAATAAGGGAACGAAACTTTAATTTCAAAAAGGGCGAAGGGGATTATGGTTCTTTCCTTAAAAAATATTCTGATCACCAATTTGATGAAAAAAAATATTATCGTCAAGCAAATGACAAAAAAAAATGTTCTGAATCCAGAATTTCCCATTTATCTTAAATTGTAAAATTTTGAAGAAAAAAAAATTAATTTGAAAGCGTCGAATGTCGTCTATTTTTAAGTTATTGTTTATAAAATATAGGTTTATGAATTCATACATTATTAGTTTTGTGTTGCATTGCCATGTAGCACAAACAATATTTTTGTCTTTCAAGACGATGATTAGTATTATATATAAACTCATCATAGATACCAGGACTAAAATTTGAATACACACCAGACGCGCGTTTCGTCTACAAAAGACTCATCAGTGACGCTCGAATCCAAAAAAGTTAAAAAGGCCAAATAAAGTACGAAGTTGAAGAGCATTGAGGACCAAAACTCCTAAAAGATTTGCCAAATTCAGCTAAGATAATCTATGCCTGAGGTAGAAAAGCCTTAGTATTTCAAAAAATTCAAATTTTTGTAAACAGTTAATTTATGAATATAAAAGAGGGACGAAAGATACCAAAGGGACAGTCAAACTCATAAATCTAAAACAAACTGACAACGCCATGGCTAAAAATGAAAAAGACAAACAGAAAAACAATAGTACACATGACACAACATAGAAAACTAAAGAATAAACAACACGAACCCCACCAAAACTAGGGGTGATCTCAGGTGCTCCGGAAGGGTAAGCAGATCCTGCTCCACATGTGGCACCCGTCGTGTTGCTTATGTGATTACAAATCCGGTAAATAGTCAAATTCGGTAGGTCACATTAATGAAAGGGAAGGGGATTGTAGTTACGACGTAAGGAACATATCCGATATCATTTGTGAAACGGTTATTCCATAACGGTCAACCAACTCGTGATGGCGTCCGTAAAATGTACGAAGGGATGATTTCAACTTCACCATTTGGAACTCTTGGTTTAATAGCTTCCTTGTGAGTAGTAACCCTCTATCAAGAAAATCATGATAGGAAATGCAAGCACGGGAATATCGTATCAATTGGGAGATATATACCCCGTATGCAGGTACTGCTGGAATATTGCTACTTAGAAATGGAAAGTTCACAATTGGAAAGCTGAAATCATCCCTTTTGTCGTAAAGTTTCGTTTTCAACCGACCCTCATTGCCAATTTCTAGATGTAAGTCAAGATATGAAGCCGACTTAACTGTATCTGTAGTATCCTTTATCTCCAATTCGATGGGATAGATGCGTTCCACATAGTCACCAAATGTTGAATTGTTTAGTGAAAGAACGTCATCTATATAGCGGAAAGTAGAGTTAAAGGATATTGCTAACTTCTTATCTTTCTTCCTAAGAAGTTCCTGCAAGAAATCAGCCTCATAATAATAAAGAAACAAGTCGGCAAGTAGAGAGTATAACCATATCAATAACAATTCATGTCAGCACAAAAAGTGCTGACTACTGGGCTTGTACCCTCGGGGAAATAAATCTCCAACAGCAGTGGCATCGACCCAGTGGTTGTAAATAAACATTTCATTCTTCAATTCATGTGCAATTTCATATCTTTTATCGCAATTCAGGTAAATTTGTGACGATGCGATTGGTCTATAACCGTTACGTGGTGATCCCTCATGGATCCGAAGGGGTCAGTAGATTTCAAAGAGAATTATTGTTATTGTATGTCATATTTATAAAAATCATGAGATGTGGTATGACTGTCAATGAGATATCTATCCATTAGAGTTGAAATGAAATGGTTATGACCAGTTGAAAACCACGATACACCTTCAACAATGAGGAAAATGATTTGTTATTCTCGTGGTGTTTTGTCTGATGCTTGGTCCGTTTCTGTGTGTGTTACGTTTCGGTGTTATGTCGTTGTTCTCTTATATTTAATGCGTTTCCCTCGGTTTTAGTTTGTTACCCCGATTTTGGTTTTTGTCCATGGATTTATGAGTTTTGAACAGCGGTATACTACTGTTGCCTTTATATACCGTATAGCCGACCATAAAAAGCTCAACATGAAAAGGTGTTTATTTGTCTACAAAAGTCGGCAGGAAAAATCACTGCTATTTATACGATATAAGTTTTATTACTGGTCCAATACGGATTTGAATACGATTATAAGTTACTTTGGAGATGCCATCAAATAACTGGAAATTAAAAATTATGTATAACTCACCCCTTCTTCAATCATTAACATTTCCAGATACTCTTTTGGATTTTCAACCATATTTTCAATGATGGACGTCATTCCATATTGCGCTCCTTGAAACAGATTCACATTTGGAAAGAAGAAATGTTGGAGATGGTTTTCCTTCATAGATTTTAGAAGTCTCTTCAGTGCCGACTCATATCGAAATCCTAATTTGTCTTGTTTCCAGCTATCAGGGTCGGGATAATCATGAGCTTCGTGCAGCAATATTGTTTTCATATGATATGACGTCAAAGTTTGTGTTGGTTCAGATCCCTCGGGTATTTCATACAATCTCACCGCTTTGAGAATGACTAACAGTTTCTTATGGATGAGCTCATCTTGACAATGACGCAAAATACAAGTTTCAGCACGAGAGACAGAATACCGCCACATCAGATGTATATCAGACGCAGTCTTGCAAACATAACTGTCTTCTGCGAGCACATTTTTAGCCACCAGTCCAAAGCCAATGACGTTCCGAATTTTCTCTACTGTTTCAAATGTTGGCCAAATTGTCATTTGTGATGAACTTTCGTCTAACCAAGGAGCTAATTTAGTAGGTGACAATCCTTCAAAACCAATTAACAAAACCAGGTCACATTTGACTCTGCCGAGAATCCAGCTGCTATTACCATAGGAACCTGATATAGTAATAGCTACTGAATCGCCACCTTCAACTTCTACTTCTGTCATCTCTTCCGTAAATGTAGGAAGGCCTTTGGGATATTTTGATTTGATCTTAGATACAGCCCAATCAAAGCATTTCTTGAATTCGGAAGATATCCTTCTAGGCTCTAGATAGCCATCTTTATTGATGCAGTCTTTCCAATCTTCCCTGACAGACGAATCAACTTGAAATCTGGCAAAACCAGGGGAGTCGTGTATATCTGTTATAACCCCTTTAATGTTGAATATAACAAGTCGATCCATTTCTTTTGTCAGTATTGCAGAAACGCCGGATGCAGAACTGCCAACTAATTCAACTTTGCTCGATCGGAAACGTGGATCCTTTTTCTCAACCTCCTCGAGCGCATTTTCGATGTAAAGCCACAACTCTGTATATCCATCAAGGTCGTTACTTTTTGCCTTTTCCTGATAAAATTTCTCCAGTACAGCGTTCAATTCCTTCTGCCTGTTATACTGAATAACAAGAAATAAGTAAACATGATAGTTATAACCCA
Source organism: Mytilus edulis (assembly GCA_019925275.1). NCBI lineage: Eukaryota > Metazoa > Mollusca > Bivalvia > Mytilida > Mytilidae > Mytilus > Mytilus edulis. The sequence goes on from CM034352.1 coordinate 12,411,656, forward strand.
TAATACACCATGTGTAGACGTAGAAGAACCGTCTAAACAATCATACAAATTAGTTTGATAAATACGCCAACAAAAAAGTGCAGTAGATAGTATTAAACTTATCATTGATGGAAATACAGTGGGTTTTCAACTGGTTTATTGGTAAATCATTAAGTCCAGAAAACCCAGCCACTACAGTTATGTGTTTTTGTGCTTTGTGTCGATCTATAGAGTAAAAGCCATTTTCAACTAACTTTTAAAGTTTGCTTAAATGTTGTACTGTTATACCTCTGTCCCAGGTTATGGTGAGGGTTGGCGCAATCAAAGTAGTGTAGCCCCGCCAAAATTTATATGTGTCATTTCCAAGTCAAAAACCTGTAATTCAATGGTTGGTGTTTGCTGTTGTATATCATTATTTTGTATAGAAATCAGGTCATTAGTTTTCTTGCTTGAATTGTTTTACATTTGTCATTTTGTCATTTTGACTATGCGGTATGGATTTTGCTTATTGTTGAAGGCCGTACGGTGACCTATAACTGTAAACTTTTATGTTTGGCTCTGTTTTATTTGGTCTCTGTTGGAGAGTTGTTCCATTTGCAATGATACAACATCTCCTTAGTTTTATAAGAACAGATAAAATCATGAGCGCAAGGCCAGACGACGGGAAACGGAGAGACACATGGTCTTTATGAAATAAAGCATATATTTAATGATTGTGAATAAAGTTAATAATGGATTCTGTAAATTAGTACCAAATTAAATTTCTTGTAAAACAGCAGCTTAAAAAAACTCAAAATATACAAAGATGAATAAATGATATAAAAGACTCCTTGAATTTTATCCAAGTTGTATTTGTCTGTTTTGGGATTTTAACTCACACCTTTTATACAATACAGCACCAATTGATTCGTTTTATGTCCAGCGCACTATGCCATTCGACCACATTCGATTGATAAATATAACTTCAACAATCGAAGTGGGGCCACGGTGGTCATGGTGTCTAAGTAGTTACACTACTTTAATCACTAGCCAGTCAACACTGGGGTTCTGAGTTCGAATCCCGCTCATGCGGGTGCACTCGACTTCAATCCTAAATTACTAGGATTGTCAGTTTTCATGTCGAATATAGGTGGCACCCTAACTTCCTCCACCCATACAAACTCACCGCAATTAAATAGCCCAAAGTGGCGCTTATAAATAATCTCATAAAACTCACTTATAGGGTCTTTGCATCGGAACTAAACACATTTATTCAAAAACCAGTTGTTGGCATGACACGGGTTATGTTCTTCTCATATATGTTATGATGGTATGATACTAAACCCCTAACGGGAAGGATTGTGCCTGATGTTCATATGATGAAATCATAATCTTTCAGTCAGTTTAATTGAAGTCTGCAGCTGCATGGCATGTCAGTTAACTGCTAGTAGTCTGTTGTTATTTATGTATTATTGTCATTTTGTTTATTTTCTTTGGTTACATCTCCTGACATCAGACCTGGACTTCTCTTGAACTGAATTTTAATGTGCGTATTGTTATGGGTTTACTTTTCTACATTGGCTAGAGGTATAAGGGAGGGTTGAGATCCCTCAAACATGTTTAACCCCGCCGCATGTTGGTGCCTGTCCCAAGTCAGGAGCCTCTGGCCTTTGTTAATCTTGTATTATTAGGTCTTTCCACTTTTCTGTGGAAAGACCTATTGTTTTTCTTCTGATTATTTTTTTTTTTTTTTTTTTTCTTCCGCCAAATTTTGTTCTTGCGATAAACATTTGTTTCGCAATATGTCGCTTTGATATTTGGTATATGATATCGAACAGTTTATGCACTTTTGAAATTTACCCTGCGTAACCGAATACTTTTCTTTGTAGGAGTTATCTCCCCAAACACTGTTTTCCTTGTGCTCACAACTCCTTCGCAACCGTAAAAGATAACGACAAATTTATTTTACAAAATTGCTCGTTATATCCTTTGCATGATTTGTCCTATTTTTACCGAAGCAATATGACCGCTCCATATGAGAGTTATTTCCCTTATGCATCTGATATAAGTGATATGCATTTCTATCTTATAAACCATAAGTGATAGAGACCTAGGATCTTTTGATTTGAGGTCCTTGGTCCAAAAAAATGAAAATTAGGTCAAGGTCAAAGGTCAAGGTCATATTCTAATATTTAAATTTGGCTTATTTTCACTTATATCCAAAGACCGTATAAGATATCAACAAATTGTTTTTACTAAATTGTTAGTTGCGACATGTCATAACACATAAATTTTTATTGCAAGGGCACGTTGAACGTAAAAGGGAGTTTTCTCCCCTCTTGTATTTAAAAATACGTGTTTGGTGATATAAGTCATTAACCAAATATAATTGAGACCTATGGTCTTTTGATTTGAGGTCCTTAGTTCATGACCTTGAAATTGATCTCAAGGTCATAGCTTAATTTGACGTTCTAGATTTTGACCTTTGCTTTTATTTTATATGTATACATGATAAAGCTATGAAACTTTTGGAAAAAGGTATCAAACCATTTAACCTTGAAAGAAACAACCGGAAGTGATCCTTTGTAAACCGGAAGTAGCTATTTTTTGTACTTTATTAATATAAAAGTATATAGAACCAGATATTTTTGGAATCAGTGTCAAGTAAATATTCAAATATAATCGTAAGTAACATTTTTCAAACCGGAAGTAACAAATTATCTCCCTTATTTAAAAAAAATGTATGGAAACCAAATATTTTTGGAATCAGCGTACTAGAAGCTATCATTTGACGATTGAAATGACATTTTAAACTTAGTTTCACAACTTTCATATCAAAATACATTGTTTTGATGGAAAGACCTTCAATTGTTCTCTGAACAATTGGTTTTTAATTTTAATTTTAGTTTCTTGTGTACAATTTGGAAATTAGTATGGCGTTCATTATCACTGAACTAGTATATATTTGTTTAGGGGCCAGCTGAAGGACGCCTCCGGGTGCGGGAATTTCTCGCTACATTGAAGACCTGTTGGTGACCTTCTGCTGTTGTTTTTTTCTATGGTAGGGTTGTTGTCTCTTTGGCACATTCCCCATTTCCATTCTCAATTTTATCATAATGTATACCAGTATTGAAATTTTGTATTTACGCCAGACGCACGAAATGTCTACAAAAGACTCATCAGTGACGCTCGAATAAAAATAAAGTTCAAAAGGCCAAATAAAACACGAAGTTGAAGAGCAATGAGGACCGAAAATTCCGAAAAGTTTTGCCAAATACAGTTAAGGTAATATATTCCTGAAGTAGAAAAACTTTAGTATTTCAAAAAACTCAAATTTTGTATATAGTTAATTTATAATTATGACCATATCAATGATAATTCATGTCAACACAGAAGTGTAGAAATTGTCTTTAAAATACCAACAATCAATCAATCAACATTCGTAGTGTTACCTTGTCAGGTAAGGTGAATCTAGAGATAGACATGTGGTTATGAAACATAAAATATTGTCCCCCATGAAATATTGTTCATCGGACAAAATCCATATGATGTACTACTGTCCTGTTAAACTATTTCATAATGAAATAGTGTCCTTGTCCATGAAATATTGTCACCTCCTTTTGGAAATTATTTCACGATTAAGTAGTGTCCACAGACAATATTCTTTATGAAATTTTGTCCGACGTCAATATTCCATGGAGGACAATATGTTCATTATGAAATAATGTTCATGAAAACATTTCTGGTCAAATTGTTACAAAAAACCAGTGGCGGATCCAGCCATTTTAAAAAGGGAGGGGTTCCCAACCCAGAGTAAAAGGGGGGGGCTTCCCAACCCAGAGTAAAAGGGGGGGGGTTCCAACTATATGCTCCCATTCAAATGCATTGATCGGCCAAAAAAAAGGGGGATTCCAACTCCCGGAACCCCCCCCCCCCCCCTGGATCCGCCACTGAAAACAGTACACAAGCAAGCGCATTTTGAAATATATATTTTGTAAAGCAAATAATGCTTTGTACTCCTTGCCATCCATGATAAGCAAAACTAGTTTTCTGTTATTCCTGTGTACATTTTTTGATTTGTGTTAATTCATTACTAATTTATTATCAATGAAATAATTCATTTTAATGATATCATTAACCAAAATTATATTCAAGGCAGCTAAATTCAAGTGCAACATATACATTGAGCTGCAAACGTTTCTTATCATCTACATCCGATTCCACCTGGATAGATGCACGTTTGATAAAGCTAGTTAGTGTAGCGAAATATTGCGATTATTTTCATCATTTTGTAAATATTTTAAACATTCTTGTATTCACATACTAAATAGCGTGTTAAAATTACATTGTTAGGCAATCTCTATATATTTATATATATTGAAGAGTCTATCTTAAATTGAGAGTAAATTATATGGCCTTCCAAATACCTTTTCGATTTCTAACATCGCTGAAGAGACATTTATTGTCGAAATCCAGATCTGGTGTACAAAACAATATTGACACCTGTTTGTGGCATAATATCTTGGCCACAAATTTATTGTTTTCAGTTTAGTATTAAATTAATATTAAGATCCATTTTGTAACATCTAACTTGTGATCAATTTTATTTGGCAATTGCCAACAGCAGGGTTAAAGAACATCAGTTGTTCGACCTGTTAGTCAAATGCGTTCTGTTTAAATATACTTTTTCACTTTTTTTGGTCTTTTGGAAAATGTTGTTTGTGCTGTATTTAGACCCTTCTACAACGAAATTCGTTTTACATGCACACGTATAAAAATTGCGGTTTTTATCCAACGTAATCATAGGTTTGAATGTAGTTTTCAATTTAGACTTGTTTATATATATATATTAGCTGATCTGTAACAATAACATCTTCATGCCTTATATATTATGTACTGTAGTACGCCGCTAGATTAAAACTGACGAGGAAAGGTAACACACGGCCAGCGAAAGCTCTTTTTTTGAGAGCCCAGGTGGTCGTGTGGTCTAGCGGGACGGCTGCAGTGCAGGCGATTTGGTGTCACGATATCATAGTTGCATGGGTTCGAATCCCGGCGAGGGAAGAACCAAAAATTTGCGAAAGCAAATTTACAGATCTAACATTGTTGGGTTGATGTTTAGACGAGTTGTATATATATATATATATATATATATAAACGATATATGTCTCTTCAGTGATGTTAGGTATCGAAACGGTATTTGGAAGGCTATATCATTTACCCTCAATTTCAGATAGACTCTTGAATTTTAAAAATAAATATAGGATGAACGGATCATATAAACCGGAGGGAAACGAAAAAATATAAACGAGTATAAACCCTGCTGACTCCCATTGGCGATTGCCAAATAAAATTGATCACGAGATGTAACAAAATGGATCTTAATATAAATCTAATACTAAACATAAAACAAGAAACTTGTGGACAAGATGTTTTGCCACAAACACAAGGTGTCAATTTAAAAAAAAAAAATTTGTACACAAGATCTAGATTTCGACAATATATGTCTCTTCAGAGATGTTAGGGGTCGAAACGGTATTTGGAAGGCCATGTAATTTACCCTCAATTTCAGATAGACTCTTGAATTTTAAGAGTCAATATAGAATGAACGGATCATATAAACCGGAGAGAAAATATGATATATATATATGTTGATAACCCCGTTTATGAGACAACATTTCATGACAATCTGCCTATGTACTATTGTCTCAATACAGTAAAATATTACCTTCCGGTGACAAGTCATCATTTCCAAGTATTCATCTGTGAAACATTGTCTATATATAGACACAATTTCACAATGAATATTCCCCTTCTCTTATACGACTGTGATACTATTTATTAAAATAAAGATTTTAAACGATTTTTTGAAAAAAGTAAAATCACAAGTATACTGAACTCGAAGGAAAATTCAAAACGAAAAGTCTCTAATTAAATTGCAAAATCAAAGGATAAAACACATCAAACGAATGGACAACAACTGTCATATTCCTGACTTGGTACTGGCATTTTCAAATACAATGTGAAATAAGTTTAAGGTTTGGGGGGGGGGATTATTGTCGCTTCTTCTTTCAAGATTCAACTATCGAAAATCGGATTTTTTTTGTATTCAGTGCTATCATTTACTTATATATCACAATGTACAATCGAAAGAAAAACGTAAAAACAAATTGTCATTATTATTTTGTTTTTGATGAAATCAATACATGTGTGGTTGATGATAACTCACCTCCTCTGCAGTAATTAACTTTTCTAGATGTTCTTGTGGGTTTTTAACAATTCCTGTTATCTTAGACCTCATTGCACTTTCCCTGCCTTTGAATAAATTAACATTTAAAAAAAAGAAATGGAATGTTTTTTTTCATCGATGGATTTAACCAGTCTTTCCATTGCCGATACATATCGCTCTCCTAATTTGTCTTGTTTCCAGCTATCAGGGTTTGGATAATCATGAGCTTCGTGCAGCAATATTGTTTTCATATGATATGACGTCAAAGGGGTTGATTCAGATCCCTCGGGTATTTCATACAATCTTACCGCTTTGAGAATGACTAACAGTTTATTATGGATGAGCTCATCTTGACAATGTCTCAAAATACAAGTTTCAGCACGAAAGACAGAATACCGCCACATTATATGTAAATCAGACGCAGTCTTGCAAACATTACTGTCTTCTGCGAGCATATTTGCAGCCACCAGTCCAAAGCCTATGGTGTTCCGAATTTCTGTCACAGTTTCAAATGTCGGCCATATGTTTATTCCAGCTGCACTTCTGCTCAACCATGGAGCTAATTTCGTAGGCGCCAATCCTTCACAGCCGATTAGTAAATTCAAATCCCATTTCACTTCTTTATAAGACGAGCTGTTTAAAGTCCACATGAATGGACTATAAGAACCCGTAATTGTAATAGCCTCTGCACCACCGCCGCGTACTTTGATATCAATTAGCATATCTACTGCAAAGTCAAGCTCGGTTTCTTTTAGAGCCCATTTAATGTATTTCTTATATTTTGATGACAATTTCCGTGGCTCCAGATAACCCTTCCTATTGACGCAGTTCTTCCATTCACCAAGAACAGACGAATCAACGTGAAACCTCGCAAATCCAGGGAATTCAGGTATGTCCTTTACACTCCCTTTTATATTGAATATAACAAAGCGGTTCGTTTCAGTTGTTAACCCTGCAGACTTGCTTGTTTCTAAACAATTAACGTTTATTGATCGAAAACGTGGATACTTTTCCCCTACTTTCTCAAGGACTTTTCCAATGTAAAGCCACAGCTTTCTGTATCCTTCGGAGTTACGAACTGCTTTCGATTTATCCTGATATAATTTCTCCAATTCATCGTTTATAGCAGACATTGTTGTGTCAGACTGTTTTGTAATAAATAAAGCTGAATGACTTTATATAACTATGCAATTGTCGTTTTACCTGAACTATCATGTACACGTAATGTTTTAGCTACTTTAAAATGATCAACGGAGTGTTATCATGTTTCAAGGTACACAATCGGTTTACCAGGAAGTAGACCTTAATCATTTTCCAAGTATTGTTTAAAATGTTATTTAACTTAAATTTAAATATTTTGTAGTTCATTTTTGTAATCTATTGTTTATTAAGTAGTCGGGAAAAAATCAAAATCGCCCAAAAATCTGTGCTTATATCGTTCGAATTGATTAAATTATGTAATCAAACATATCGGATATATAGCGTTGTTATAAACTTGATCAGACATATTATTCAATACAACATATTACCCGAGGGTGATTGAAGGCAGGCGCGGATCCGTGATTTTTAATAAGATAGGTGCTCTGTCAAGACAACATTTGAAGTGATACTTGCTTTTCAACTTCGTACTTTTTTGGGCCTTTTTAACTAGTTGGATTCGAGCGTCACTGATGAGTCTTTTGTAGACGAAACGCGCCTCTGGCGTATATACAAAATTTAGTCCTGGTATCTATGATGAGTTTATTGTAAAAAAATCTATGCATTGGTAATATATAAAGCTCCATAAAAGTACCCTGCCCCTGAAATCAGACTTTCGAAGTACCTGACTAATGTAATATAGAACCACTGTGTATAGACTGGTGTTGAAACTATGAAAGTAAATATTTACGCATATTCATCTTATTCAATAACAGAATAACAGTCTCTAATATCATTATGAATATATCTTTAACCCCAGAAGTATGTTAGTTTCTTACATTTATAGAATTATAAACCAACTGTTTTACCTTCAATCGCACAAACTAAGAAATAAGCAATACCACTTGCTTCATAACGAAACAATGCGGAATCGGATATACTCAGTAAATTGACAGATCAGATAGAAAACATATCGCTTGTGAGTTGAGACTTCGTCACATCGTTTAGGAGTTTAGTTTGTCAGGGGAACACCCCTATTATTGTATTCCGTATAGTGTAAATTTACCGGACCACATGAGTATTTGGACCTTACGGGAATGATCATGGTAAAGGTGCAACTAATGTTTTAGGAGGCGAGGTATCTTGGAAATAACAGGTTCTCCAGTAAAATAGGAGTTCTCCCCAAAACAAGCTTTCTTGAAGTATTTTATAGACAGAAGAATTGAATGAGTTCATAAGAGCTTCATTTAAAATCCTGTCATCTTCTTGCAAAACTTGTACCTGTTCCCAAATTCCATTTTGTTGTCTTTCAAGACATAATCGAACTTCGTCTTGTAAAATGAAACAGTCAGCTCTAATGCACTGACTAATAGTCGTCAGCTTGAACAGATAATAAAACTCATCCTGTGGATTGATTTTTGTGCCCTCGCGCGTGCTTCCAGCTAATTCATTGTCAGAAGTAAAAAGTGAATTATGTTGCTCTATGTGATTTTTGAGCCTTTCAATAAATTGCTGAACCTTATGCATAATGTTTTTAACGAATGTGTTCCGTGTGTTCATTGGTTCTCTAAGACTTTTTAATTCTCTGTCAGACTTTAAATAGGCCGTACAGATTTTCAACAATAATTCTAATTTCAACTGGTCTTTCTTTGGTATTTCTCTCTTTTTCTCTTATTTGAGATAAAAATCGACGGATCAAGTACATATCCCAGAGTTGACAAGTTATCAGTTTCGGGCCAGATATTATGGGCGAGTTGAGTCATAGCATAATATAAGCATCCCCTACCAAATTTATCTTTCAGAAGTAAAGGTAATTTGGATTTAGCAAATATATGTTTAACTACATCTGTATACCTTAACCAACAAGAAAAGTGTAGACTAGTCATGCCGTTGATATATTTTGTGTTGATGTCAAGTTTGTGCTTCTCGAGTACTTTTAATTTTTCAATGATATCATTTTGAGAATCCCGTCTTATCTTCAACGCGTCCTTATCAAGCATAGAATTTTGCTTAATGGATGCTAAAGGATGAACTATCAGTCCGTGGATAAAAGGAAACGACATAGTCTGACTGAATGATTTAATCTTCTCACTATATTTTCCGAAACATTTGTCTAACTCGACTGGATTTAAGTTTATCTGACTTTATCATAATAAAATGAAGAGCTGTATATTCCCTTTGATGTTTCTCACTTTTCAACAAAGTTCCATTATCCACTAGTATTTCTACAATGTCAAGAATTGTAGGTTGGCCTTTAATGTCGCATATAAGGTGTAGGAGGGAACCATCAAAGAACCGATCCAAACAATCGGCATTAGCACCCCGCTCATGGAACAAATGTAAGAGTGGCACGTTAGATGTGGTGACAGCCCAATGTAGTGGACAATATATCGTAGCATTGCTATAGCGATTGACCTTGTAATTTTTTATCAGCTCTTCCGCTAGATCCTCCACGTCATCCGCCGATGCATTTATTGTAGAATAACTTGGTTTAATTCTACAGAGTTCACATAGAAAATGTAGCCTAACTTGATGACACTTTTCTCGGTACGTTCTTTCGTTTATAGTAACCAATATCTAACTTTCTTTATTTGACATACATGTGTCTCAGCGGTTGGAACGTGTGCGTGTGAATATAAAAACACGGAGCTTGTAACAGTTGTTCGAATGATTCCAAAACGGAGTTCTCGCCTGCGAGTGTTTTCTCGTCAGCATGTTTCAATAGCAGCTCCCATACATATGTCAAGTTGCACATCCTTGTCGTTAGCCAGATCTATGCTTGATTTGCCATGTAACTTGGCGTCGATGAAAGTTTTAGTGTATGCGTTGTCGACCAACTGTTCAACCATTCTAATGTTCTAAACACAACGAGAAAATATCGCTCCCTGAGGCGTGTTTCAGCTTGTCATTTTCCTTACACGACAAAACTGAAACATCAAAAGTACAAAATGTTGTGTGATAGACTCATATGAATAAAACTAGATACAAACAAGAATGTGTTTATGGTAAACGGATGTCACAATCGCACTATCATTTGCTTTGTTCAGTGAACCGTGAAATATGGTTCAAAACTCGAATTTGGCATTCAAATTAGAAAGATCATATCACAGGAAACATGTGTTCTAAGTTTCAAGTTATTGGACTTCAACTTCATCAAACACTATCTTGAGCAAAAACTTTACCATGAACGGGACGGACGAACAGACGGACGGACGAACGGACGCACAAACCAGAAAACATAATGCCTATAAGAATAGGCATAATAAAATTAGTGTTCACCAATTTCATGTGAATCTTAAAAGAAAGGAGTATAATAGGTAACCTATAATATTCTGCAAATAAATCTTAAAACAAAATTGTCACGTAAGCTTTCATTTTCGTTCACCTTATTGCATTGAAGCATGGGCGGATCATTTAAAAAAAGGGGGATCCCAACCAAGGACAAAGAAGGGATTCCAACTATATGTCCCCATTCAAATGCATTGATCGGCCAAAAAAAGGGGGTTCCAACCCCCGGAACCCCCCTCCCTGGATCCGCCACTGTGAAGTGTTGATCGATGAGTAGCCTAGCAGTGTATGTAAAGTGCGGATCCTAAAATATCATTTTCACTGTATATGCCATAAATTTAGAATGTAGAAAGATAAATAAACAGAAAATGAAGAAAATTAAAAACCAATTGTTCAGAGAACAATTGAAGGTCTTTCCACCAAAAACAATGTATTTTAATATGAAAGTTGTAAAATTAAGTTAAAAATGTCATTTCAATCGTCAAATGACAGCTTATTGTACGCTGATTCCAGAAATATATGGTTTCTATACAATATTTTTTAAATAAGGGAGATAATTTGTTACTTCCGGTTTGAAAAATGTTACTTCCGATAATATTTGAATATTTACTTGACACTGATTCTAAAAATATCTGGTCTATATACTTTTATATTAATAAAGTACAAAAAATAGCTACTTCCGGTTTACACAGGGTCACTTCGGGTTGTTTTATTCAAGGTTTAATGGTTTGATACCTTTTGCCAAAAGTCTCATGGCTTTATCATGTACACATATTAGGTAAAAGCAAATAGCCAGTCAAGGTCGTTAAAAACTTCCATTTGTAAAAGCAAAGGTCAAAATCTAGAACATCAAATAAAGCTATGACCTTGAGATCAATTTCTAGGTCATAAAACCTCAAATCAAAACACCATAGGTCTAAATTATATTTGGTTAATGAGTTATATCACCATACGCGTATTTTTAAATACAAAAGGGGAGAAAACTCCCTTTTACGTTCAACGTACCCTTGCGATCAAAATTTATGTGTTACGACATGTCGCAACTAACAATTTAGTAAAAATAATTTGTTGTTATCTTATACTGCTTTTGGGAATTATTTATGCGAACAGGGTTGTATCGCGCCTAAAGCCATCAAGCTGTGAAATATTTACCGAAATGGGTGAATATTTAGGACATTTAAGAAACAGATCGTGCAGATGATTTAAAACTAGCAGGTAAGATGTTGTTGCAGAAAAATATTCATTTCAACACAATTATTAAAGTTGTATTACGTAGAATAGGTTTTGTCTATTAGTTTCTTAATATTGAACTAAATTCAACTATGATGCTTTCTTTATGCACTCATGCTATGAGTCATGTTTACGGTCGAATAATGATACTATACTTTCATTTTCACTGTAGAGCGATTCATTAGTATTGTATATGCGGTGCATTTTCACTATATAATTTTTTTTTTTTTTTTATCTATTAAAGCCTTAATTCAGGCGACTTATTCAAACAATAGATAAGGTAAGAGAAGGATTTGATAAAGTTTAACTTGCGGAGGAAAGTTTGATTTACCACTTTAATAAATTCAATAGAAATAACATTTATATCAAATGTATTCTATTTAATTTCTTATAAATCGTAGGGATCTTGGGGTTTTAATTTATTTATCTATTTCCATGACACTTCATCACTAATTACATACATCTTGATATAGATTAAACCGTTGGTTTTCCCGTTTGAAAGGTTTTACACTGTGGCTCTTTATAACTTGTTGTTCGGTGTGAGCCAAGACTCCATGTTGAACCGTACTTTGCCCTAAAATGGTATACTTTTATAAATTGTGACTCGGATGGAGAGTTGTCTCATGGTCACATATGACATCTTCCTATATCTATCTATGTCCCAAATCGAAACGGGACGGGATAAAAAGGGATATAAAACCCACTACGTTTCTAATATATTTATCATGGGCTTAATGAGTGTTGTCAAATCGTACAATTTAGACTAACCGATAACTCGGAAAGGCGTTCGACCCATTAATCGGTTAACCAGTAGTTAGATAAAGAATGAAAATGGGAAATATATCAAAGAGACAACAACCCAACCAAAGAGCAGATAACCGCAGAAGGCCACCTATGAGTCTTCAATGACGTTTGTCCTTTTGCATTATACATGTTATAAGGATTGTCTGTGAGGAATACTGGCGAAGTTTGACTTTAATCATCCAATACCACCGTATATGCTATGGCGTTTGTAATATCTTCATATTGAAAAAACAAAAAACCTTATTGATCTCGTCTAATTAAAATAATTCTTTCTCTTTCTCTTGATGTCTCAGAAAATAATGTGGGGTGTTTCAATTTGAAATTATTAAGCCAGTTGCATCAAGTATACATTTAATTACATTCACCTTGTAATTTTTTTAGTTGACATTTCGTTTTAAAGAGGGACGAAAGATACCAAAGGGACAGTCAAACTCATAAATCTAAAACAAACTGACAACGCTATGGCTAAAAATAAAAAAAGACAAACAGAAAAACAATAGTACACATGACACAACATAGAAAACTAAAGAATAAACAACACGAACCCCACCAAAAACTAGGGGTGATCTCAGGTGCTCTGGAAGGGTAAGCAGATCCTGCTCCACATGTGGCACCCGTCGCGTTGCTTATGTGATTACAAATCCGGTAAATAGTGTAATTCGGTAGGTCACATTCATTAAAGGGAAGGGGATTGTAGTTACGACGTAAGGAACATATCCGATATCATTTGTGAAACGGTTATTCCATAACGGTCAACCAACTCGTGATGGCGTCCGTAAAATTTACGAAGGAATGATTTCAACATCACCATTTGGAACTCTTGGTTTAATATCTTCCTTGTGAACAGTAACCCTCTATCAAGAAAATCATGATAGGAAATGCAAGCATGGGAATATCGTATCAATTGGGAGATATATACCCCGTATGCAGGTGCTGCTGGAATGTTGCGTGGAAGATAACGTCCTCAAATTAACTCGTCTCAATGTGACATTTTGAGAAGCGTTTTTGATACAACTTTGAATAGCTATATATTTGATGAAGAATAAATGAGGAGTTTGTATTTCAATTTGAAAATATCATAAATACTAAAGTCATCAACTAAGCTTTTCATTTGTTGCAAGTCCATTTTTCACATAAACCTACAATAAAAATTTCTCGCATCTTCGAAATGTTTGCACTTATAGTGATAATTCATCGCATGTATAGTTCAAATGGATCGCTTTCAATAATCGAAATGCTATATTATGTTGCTTTTATAACACTTATTTGAACTTTAAAGCTATGTTTGTACATTAAAAAGACATATCATAATGAAAATATGTTGAAACTTTCCTTAAATCATTTATTTTTGGTATTTTCGAAACGTAAACAAATACAGTTTTCCCATGATCCTTTATTCTACAATAGACATACTCGCATATGATAGTGAAAATGAACTAGCTGGATTCGCACTTTATATACACTGGTCTAGTATCAATCTTAAATCATAACATCTGTAAGAATTCAACTGGATCATTATAAAAAATATTTTCAAATAAAAGATATGATATCATCTATATTAGTAACAGTGTGCACATTTTTTATGAATGTAAAAGTATTAATTTTGTTTACCTATAAAGTAACTTTACGCTCTACTGAATAAGTGGTCACTTGGTAGTGTATTCATGGTATTGGAATCCGATTAAATAGAAGAGAATAAATAAAAATATTTTAAGTCGATTTACATAAACGTTATAAACATAAAATCTGTTGAACTTTTGTCGACATATATCAATTAAAACACATATAAATACATATAACACACAAAAAAATGGTAGCTGTTTTAGTAGTATGAAGTCTTCAGTTATTCTAAAAATTTTAAAGTTAAATGACTTCATTGGTACACAATTCAATGCACGAACTTAAAACTGTTTTGTCGTTTTTTTCACAATACATCTTTCGGATCACATGACGTGTGAACAGGATACATATGATAGAAAAATAATGTAAATTAAAAACAAATGGCAGATAAAAATAAATATATCTGGCTTCTGTCATCGGAGGATGATTCCGGCGTATATACAAAATTTAGTCCTGGTATCTATGATGAGTTTATTCTGTAATAACTAACTCTATATTTGATGAGTCTTGTATAACATTGCAACTTACTGTATTTTCAAATGATCTTATTTTGAACTAACACACATTTGTGATAGACTAAACAATCATATTTTGTTACCCGAATTTGTTTTTTTCTCAATCGATTTCAAACAGCGGTATACTACTGTTGCCTTTGTATATTCCCTACAGGTTTTGTGTAATATATTTGTGATCGCAACAGGTATATTCTCGTTTTTATTTGCCGTAAAGGGAAAAAAAAGTGTTATTGTATATCTCCATTCCTTTCGTATGAGTGATTCTAAGAGGATTATTGGCATTCAATGACGATTTATTCACGGGAATTTTTCTTCGGCCAAAAATGGTCATTTGTTTGATATCAGCAATGCATAGACACATATATGAGTTATAGAACCTTGGTGACGATATGTTTACTGTCTTAGGTTTTGACAGTTATTTTTAAAACTATTACAATAGACAGAATAAAATTATGCGGAAGTATAATATTAACCAAAATGTTTTTTGATCAGAAAACATCTATTGGCTCTTTGCAGATCTTGTGGGAGGAATTGCGGTTAACTTATCATTGTTTGGACTCTATACGAAACTCCGGTTACAGTATCAAAAGAAACCTCATTTGGGTATAACTAGAAGTTGGAAAAGGAAAGGAGAAATAAATGTGGCAAATAAAATAAATCTTCCAAGACGAACTTTGTATGCGTTAATTGGCTCTGGGGTGCATGGGACAAATGGCTTAGATCCAGTAACATCTTACAAAATCTACAACATTCCTCTAAAAAAGACCAATATAACCCAGCTGGAATCTTTTCATAGAAAGAATTTAAGACATTTTTAATCTCTTCCTTAACGTAACTGTAGCTGAAATATACCCTTTTATCGGTGGACTGCCAATAGAAGCTGAACTTCACAAAAAGCAATTGTCTTTTCTTCATATTTTACTTTCGTCAAACGTTCAAAGAGTTATAAAGGATACTACAGATACAGTTAAGTCGGCCTCACATCTTGACTTACATCTAGAAGTTGACAATGAGGATCGATTGAAAACAAAACTTTACGACAAAAAAGAGATGATTTCAGCTTTCCAATTGTGAACTGTCCATTTCTAAGTAGCAACATTCCAGCAGCACCTGCATACGTTGTATAAATCTCCCAATTGAAACGATATTCCCGTGCTTGCATTGCCTATCATGATTTGGTTGATAGAGGGTTGCTGCATGCTCACAAGGAAGCTATTAAACCAAGAGTTCCAAATGGTGAGGTTGAAATCATCCCTTTGTAAGTTTGACGGACGCCATCACGAGTTGGTTGACCGTAATGGAATAACCGTTTCACAAATGATATCGGATATGTTCCTTACGTCGTAACTACAATCCCCTTCCCTTTCATGAATGTGACCTACCGAATTAGACTATTTACCGGATTTGTTATCACATAAGCAACACAACGGGTGCCACATGTGGAGCAGGATCTGCTTACCCTTCCAGAGCACCTGAGATCACCCCTAGTTTTTGGTGGGGTTCGTGTTGTTTATTCTATAGTTTTCTATGTTGTGTCATGTGTACTATTGTTTGTCTTTTTCATTTTTAGCCATTGCGTTGTCAGTTTATTTTAGATTTATGAGTTTGACTGTCCCTTTTGGTATCTTTCGTCACTCTTTTACTGATATCATCATCAGACAAATGTCGGTTAACTACGATAACCCGAAAACAGCTTTTTATCTACAATTCGAGAAATCCCATTAACGGACGATGCTGAATCTAAATCAATTATAAACTATATGGAAAGTAAACATATTCTTATTGGCAAAAATCATCCAGTTTTGACTACATTTGACAAAACAAAAGCTGATGTTTGGAAAGATATTATTAAAAGTAGAGTAGTTTCAAGAACATTTATACTAAATTCTGATAGAGCGAAATTTAATCGATCACCTTCTCCACTCTGTCAACTATGTAATCTTTCTGAGGAAAATATATCTCATTTCCTCCTGGAGTGTCCATTGTTATCAAAACTACAATAACATACTTTGAACCGATCAAGGACTATGTTACTCAACATACAACAGATGAAGTCTGGCGCAGTGTTTTTCACTTCAACCCAAACATTATCAGGCTAATTAAAGACAGCAGACATTTTTCACCAATATCAACAGATATCAATATATAATGAACACGATAGAAGCCAAAACTAGGGAGATGTGATATAAACTATATATAAAGCGCTTAAAGTTGTTTGAGGCAATGAATGGTTGACGGTCTGAAACAAAGAGTTTCTAATCCGTATGATTTGTGTTTTATCATTTACAAATGACAGCCGGATTTTATGTGTAAATAGAAGAGTTTTACTGTGTATTTTACCGTTGAACACTAAGTTTTAAGATATATCCCATATATTTTAATGTGTAAATAGTAATTTTAAAGAAGAAGACGAAGAAGAAGAAGAAAAAGAAGAAGAAAAAGAAGAAGAAGAAGAAGAAGAAGAAGAAGAAGAAGAAGAAGAAGAAGAAGAAGAAGAAGAAGAAGAAGAAGAAGAAGAAGAAGAAGAAGAAATTTGATCTCGTTACGTTATTGCAGTTATTCTTGAATTAATAAATTAATTGATGCTTGTTAATAACGAGTCGAGTATTTTTATAACTTATAAATAGGAAGACAAAAAATAAAGGCAGCATTAGTATACCGCTGTTCGAACTATAAGAGGAAAACAACGAAACACTGAAGTGATAAAAAACAAACGAAAATGCAACAGAAACAAACTATCAGATAAGAATTGCTATTTTCTTGATTTGGTAAAGGACATTTATAGAAAAAAAAAGTGGATTGAACCTGGTTTTGCGGCTAGTCAAAAACATCGCACTTTTATGGCAATGTAAAATATAACACTAAAATAACACCATTACAATGACAGGAATATAGTACAAGTCAATGCAAGACCATTCAAGACAGAGAAATACGCAAATAAACAATACAATAACACATTTTGCGACTAATAGTTATCAAAGGTACCAGACTTTAATACGCCAGAAATGCATTTCGTCTACATAAGACTCATCAGTGACGCTCATATCGAGAGAATAGTAATCAAAACATGTACAAAGTTGAAGAGCATTGAGGACTCAAAATTCAAAAACAGTGTGCCAAATACGGCTAAGGTAATCTATGCCTGGGATAAGAAAATCCTTTGTCTTCTTTTTATCAGGAATTATTCTCTTTTAACAGTAACCAAATATAATGGGATATATATGTCCATCAGTATCTTTGATTGTTCCAGTGAATTCTCAACTGCACAATTATAACAATGTTTTGTAAAAAAAAAATAATTATAAAAACAACACAATGCCATACAAAGCAAAATAAGCCAAGATAAATAGATTTGATAATTACAATATCATAACAAAGGGAAATGAAAATATCCTTATCTTAGTTTCCTTTCTTTTTTATGTGCATTTTCATGGTTAATGCTGCTAAAATTATCGGCGATTTTTTAGGGGTAATGCTTTTTTAACTTTTGTTATGATTAATTATATATTATTGCTTTTTTGAATTTTTGTTTTCTTGGCGACATACTTCCAAAGCTGTGGTGTTTGTGACTCTCGAAACGTCACCAAAACCATGCATCGTCTGGTGTACAGAATTCGATGAAGAACTATGTCAAGAATGCCAAGTACACCATAGGCATCAAGAAACCATAGTACCCTATGTATTACCGAACGACCGAAATTACCAGTTGATGTACTGAAAATCAGCCAATACTGTAGTAAACACAATGAAAAGTTCAAAATGTATTACTGACAGCATGATTGTCCTTGTTGCAGCAAATATTGAGAACCACTCAAAGTGCAGGGGTGTCGTTAATACAGATGACGTCATTCAAAATGTCAAAACTGCTTATGCCCTGTACGAGATGGAGACACCATTGATGAACAGCAGAAAATATACAGAAAATTTGCCAGCATCAACAAGATAAGCTTTCGACATTGAAAGAGAAAAGAAAAGAAATTGTAAAAGAAATCAAGAAGACAAAATAAAGATCAATAACCATCTCGACAAATTACAGGAAAATTTAATGAAACAACTCTATGCAGTCGAAGAAAAAGAAAACTCGAAAATTTGTCAGCTGTTGTCATCATTGCAAAAAAAAAACTAAGGATTTTCTTATCCCAGGAATAGATTACCTTAGACGTAGTACGCACAACTTTTTAAAATTTTGGGTCTTCAATGCTTTCAACTTTGTACTTCTTTGTCTTTATAACTATTTTGATCTGACCGTCACTGATGAGTCTTATGTATTCGAATCGCGCGTCTGGCGTATAAAATTATAATCCTATATTAAAAGATTTTAACATCGGTATACTCATTTTTTTTTTTAATTTTATATATTTGACTCTGTATGACAAGTTTTTGCTCCCTATGGTCCTATAGCTCCAAGGTATCTTTACATCCACGAATTTCGAATGTTTAGGCACTATCTTACCTGGTGAAGTAAATACAAATAAGCGCTTCTGATGCACGAAATTTGTAAAGTTTTTTATTTTTCATTTTCGATTTACATGTTCAGAAATACTATAGAAAACCACTGTCACCCAAAACGTTATTTACACAGTTTTTTTAGTTGATCTACTCACTGGCCAAAAAATAATTTCCCTAGGTAACGCTTGTACTCTGTTAATGCAGCCTACAGTTTCTGTTAGCCAATTATTGCTAAATAACGTAAAAAAATTAAATAAACACATAAAAATTAAGTCTTTATATATACAATTCATTTGATAATTCGACTTAATGAATTTCATTTTTTTTTTATAAGATGCGTTTCATCTGTAAATGTTATCACATATAAATAAAAAAATCTTTTCAATAGTTATCACATATAAGCAAAACTTTGGCACATAATAATAGAGTTTTATCACATATAAATAGTTAGTTATCATATATCAATAGATAGTTAGCACATATACATAAAGAGTTATCACATATAGATAGTTAGCACATATGAATAGAAAAGCACATATAAATAGATAGTTCACACATGTGAATAGATAGTTATCGCATAATAATATATCGTTAGCACATCTGAATAGATTGTTATCACATATGAATAGTTAGTTAGCACTTACAAATAGATAGTTATCACATAGAAATAGATAGTTAGCACTTACAAATAGATAGTTATCACATACAAATAGATAGTATGAGTAAAAAGTAATCGCATATTGATAAAAAGTTTTCACATATGAATAAATAGTTATCATATTTGAAAAAAAATAGTAATCACATTTATAAGAAATATCATAACGATCTAGCATTTGTATATGCCTCCATTTATAAAAATCCTCAAATATCGTGTTATCAAAATATCTACTAGCGTGTGAGTCGTCAAGAAAACTTTCAGAATTTATACAGCCTCACATGTAAGGTCAAAAAGGGCATTAACAGTAAAATTATCAGGTATAGGTAGAATTCTTGGAGGTAGTGGTTGTATTTTTGAGGTATTTGTAGAAATCTTTGAGGTAGGATTTATAATAATCAATCTTTGGGTTATAGCTACTGAAAAAGAACCAGCTATTTTGTTGCACGTGATAATGCCCGTTAGTCTCGGTCTAAGGTCTTATATAGTATCGGGTGTGAACAAGAATGCTCGGCCAGTTCGTTCTATGGTCGAAACTGAAATCAGTCAACGCATAAGTTATAATTGTTGGTTCTTTATCTGTAGACCTTTGTGCATTAACCGACTTAATAAAGTCTATTCCTTTCTTTTCCAGAACAAATTTACATGTAGGTGACAAAAGAGCATGTGTATCCCAGGGACTTGTGTTTGCATTGTTGATGATGATACAAAGCCCACAGCTCATACATTCGATCACGTGTTCAAACCCGTTGCGATAAAAACCGGCATCAGCAAACTTCTGAAAATCTTCATCTCCATCATCTTCCGTGGACAGGTCTGAATTATCAAACTTCTTATGGTGTACTCGATACGGCGGAAATCTCTCTGGAGCTAATGTTTGTTGCACATAGGGACATAACGGCATGTAACTTGCATGGTATAACATTGGTTCAAGGTCCATAGCTGACAAAGGGATATGCCATCCACATTGAAAACACTGCATGCGGTCAGGTTCAGCTATACATACAAATCCTGCCAGGGCAATCGTCTCTCTTCTACTCTGATCCTCTATGTTCTTTAAAGTTTCTCTTCTCTTGTCTATATCTTCAAACTCAGGCAGAAATGGAACTTGCATTTTACTTGCTGCTTTGTTTAACAGTGCATATACGACACTACCAAACATATCATTAATGTAGTAGGCATGTGAAGGCTTGTATTCTCCACTCACTGAACAAGACACAGACCACAAATTACTTTTAGAATGGGGGTTATACGCATCCATTACACATTTCATTAACTCCAGTAAACCTTTACTCATCTCACTATCACCGAACTTTTCCTCCTCAGTTTCGAGGAAATCATCGGTAAATCCTAAACTGATTGTAGTATTCAGATCGCATAAAAATCCACAGTCTTCGCAAGCTTGTGGGATATTCAACTTAGTATGTTCATTAATATGTTTATAGAATTCAGGCAGATCAATGAGAAAGTTCTTATTCCTGGCTGTTATCAACACTCCATACAGGTCCATGTCCATTTGTTGGAGGAGAAGGCCCTTCGATGAAACAAAATTAGATGCTCCGGTATTTGCATGTAAGATGGAATAACTTGGTATTATTGTCAATAGTTCAGTTTTTAGATTAGAAACCCAATTCGTGTTAAATCTTATAATTGATGTGTCCCTAAGACAAAATAAACCGTTGACGGATGAAACTTTGCCATCTGTAATCAGTGTGATGATGTTTCGCCTTATACTTGGTTCCGTGCAGGCGGACTTTATCATATGGCTGTTTTTTTTGTTTACAGATAAACTTTTAGAAAATATAATCAGTACTTTTCTAGACTTTGCGACGAGACTAAATGCAGTATCGAAAGTGTACGTGCCTGGCATGCCATTTTCTTGTAAAGAACTAAAGGAAATATGCTCTGATTCTAAGACCGGAAGTATATCATCCCGAGCTTGTTCATCACTGTCGTCATAAAACACAAATAATTGATAATGTTCTGGTCTCTGTACGGGACTTGCGTCCATGCTTTATCACGTGCATTCCAATCAGCTACATGTGTTCAATCCATGATTGGAATCTTTAAACAAAAAACATAGAAAAAAAGTTAAGAGAAAAATTTGAAATTAAATATTTGCGTCTTCGATATATACATGATTCTTGTTTTAGTTGTTATTGGCTTTGGACTACTAGTAGCTGTCAGTAACGAAGAACACTCTCAGATCAGTACTTAATGTCTGTTTTATTTTTGTAATGTATAAGTACCGGTCCATGTCCACGCTGTGGTTTTGTTAGATGCTGTTCTATTTGTATTCATCTAATGAGTTATGCCTTTTTCAACTTTTTGTTATAGTTTGTACTCATGCTGTATTGTTACATCACTATTCCAGATTAGGAGAGAGGTAAGGGCGACCGCAAACATATTTGACGCTATCCCATATTGTACTCTACTAAGTCAGGAGCATATAATTAAGTGGTTGTCGTTTGTTGCTGTACATTATATTTCCCCCATTGTTTTGTATACATAAATCAGGCTGCTTGTTTTCTTGTTTGAATTGTTTTACATTTGTCATTTCGGGGCCTGATTATGTGGTATGAGTTTTGCTCATTGTTGAAGGTCGTACATTGATCTATAATTGTTAACTTCTATGTCATTTGGTCCCTGGCGGAGAGTTGTCTCATTGGCAATAAAAACTTGCTAAAATCCTTTCTTTATTATATAGTAATGTATCTGTTCGAAGTAATAACATCTTCTGAATCAGTTATTATTTTCGTTTAATCTGTGGCAGATCTCTGATAATTCACCAGAGTTCATGAAAAGTTGTGGTCCGAAGGTTTTGATCACCAAAATTTTCAATGGACTGACACAATTTTTGTATTTCGCAAAATGAATAATAGTATGATCGAGAAGACAAGCATATATATTGTCTATATCTGTGGAGTAAGATGCAAACATTTGTTTCGGGATGGGTTTCCTTTCAATGTGGTGTGAGTGCCAATGAGACAACTCTCCATCCAAATAACAATTTATAAAAGTAAACCATTATAGGTCAATGTAAGGCCTTCAACATGGAGCCTTGGCTCACACCGAACAAAAAGCTATAAAGGGCCCCAAAACAAACTACTAGTGTAAAACCATTCAAAGGGGAAAACCAACGGTCTACACTTCTTTGAGATGAACAATAAGTTTTAACCTATGATAACGGATGTGGTCCGAAAATGATAAAAATGTACAAGAAATGCAAATGATGACGTAAATCGATCTTTCATTTTTGTTGAGACTTCAAACGACACTTTACTCAGTATAACCATCTTTACATGTTGCAAGAACAAAGGAGACTATGTTATTAAAAAATTGCTTGAATTATAACTTATAATTTCATGAAATACACCATTACATGTACCGTTGCAACGTGTTTTCGTGTACTAAAAATTCTCATTTCTAATTATAGAAAAATAAATACCCTTTTTATTTCTCTATCATTAACAATCTTGAATTGAGAGGGAAGTAAAAGTTTGGATAAAAAGTATTTCAACAAAATCAAAAATGATTTTATATAAATAACAAGTGTGGACACAGATGAGTGTGGATAGTATGTATGGATGTTTGACAGTGTCTTATGACAAAATGAGTTCTATGTTTTTTCTATATGGTGTTATTAACTATGTTGCACGATGACAACCAATCTGAGCATTATGAGTGTTATTTATTAAATTTTTTATGCCCCCACCTACAATAGTAGATAGGCATTATGTTTTCTGGTCTGTGGGTCTGTTCGTTCGTTTGTCCCGCTTTAGGTTAAAGTTTTTGGTCAAGGTAGTTTTTGATGAAGCTGAAGTCAAATCAACTCGAAACTTAGTACACATGTTCATTATGATATGATCTTTCTAATTTTAAAGCCAAATTAGACTTTTGACCCCAATTTCACGGTCCATTGAACATAGAAAATGAAAGTGGGAGTTTCAGGTTAAAGTTTTTGGTCAAAGTAGTTTTTGATGAAGCTGAAGTCCAATCAACTTGAAACTTAGTACACTTGTTGCATATGATATGATCTTTCTAATTTCAAAACTCATAACTGCTCCAAAAGTAATCTGATAGCATTTCAAGCATTTTAAGCCAATATTATCAACATCTACTAATGAGTCTTAATATGTCTACATATCTAAAAAGTCATAGTATTCAAAAGGTAATGCAAAATTATTCCTTTTCATTTTTTGTTATATGGATACACATTTGAGTGATACATGTACCAATACAATATTTGTTGTGGTATGAAAGTGCAGTAATTAGCATTTACTGTAACTATGTTAATTCACACAAATTGAAAAATAAACAAATGAATGGACCAGAAGCTCCGCAGAGCCCAGCTTTATACGACTGCAGAGGTCGAAGCCTGAACAGTTGGGGCTAGTATTGACACAACATTCAAGCTGGAAACAGTTTGGATTGTGATTAAATAGATGACACAGCTTAGGTTTCTGACACAGAATGAATGTGGTCTAATGAACTTAAAATATTTGTTTTGCTTTTGGGTTAGGAGCAATTCACTATGGAGTTGAATATTAATCCTTTCAAACAAAAATATCTGAAGAAATTTTCTTTTTAATTTCTGAAATGAGAAACATTTAGGGGAGACAAACTTAAGTTAAGAGATCAGAAACTAAAAAAATGTATAATTTTTCCATTTGTAAAAGGGCATACCCTAGAAAGTGCTTGCAATCACTGAATGGTTATTAATGACTGCTTTAATTTATCAGTTGGTAATAAAGTGAATATTGCATTGTATATTGTATAATTGATTTAAGTTGACTGAACAAAGAAAGATAACTCCAATTTTCAAAGAAGATTTCATAAAGCATTGGTATTAGGTAATTCAAGAACCATTCTTGACAAACTCCAATTAAGGGTCTTGAATTTACAAAAATGTTTGTTTTTGGTCCGTAATTATTAGACTGTTTGTCCCATAACCCACACAATATATCCGAACCTTCTACTTATGGTATTTAACATTGTGGTACAATTTCAGAACAATTGAAATACTTATACACAACTTTTTAAACCGACACTAGATTAAGGCTTGATTTGGGCACCTTTGTACCCCTTATTCCTAAACCTTAGGGACCATAACCCCCAAAATCAATCCCAAGCTTCCTTTTGTGGTTATAAACGTTGTGTTATAATTTTGTTGATTTCTGTTTACTTATAATAAAGTTATTATCCAGAAACCATCCATCTTTCGGACAGGATACCAATTTACGACCCCAATTTTTTTGTGGTTGTATAAAAATGTTGAACATGTGCAATGAAGTATAGTTTTAGAAATCGATTAGGGAGCTTCCATTTGATTTTTATGGGGGGGGGGGGGGGCTAGGATGAAAAATTTTGTCCTGCCTTTTTTTTTAGTTGTAATCTCTGTCCTGCCTTTTTATTTTTCAGTCTATTCGGTCCTGCCTTTTTTTTTCTTAGCTTATCCTGACTTTTTTACAACAATTGTCATCCTGCCTTTTTTTTTTCCCAAAGTTACTCATCCTGCCTTTCTTTTTTACTCAAAATCCTGTCCTGCCTTTTTTTCAAATTTCATCCTAGCCCCCCTAACCCTTGTCCATTAGAGTTGTCTGTCAAATCTTAATTTCACAAAGAATGAATTGCATAACAATGAACTGAGCTCAAAGCAAAGTACTTTAATAATACACTTAGACAAAGAGCTAAATCCAGTGATATACTTTGTACTACAGGTCCTTCATGACCATCCATCCACCCAAACCATATCTCAATAACATTCCATACTACATGATTGGATTCAGAAGTCCTGAAAAAGACATGACTTTTTTTATCTTGTTTTAAGTATATATGCACAGGTTAAACCTTTATTGTGGATATAATCATTCAGTATCTAGCAACTATCAATTTGCTTCATGCACATATTGATATAGGTTGATTGCTCCTCTGTTGGAAATTAGAACACACCTCCATCTAATTTTAGTCAACTGACGAAGAAAAATTCAAAACTATATAAAATGTTATCTAAGACTTGTCAGTCATGTCAGTGTCTATTTCCTTTGCCACTGAATAAGATTCCATATTTACAACCAATGAAAATCAAACATCCCTCTAATAGACTTAGCATTGAAATCGTTTTCTAAAATGGTAGTTATGTGGAACCTAGAACTAAAAAAATTGAAACAATATATCTTAATTATTTCAAATGCATGTACATTTAATAATTCTCCAAAATTCACTTTATTTTTCCTTTTTTGGTTTTCTGTTGGAGACTGTATATTGACCTCTATGTAGCCTTTTCAACTTATAAAAGGGGGGATACATTTCCATAGAATTAAACTTTTCTGAAAGAATTGATTCCATTTATTTTCAATAAACAATAAATATTGAAGTCTATAACAGGCATCTAGGAACAGGCTCAACATTATTTCTAAACATGTATTAATATATACCAAAATGTGGACAAACCTACATTAAATATTCTACTTCAATGACTTTAATTAGTGGAGTAGATCAAATTAAAAAGTCACAATGGTTAAAAACTCCAATGGCAGTCTTTCCTGCTAAAATCTTGATGTGTAGAATGTGATATACCATTTTTGGGTCTATATACTGTCCTTTAAATTTAGGTCATTTTGACACGGCAAAATATGAAAAAAAATGTAAACTATGGTCTGGCAAGCACACAGTTTGTGATATTTTAAGGTATCTTTACTAAGAAAACCTGCAAATCTCAGTGGCAGATCCAGAAATTTTCAAAAAGGTGTGGGGGCTCTGATGGACCAGAGGGTTGCCCATTCCCATCAAGCTTCAATGATTTCTTACATATATGTCATCCGCTAAATTTCCCCCACCCCCTTGGTCTGTCTATGCATCTGTTTATCGTTCTGCGAAATAGTACTAATACTAATTTTTCCCCTCCCTTACCTGGCCCTAGACAGTTGCTTACCTTTGTAAACATTTTATAATTATAGTCAGGTATATATTGATTGAGAGTAACTTACATAGTAGTTAATGGGACTCTATTTCACACGGTTCTGTGAAATATAATACGGCAAATATATACCCGTACATACTATCCGCATAACACAGAAATCTGATATATTTTCACTTCTCTGGGAAAAATCAACCTGTGAAATGAAATACCATGCCTGGAAAAAAATTACTGGGACAAATTATCCTCAGGATAAAATATCACAGAGGACGAAATAAACCGTTACATTACATGAGAAGCCGGTTTGGTTACAAATAATTATGTCACGTGAAGGCGCACTGACGTCACAATTTGCATTAATTTTGCAATACACTACAGTTCACTCATACAGAACCCATTATCATGCAATCATGCAACGTGAATGTGATTGGTTATCAAATAATACAGAATTTATGCACGTACAGTTAATATAGAAGAAATTAGTTCATCAAATGTGAGTTCGTGATCTTGTGGTTAAGACCGATGGCTACAGTGCTGAAAGTCCTGAGTTAGATTCTCACTTGGGGTGCTAAAAATATCAGTACATCAGAAGGGTAATTTTCATCCTCTCACACACATCTTTGTTAATGTTCCGGGATTGTTGAAAACTTGCATATTCATCAATATTTGATTTTGTGGTTTTAACAATCCAGACAGACAAATAGCAATAAGGTGTTTAGGAAAACATGACCTAAAACCTCCTTCATATATGACAACCAGATGCTCCGCAGGGCGTAGCTTTATACGACCGCAGAGGTTGAACCCTGAACGGTTGGGGCAAGTATGGACACAACATTCAAGCTGGATTCAGCTCTAAATTTGGATTGTGATTAAATAGTTGACACAGCATAGGTTTCTGACACAGAAGAATGTGTTCTAATGAACTTAAAATTTTTGTTTTCTCTTAGAGCAATTCACTATGCTGTTGAATATTAATCCTCCCAAAAAAATGTTTGAAGAAATTTTCATTTTATTTATGAAATTTCATTTCAAATGAGAAAATTGAACCCATTTTTTTTTTATTACATCCCCCTTTCCCTTATTCCAAATTAATCTCAATTAAATTTCTAATGGAGTTTGCAACAATAACTACTCATTTAAATACATCATAAAATATTAAGATGAAAAAAAACTGCTTGTTATCACTGAATGGTAAAGATTATTTTAATTTATCAGTTGGTAGTAAAAAGTGAATATACATTGTATATAACAAAGATTTGAGTTGATTCTGGACAAAGAAAGATAACTCCAATTAAAAAAATATATTGCTATTTCACAATATTGTGCAATTAGATATTTCTTGCTTACTATTCTGGACAAAGAAAGATAACTCTTATTAAAAAAAAATATTGCTATTTCACAATATTGTGCAATTAGATATGTCTTGCCATTGTGCAATACTGTGCAATTGAAAAGACTTGCTATTGCACAATACTTAATATAATATTTTAGATCCTGATTTGGACCAACTTGAAAACTGGGCCCATAATCAAAAATCTAAGTACATGTTTGGATTCAGCATATCAAAGAACCCCAAGATTTCAATTTTTGTTAAAATCAAACTAAGTTTAATTTTGGACCCTTTGGACTTTAATGTAGACCAATTTGAAAACAGGACCAAAAATGAAGAATCTACATACACAGTTAGATTTGGCATATCAAAGAACCCAATTTATTCAATTTTTAATGAAATCAAACAAAGTTTAATTTTGGACCCCGATTTGGACCAACTTGAAAACTGGGCCAATAATCAAGAATCTAAATACATTTTTAGATTCAGCATATCAAAGAACCCAACCGATTAATTTTTTGTCAAAATCAAACTAAGTTTAATTTTGGACCCTTTGGACCTTAATGCATGTAGACCAATTTGAAAATGGACCAAAAATTAAGAATCTACATACACAGTTAGATTCCACATATCAAAGAACCCCAATTATTCAATTCTTGATGAAATCAAACAAAGTTTAATTTTGGACCCTTTGGGCCCCTTTTTCCTAAACTGTTAGGACCAAAACTCCCAAAATCATTACCAATCTTCCTTTTATGGTCATAAAACTTGTGTTTAAATTTCATAGATTTCTATTTACTTGTACTAAAGTTATGGTGCGAAAACCAAGAAAAATGCTTATTTGGGTCCCTTTTTGGCCCCTAATTCCTAAACTGTTGGGACCTAAACTCCCAAAATCAATATCAACCTTCCTTTTGTGGTCATACACATTGTGTATAAATTTCATTGATTTCTATAAACTTAAACTAAAGTTATTGTGCGAAAACCAAGAATAATGCTTATTTGGGCCCTTTTTTGGCCCCTAATTCCTAAACTGTTGAAACCAAAACTCCCAAAATCAATCCCAACCTTTCTTTTGTGGTCATAAACCTTTTGTCAAAATTTCATAGATTTCTATAAACTTAAACTAAAGTTATAGCGCGAAAACCAAGAAAATGCTTATTTGGGCCCTTTTTGGCCCCTAATTCCTAAAATCTTTGGACCAAAACTCCCAAAATCTATACCAACCTTCCTTTTGTGGTCATAAACCTTGTGTTAAAATTTCATAGATTTCTATTCACTTTTACTAAAGTTAGAGTGCGAAAACTAAAAGTATTCGGACGACGACGACGACGACGACGACGACGACGCCAACGTGATAGCAATATACGACGAAAAATTTTTCAAAATTTGCGGTCGTATAAAAATACATGGGAACTCATATTGAATGGTCAAATGTGTTCAATATGAAAATTGAAATTAAGATGGTAAAATCAAATATTAGCCGTTACTGTAAATGGACTTAAAGTATGACTTTTCAGCAAATTTAAAGGGAAATGACACGGAAGGGGCCAAATAGTGTTCAAGGGGAGCAAATGCTGTTTAAGTTAGTATGCAGGTTTTAAATATAGAGGGAAGTTGAGTCATCTTTTTGGGTGAAGTTAAATACTGACTAGTGTGTGGGTCTCATTGGGTCTAAGCGTGACCAGTATTGACAATTTTTCGTAAGCGTGAAAAGTGAAAGTCAAATTATTGTGTCATGAAAACGGGAAGTGAGGTCTGTCGTGAAAACGGGAAATGGGGTTCTGCAGGACCCCGGAAATGACAAAAAAATGAAAATTGCTCATGTACAAAGTGTAAGCGGGATATGGGAATCTGACAAAACAGTAAGTGGGATCTGGGATCAGAACACCCCCCCCCAATGAGACCCCCTTATGTAGATTTACCTTCTAATTCTATATATAAAAAAAACGAATAAGAACTACGTTTAATTCACTTTGACTACTGATATGCAAACCTAGAAATATTTCATAAAATAGTGATAATGAAAGATTCATAACACTTTGAAAGGATAATTCAGACACGTGTTACGCGGGAGCATGTTTTAAATTTGTTTACAAATAATAATTTCACGTGATCGCGCACTGACCTCAAGTTGCATCGCCCTTACAATTCACTAATACATGACCATTTTCATGCAAACATGCAACGTGAATGTGATTGGTTATCATATAATACAGAAATAATGCATGCACAGTTTAATAAGAAATTAGTTCAATAAATCGATGCGATTTTCACTTTTGACACGAATAGGTCGGGTTGACATTACTGTCATCGGAGATAATATTGAGATAAATGGGATAAAACGGACCGTCAAAAAGGTCTAGAGAAGCACATCAGTAGAACCTTAACATTAATAAGTAATACTTACCAAAATTTCTCTAATTAAAGAACTATATAACTGAAATTTCACAAAGATAACGGTAAACATTTTGTTGATGGTGATCATCATGATGCTATTATCGATCCGTTGAATTCAGGGTCAACGGAATTTTTTGCGTTGCGTTTAAATCATTGAGGCCATCTATTTTTATTGCGGGTTCCACATATATAAATCGGAATATAAGAAAAAATGGAATGTTGTTAGCAGAATCAAAACAGAAATGATGAACATTGCAACATTTTCAGCAAAATATAAATAGGATGGAGGATCTGTGTATTCACATTATTTGTAAAACTCTCCTTATTCATGTGAAGCGTGTGCTTTACATCGAGGCTTGCTATGCTTATCATTGACGCCACAGTACTTCAACCAATCAGACAATGTTTATTTTGGGCATTTGACTTTTTTTTAACTCAGATTTTGGAATATTTTAATCGAAATTATAGAAAAATGGAATGTTGTTAGTACATATAAAATAGAAAATGATGAATACTTTTAGCTAAAGATAATTTGGATGGGGGTTCTGTGTATTCACATTATTTGCACAACTCTCCTTACTGATGCCATATTTTGGAATTTCCGTGACCTAAATGGTTCGCGAAAATTAATATTTTTATATATAGTATAGTAACTATCTTACCGTTTCATGCCACAAAGTGTGAGGACAAAGCCATTTTGTTTCTTTCAATGAGCATGCCCAATGTATCAATAGAATTACTCTTGCATTAAATACTGTATGATATATTTATAAACTTAATTTTTCCAATCAATAAAAGATAAGTAAATATTAATATTGTGTCTTATTCTGACGAACGGATTTACACAGTTTAAATCGCGGACATGTATCTGATGTGGTTGGATCTAAAAAAAATCATCTACATACTGAGTGGTTTCTTAGAGCCATTTATCACACCGTGAGAAAGAGACGGCTGATCAAACATATTTAATAACATTATAGTATACCACAAACTTGATTCAACTAAATAACATGTGTCTATAAGAGCGAGACATAAATGTGTATCATTAATGATTATACATAACTTGTATTTAGTTACCTGTTGGGTAATTTTAAAATTTCCCATTTTTTTGTCCAAATTCAGTCACCCATGCATAATACGACTGATGACTCGACATATACAGACTTTTAAAACAGTATATAATATAGTTTGCTTTAGTGTGTCTATGGAATATTTATTTTTGTAAATGGGTGAGTCATTTATATACATTGCTACTTACTTTATTTTCAAATGTTCTTACATTGGTTTATCATACATTTACGATAGATCATAACTTAGTGTGTCCTGTGGGTTTTGATACATGTATGTGATTGTAGTCTCGTTTAATTCTTCGTAAAGAACAAAATCAATATATTTGTACATCCTCCTTTTCTTTCATCGATATTAAACTCATATAGATAAGAAATAAGGAAAGTTGATAAGTTGGTAAACCAGACACAGGTCTTGTGATACGTTGTTTGTTTTTTTCTTTAGTGTATTGCTACTTTTTTTTAACAAGGAAACACACGACTGTAGTTAGTTGTGCCTTTTTAACATGTTCCTTAATCAAGGCGAAAATACTAAAGATAATAAAACCTGGGAAAAGTATCTAACAATATTAATATTTCCTAATTGAACTCATCAGTTGAAAGAGAACAAACAATGTCCAAGCAAAACACGACAAACGTCAAAAATGCAGTATACAAAAAAGGGCACAAGACATTTGGGCTATACCATATGCATGACGACGATATCATTTGGGCTAAACTATAAGCGTGACCACGGTATCACTTGGACTAAACCATAATTGTGACCAGTGTATCATGTGGGCTAAACCATAAGCGTGACCATGGTATCACTTGGGCTAAACCATAATAGTGACCATTGTAACCATAAGCGTAACCACGATATCATTTTGGCCTAAACCATAAACGTCACCACGATATCATGTGGGCAAAATCATAAGCGTCACCAGGGATCATTTGGTCTTAAACCATAAACATGACCAGGGTATCATTTGGGCTAAACCACAAGGGTCACCACGATATCATTTGGGCTAAACCATAATCGTGACCAGGGTATCATTTGGGCTAAACCATAAGGGTCAGCACGATATCATTTGGGCTAAACCATAATCGTGACCAGGGTATCATTTGGGCTCAACCATAAGTATACCGATTTTTCTTTTCTTTAAAAGCTTAACTTGTCATTATAATTTATATTCATTACAGTACTGCCAATGAAGTGAAAAAAAAATATAAAAATAAACAAATGAATGATTCGGGTAAGATGGTTCAATTTCGAATCGGTTTAGTGTTAAACCACAAAGAAAGGCTAGAATAAAATTCATCAATGTTAACATCGAACTAATAGGAGATGAGCAAATTTAGCAATATTAGTCAAAATAATCAGACAAGAAAGGTCGCGTACGTTTCTATATACATGGTGAGGGGTAGATCATTTATGTATAAGAACGTTTGAACCCCATGGCTGTCAAGAGATCAATTTCTATTTTACTTCGATAGGACTATGCCCATATATATTCAAATTAAAAGTTATGTTATAAAGTCACTATTTATTCAGGACTTTGATCAAGTTTGAAGTTCAATTATATATGCAACCGTACGGACTTTAACAATTAAAAAAACCAATACCTTATTATATTTGGCTATAAAAGGCTATAGATTTTAAAAGAAACCTTTTCAAAAGACAAATAAATAATATTAAATTGTATTAAGTAATATCACTTAGGCAAATGTCTACATTGTCGAGCTGCGGTTCATTAGTAATTTTAAAAATCAGTACTTGTATGTCAACATGAATATTGACCTAGAAAACAAGAGTATTTTTGTAGTTTGTTTCATATCATGATATTGTATTAAGTCACTGCCACGTTATATGATGGGATTAGTCTGCATTCACCATATATGAAGCTCCATAAAGGGAGGGGATGTCCCTCCTTAATCTACAGAGTTTAATCGTTTGAATCTCAACCAATTACCCCTTTAATGTAATTGTGGTTCTGTAAATACATGTTTTATTACATATGACTAGAAAAGGACAAATAGATATAGGAAGATTTGGTTTGAGTGCCAATGAGACAACTCTCAATCCAAGTAACAATTTATTTATAGATCTATAGGTACGGCCTTCAACTTGGAGCCTTGCGCACACCGAACAGCAAGCTATAGAGCCCCCTTAAAAAGAATTAAAAAAAGTAAAAGTATAAAACCATTCAAACGGGGAAACCAACAGTCTAATCAAGCTTGTATAATTTCCCCCACAATTGTGCAATGAAATAATCGGGAGTAATTTAGAAATTGTTAATACACTCTATAACTAAAATAATAATTTCACCAAAGTTGTAATATCATATTGATAAAAAAACGGAGATCAACTTAAAAAACTACTTAGTACAGAATTACAAATATTTTTTTTCTTCAGTTGCAGAACCTCAT
Source organism: Mytilus edulis (assembly GCA_019925275.1). Classification (NCBI taxonomy): domain Eukaryota; kingdom Metazoa; phylum Mollusca; class Bivalvia; order Mytilida; family Mytilidae; genus Mytilus; species Mytilus edulis. Next base: position 12,445,666 of record CM034352.1, read on the forward strand.
CGGTATAATTTGAACTAAAACAAATCCTAATCATGACCAAGAAAAAGAAACTAAACAATGACCCAATGAAAGGACAGGTAAATAAAGGAATGGACACGTCCAGTGTGTTCACGATCGAATCGAGTGCGTCCAATTGGCGCGAGTCAAGGGAAACACTCACAACAGATACACACACGCCAGTTCAAATGTCTCGAAGAAATTCTTTTTCGTCCGCAATGGAGAGTGGAAGTATATTTTCTGGCAGTATTGGTTCCGTGCCATCAAAGGCGAGTGCAGCATTATCTACGGACGCATTGTTATTGAAGCAGAAAACAGAAGATATTGAAGGACAATCTACTGAACGTGAATCGTGGGATAATAAAGTACAATATCTCTTAGCCGTCGTCGGGTTCGCTGTAGGACTTGGAAATGTCTGGAGATTTCCCTACCTAGCACAGAAAAACGGAGGAGGTAAGTCAGGCTACATGAATTGTCTATTAATTGATTTTTTTTAATATGGAAAAAAGAAGATATGTTATGATTGCCAATCATTGAGACAACTCTTCACAAAAAACTAAATGACACAGAAATTAACAACAATGAGCAAAACCAATGCCACAAGACTGGAACCACAAACTTTGATAGTGGTACTATTCCTCCCTTTTGGAGATCATAATCATTTTAAAACATGATAGTCCTATGGCCTCGGGAGCAATATTTTCTCTTTCTTTTTATTTTCTCATATGTGTATTTTCTTTTTTCTGTTTTTAATTGACCCTGTTACATCAATGCAAATTAAAACAACATTAAACTTAGCATAAAACGTTTCAAAAAGAAATAAAATGCAAAGTCATATATTATATGACTAATTTGATGGGTGTATATAACCTGTAAAATATATGCTTATTATCTTCTGATAGAAGTTACAAAGAAGGCGATATCACATAATGGTTTATAATAACCAGTTTTGGCAATCACTTTACAATGCTCATCATCTGAAAGGAAAATATATGACAAAGCAAATGTTTAGAGACCCCAAAAAGTATTATAAATCTTTCAAATAACACCCTTCATGTGTTCAACAGCAAGTTTTCAGTATCGTTTATATCTAATTTACTTATTGGTTGTGTTCAGTGATTTTATACAACACTGTCTAACTCAATTTGAAATTTTTCAATAACTTTTAAAATGAGCACACAGAAGAAAATACCAGTGTCATATTATGGTGAACTCTATGTCATAGAAGACATAGTTATGAAATATATGCCACTGAACCATCAACAATTTTACAGTTCACCATTTCTGTTTATTTTTTAGAAAGTTTACAATTTTGAAAATTATTAGTGATATTCATGCTTTCCAAGTTTAAAAAATGTAAGGTAATTTCAGACTAATACCTTTTTATTACAGGTGCTTTTCTTATTCCATACGTCATAATGTTAGCAATCGAAGGCATTCCTTTGTTTTACCTTGAACTTGCAGTAGGTCAAAGGTTACGGAAAGGAGCCATAGGAGCATGGAATGAAGTTAGTCCCTTTTTAGGCGGGATTGGAATAGCTTGCTGTTTTGTCTCGTTTTGGGTAGCGTTATACTATAACACTATTATTGCATGGTGTCTGTATTATTTAGTGCTGAGTTTTAGAGCTACCTTACCATGGGCAGCATGTCCAGATCCGGTACCAAAGGAGTGCAATGTAAGTATGGTACAGGTATACACTATTGTTAGAGGCCAGCTGAAGCTTGCATCCGGGTGCGTGATTTTCTAGCTGCGTTGGCGACCCATCGGTGGCCTTGAACTTTTTTCTTCTCTTCTGTCGGGTTGTTGTCTCCTTGACACATTCCCCGTTCCCGTATACTCTATCAAATGCATCATTTTCTTTTCGTTCCTGAATACAACTAGATTGACCTTACCCTGAGTGTACGACGGTGCTCCAGTGGCGGATCAAGGAAAAAAAAAGGGGAGTCCGAGTGTACGACGTGGTGCTCATAAAAATACAAACAAACTGAAGTAGATATTTGGAAACTAAATTGATTTTTAAGGTGCATTTACTATAAAAGGTGTAACTATTAATGGACAAATAAGTTCGTAAACAACAATTGCTTGATTGAGTTTTTAAATCGACTTCGCCCAGAATTTATATTAACTTACAATTATTGCGTCAAGATTAATAAATAGAAATCTATAATACTAAAATTACGAGGTCCAATTTATCAGCCGGCATCAGGTAAAAACGACATATCAAAGAATTCAACTTTATATATAGCTAATATAGGACAATTGTGTAGATTAAAAATTACACCACTCCAGACCCTTTTGTTTTCCACATAATTAATATTGCCAATAATTTACAAGTTCCGGGTCGAATCCGGTACCGATACCAAAAGTATATTAACCTGTTACCTATTACCTTATCTGTACGTTCCGCATCTAACAGGCGCACCACCAAATGGTGTATTTGATTTTACTATATACACGGGTCATAATCACAAAGTCGACACAACTTAATTCAATCATTGTCAAATTGTTCCCTATTGTAGTTTTTTAATTAGTAAAACTTTCTAAGATAACAATACGAATACTAAAAATTTGGACTAAGGCGTATAGGTACAGTTTTCAATTTGTTAGCGGGCATGACGCAAAACAGCGAATCAAAGATTTGAATTTTATTGGACAATGCTGTTGATTAAAAAATACTCAATTTCCAATAATTGAAAAGTTCCAGGTCGACGGGTTCAAACAGAAAGATTTGAAAGCAGAGAAAACTGTGTATCTTATAATCGGCACGACTTTATCAGATGACAATACCAATACTAAAATAAGGCTTACGCATAGTTATATACTTTAATTCAGTCACGGACCCGCGATATCACGGGTGTGTTCTAGTAAAACTTAATGTTGGATATACGAAACACAACAACCCACCATCTAAACAAATTGTATGGACTTGCATCAAATGAATTTAAAGCTGAAATTGCGATATGTAATGTTACAATAGGCTCCATGTAAATATCGCACAACTATTGTGTAATATCAACATCAGACCGATTTGTTTCCTTTAAGCATACTTTGTAGACCTCTATAAAAGGAACACAGAAGAACTAGCAAATTGAATGCACAACTTTACAAAAGTTCCAAACCGACTGTAAATTTAAACACCATTAAAAGGATCCAACTTTACAATTATTTAAACATAACAAAACATGTTTTTGACTTTGAACTAGCTTTCCGGAACTTCGGGTTCTCCTTGAGATTTTTTCAATAGTTTTATTGCAAATATCTTCTAGGAAGGGCATTAAAACCGGGAGCTTATCAAACCTGAAAAACCTTTCTTTTACGATTTTGCATTTACTCAAGTTTACTTAGTTGAACAGCACTATAGAAACACCGGAAATAACCTTAAACTATACCCTTTCTGTCACGTGACACACAAAGCGAACTTTACTGCTGTTCTTCATCTCAAAACCACAGTGGTTCCTTCAACATGAGACAAACGTTTACTATCTGAATTTCCAGACAAACCTGGCACCGGTTTAGGCGGAAGTCTAAGTGTAGATGCACAAGTTTTCAGGGTTTATGATATGGTTTACATTTTACATATATTTATGAACTGTTTCAGTTCTTTTCTGTGACTTTTTGTTCGTCAACTTTTGATTGAGACTTTAAAAGACCCGTCTTATTATTTTCTATTAATGAAATTTGACAAATTTATGTTGACCCTATAATTTCCGTTTTATAGATGAGCAGTCCGACAACTTATTTCTGGTACAGAAAGACTTTAGATATTTCGTCATCTGTAGAGGAAACTGGAAACCTGAACTGGTGGATATTGGTTTCGTTGTTCGTAGCTTGGCTTATTGTGTTCATGTGCATGATTAAAGGGATTGCATCTTCCGGTAAAGTAAGTTACTACAGAAAGACTGGACGATCATTTTAACTAATCAAATAGATATAGGAAGATGAGATATGAGTGATAATGAGACAACTCTCCATCCAAGTCACAATTTATAATGGCAAACCATCATTAATCAAGGTACGGTCTTCAACACGGAGCCTTGGCGCACAAGATTCATCGAACAACACGCTATAAAGGGCGCTGTAAAGGGCCCCGAAAATTACTACTGTAAAACCATTCAAACGGGAAAACCAACGGTCCTATCTGTATAAAAGAGACCATTCCTCTTCAGTATTTTCCATATGATGTTTTTTTTGTTAAATTGTAAACCTTTTCGAAAATTTCTTTCGTTTTATTGCTTAATTATTTTGGAAGTCTTATTTTACAAAGTAACTACCTTTGTTTTACTTTCAATGTTTCTTTTAATAGCCTAAAATGCATCAATCACGCATAATCCATCTCTAGCCAAGGGGGTAAATTGAAATTCACACGAATACGGAATTCATGGGGTCAAATTATTCACTTACAAGTGAATAATTCATCATCGATGTTTCTTAGCTGTTTCTTAGCTTATTTTGACAAAATTAAACTATACTGGCTGCAATAAGTGAATTATTACCAATATTCCACTTTCATTAATGGTCGAAAAAAAATATGTATCTCGTAGCTAGTGTCCCTTTAACTCAGCTTTACTATTTCATAGGTTGTGTATGTCACTGCAACATTTCCATATTTGGTGTTGATCATTTTCTTCTTCCGTGGAGTAACTTTAGAAGGATTTCAGCATGGCCTAGAATATTTCTTCGTACCGGATGTAAGTATTTACATAGATAAGTAAGTAAGTAAGTAAGTAATAAGTAAGTAATGACCTTATATCAGAGGGTGACTCAATTAGCAAACACTATAAAAAAAAATAATCAACCTTCAGATATTGCTGTACAGACGAAAGCATTACTTTAATTGTATTAGTATGTGTTTTGATTTACTATGCGTTCGTTCTTCTTGTTAATAAAATGTTAAGTAAAACAAAAAGAGACGGCATTTAACATTCTATGTTCATACGTAATAAATTGAATGTTAATATTCCGTCTAAACTCTGATTATAACAATGTTAATATGATTTTTATGCCCCATCTACGATATTATTCCCCACCTACGATAGTTTAAGTTTAAACATATTTTATTTGCTGAATTAAAGCAAAATGGATTAGACACAAGTAAATCATACTTATGAAGTCTTCTCCATAATACAATATAAAGTTACAATAATAGTATAATATAATGGACATGCATATAAAACAAACAGTTTATACAATATAATACTAGCTTTCATAGGTGAACAAAGAGGAGACAAAGTAAAAAAGGAAAAAGAAAGTTTGAAAAATCGTATACTTCTGTGACGATGACTTGTGGATTGATGGCAACGATGACGTCCTGTGTCAGCAATAATAACGCTCTATCAAGGCATAAGAAATCTGTTTGACCTTTTTATGTAATTCTGAACATGTTTGAAAATTTGAATATTTTGTTCGTTCGAAAGTTCCAAGTGTCCGCAAATTAATAGTTTTGTATCTAAAACAAAGTTTTCAGATAGCCAGTTAAGGTTATCGAATAAGTTTTTCCTACATAATGTGTATTTTGGGCAAACGAAAAAGTAATGGTAGACATCCTCAATATCGGACCCACAATGACAAGAGGGATCATTTATAATGTTAGCTCTAAATAGGTCATTGTTTAAGGATGAAGCGGAACATCGCAATTGCGTTAAAATTATATTTAATTTCCTTGGGCCGTACAAATAAAACGTTTCAATTTTACATACTAGACTATCGTTTTTTAATTCTTTCTTAAATTTAGAAATAGAGTCGACACTGCGAATTTTTGGATCAAGTTTATTCCATTCACGTATAGTAGAGGGAATAAACGATTCAGTAGTAAGGGAAAGTCTACAAAATGGAACAATAATATCTTGACCATTTCGCAACGGGTAGTTGGTTGTACTTTGTACACAAGGAGGTACAAGATTACATAGATATTCTGGTGCATGCTTTTGGTTTATGTTATAAAACATCTGTAATTTTCTTCTTCTTCTTCTTTCAAAAAGAGATTCCCAGCCAACCTCAGAATATAAAGTTTCAGTTTTTGTAAATATTGGTAGACCTGTTACTATTCTTGCGGCCTCCAATTGTAAATTTTCTAATTTATTTGAGTAGCCTATTCCACAATTATCCCACACTTCCGTGGCATATTCGAAAATGGGTCTAATAAAAACTAAGTATAGTTTTTCTAAATTATTTCGAGATAATCGATATTTAAGTTTACGTAAAACATTTAAGTGTTTCTTTACACTTGTAATTATACTTTCAATATGATTGTTCCATTTTGCGTCACTACTGAAATTAACTCCCAGGTGCTTATGAGATGTACTTAAAGGTATATTTTTACCATTTAAGGAAAAGCTGAGGTCTGGAGTCTCAATATTTGAAAAAATCATAATTTCGGTTTTATCTGGGTTGAATGACATAAGCCATTTAGAAGACCAAACATCCAGCTCTTTCAAGTCGCGATCAATAACAGATCTAATCTGTTCTCCATCGTTACCAGAATAGTTGAATGATGTGTCGTCAGCAAATAGCCGACACAGTGAAATAAGCTTATCAGCAATATCATTAATATATAAGACAAAGAGAAGAGGGCCCAGAACTGATCCCTGGGGGACACCAGCTGAGACATTACAGAAGGAAGAAGACGAGTTATTTAATACTACTCTCTGTTTTCTGTCGTGTAGATAATCCTGAAACCAATTCAATACGTTTCCGTCAACACCATAAGCTTTCATTTTATATATAAGACCCCTATGCCAAACTTTGTCAAAAGCTTTAGAGAAGTCACAGAATACAAAACAATTTATATCTTTTTTTTCCAAGGAGTTTAATATGCAATTATATATTTCTAAGAGTTGATGAACAGTTGAATTTTTAGGGAGGAATCCTGATTGATACTCATAAATTAATTTATTAGCTTTTAAATGATTGTATAAGTGCTTAAACACTACTCTTTCCATAACTTTTCCTACACAACTAATTAAGGATATCGGTCTATAATTTGATGGCAAAGATGAATCTCCCTTTTTGAAAATGGGTATCAGATTTGCTATCTTCCAGCTAGTTGGGTATATTCCCTCTCTTAAGGATTTATTAAATATAATATGGAGTGGAACTGCTACCTTTTCTGGACACAGCTTTAGCATCTTATGACTGATCACATCAGGACCAGATGCTTTGTTTGGATCTAATATCTGAATAATATCTATTATTTCATTTATATTTACTTGAATATCTGAAAACTTACTATTAGTTTTTGTATTTTTTTTTTTTTTTTTTTTTTTACGATAGTAGAGGGGCATTATGTTTTCTGGTCTGTACGTCCGTTCGTCTGTCCGTCCGTCTGTCTGTCTGTGCGTCCGTTCTACTTCAGGTGAAAGTTTTTGGTCCAGGTAGTTTTTGATGAAGTTGAAGTTCAATCAACTTTAAACTTAGTACACATGTTACCCATGATATGATATTTTCTAATTTTAATGCCAAATTAAAGTTTTGACCCCAATTTCACGGTCCACTGAACATAGAAAATTATAGTGAAAAGTTCAGGTTAAAGTTTTTGGTCAAGGTAGTTTTTGATGAAGTTGAAGTCCAATCAAATTGAAACTTAGTACACATGTTCCCCATGATATAATCTTTCTAATTTAAATGACAAATTAAAGTTTTGACCCCAATTTCACGGTCCACTGAACATGGAAAATAACAGTGCGAGTGGGCATCCGTGTACTATGGACACATTCTTGTTTTTACTTCAAACAAGGTAATAAAAATACAATACAGTTCTTATATTTATATTCAAAATTTATTTTTGTGAACTTGATCAAATCAAATATTTTATTGAATGAAGGACATATAACACTTGTAATTTTGCGTCATTTATGTGTACAACATATACAACATGACAAATACAGACGTTAAATTTTTACATAAAACATGTTAACCTTGATAGATAAAACAAATCCGTTCAGTATATTGTTGTACATACATGTATGTCTATTGTTTTTTAGGGTATATGTCGCCTCTCTTTAGGAACTTTATACATTATGTACGAATTCCCCAAAAGGTGTAAATCTTTCAATTGGAGACCATTTTAAAATGCGGAGAGGCAACGATATATTTTACTTTAAAGAGGACGATAATATTATGATTGTGAGCAACTATAATTCAATGTGGCCCTTTTTACTTCATTCGTCTATGGTTTCACCACTCAACTACCCCTTTAATATTCTAAAATACGCCACGGAATAATGTTCATTTAAAAACATTAAATAACCATTATGCTGAGTATCTGTTCAAATACGTATGCATCAGAACTTTCTACGTTTTAGAAACAATTTTACATGCATCGTTTTCCTCATTTATTGCAGTTTTCTAGATTAGCAGATCCACAAGTATGGTTAGAAGCAGCAACACAAATTTTCTTCTCTTTAGGATTAGCCTTTGGTGGACTGATCGCTTTCTCCTCCTATATGCCAGTCAGAAACAACTGTTATGTTGACGCCATCTTGGTTTCTGTTATTAACTGCGGAACATCTGTTTTTGCTGGAATCGTCATATTTTCCATATTAGGTAATTATAATCTGCATTGCATCTGTTTTTGCTGCAATCGTCATTTTTTTTTAAATGTTGTTATTAACCGGTAATCATCTGATTTTGTTTTGTCTCTTTGTTCCCCATTTCCATTTTCCATTTTATATCTTTTTTATCAAGTAGTTTTAATAAACATCACTGCAGGATTTGTTCAAGGATTTGTAAAGTAAATCCTCGGGTTTTCCAAATATGTGTAATTAAAAAAAATATACGGTAGGACATTGACTATCAAAACCAAAATTTCGTAGGAAGTAATTATGGAACATTTAGTTACAAAGTTGAGTATACTAGTTTAACACTGTCCGTCCGGAAAATAGCTTCCGTAATTTGGCAAGCTTCTTCTACCGTGTGATGCATTTAAACGTTCATAATTCATTAATCTCATTTAAACCGAAATTTGAAATCATTGTGATGTTTTGATTATTGAAAACCCAGAGAAACTTTCATGAAATCGCAATAATCAGTAACCTTGCAAGTGTGTCAACTGTTCAAGAATCTTAACACTAAATGGACACATACAGTGGAAATTAGCCTTACTCCTTTTAGTATAATATTATTGTTTTATTGTTTGATATAGGTTTTAAGGCTAACAACTCGTACAACGATTGCTTAGCAACAAAGAATAGCCAGCTGATAAGCCTGTTTAACACAACAGACCTTACAGTACCAAAAGCCGGAACACAAACAACATTTACCCAGTTCGAACCATCTATTCAACGATGGATACAAAGACAAGGGATAATGCCTGAACTTCCAGTCTGTGATTTGCAAGCAGAGCTTCAAAAGGTAAAACTAACTATTTTGTGTTTAGACGTCAGCGGAACACGCATTCGGCGGCGAAATTTTGTCGCTGTGTTTAAGACCCATTGGTGGCCTTTGACTGTTTTCTGCACTTTAGTCGGGTTGTTGTCTAACACATTCCCCATTTTCATTTTCATTTTTTTTTGCTTCTCCTTCCTCTGTATGTAAATAGGCATTTGTCATAGTTTTTGGTTAACAGTTATGCTTACTGCTATAACGGCGATATCTAACACACATGTTAATTATTATTATTATAAAGAAAAACATAGAACAATGCATTTAATAATAGAAACAAATACAAGCGAGGACTGCATGTAGAAAATCTTTATTTTTCCTTTCACTTTTAAGATGTTAGATGCTATGGCGTTTCAGGAATTTTGTATATATTTTACAGCATGGTATGAAATGCAAAAGGTATTTTGCTAAGTTGTCTTTAACATTCCCGCATTTTTTTATAAACTGTATATATTATCTTTTCAGTCGGGTTCAGGAACAGGACTTGCCTTTATTGCATTTACAGAAGCCATAAACCAATTCCCAGCAGCACCATTTTGGTCGATCTTGTTCTTCCTGATGTTACTGACACTTGGGTTAGACAGTATGTTTGGTACACTAGAGGGCGTGGTGACCTCTATAATGGACATGAACCTCATAACAAACTTGAGAAAAGATGTATTAGCAGGTAATTAGATTTGCCGTTTAGAATCACGACAAGTATTACTAGATCTCCATGTAATTTATTGTTAACTTACACCATTATCATTGGAGATGTTAAAACAAACAAGACTGAATATTAAACGTGTCATAATACTAATTGCACAAAATAATTTTATTGACAGGTTTCTAAATTTATTCGATTTATTCAACTCTTTAACATTCGTGTTTTGTTTGGCCTTCCAACAGTGCTGATTCGATTGAAGACATTATATTTCAGATCTACTATGTGCTGTTTCCCTATACTATTGTTATTTAGTGAACAACTATTTCGTGTGTTATATTTCAGGTGTACTATGTGCTGTTTCCCTTCTGATGTCCTTTGGTTTTGCCACACAGAATGGACCATACATTTTTGTTCTTTTTGATGAATTTAGTGGCAATATTCCATTATTAGTTATTGCATTTTTCGAAGTCATTGGAATAAGTTACTTTTATGGACTTAAACGGTATGGTATGATTTATTGCTTGAAGTGTCGAATCTGCATTTAGATTGTTAAGGGTTGTCAATTACTCAGTAAATAGTAGAACTTGAAAATATACGACACCGGCTTATGATATGGCAAATGCCGTCGGAATTACAAGCATGCAGGTCATTATTTCGAGTTTCTGCACATTCTTTTGAACAAGATTCATAAGTCTTCATCAAACTTAGCTTTGTTATACCCCATATAATGAGTTAAGGGTCTGGAGGTCAAAAATTAAGGTCAAAGCGGCCATTGACAGGTTAAAATTTGTGTAAATGTTTGGTTTCGGATGTTGTCTTTTGAACCATAATTTCGACTTCTATCTAACAAGATGCAACGATGCCCCATTACGTGAGTTTAACGATGCCCCATTACGTGAGTTTAACGATGCCCCATTACGTCAGTTGAACGATGCCCCATTACGTGAGTTTAACGATGCCCCATTTCGTCGGTTTAACGATGCCCCATTACGTGAGTTAAACGATGCCCCATTACGTCAGTTTAACGATGCCCCATTACGTCAGGGTTAGTTCAATATCGTAGCAGCTACGTAGCCACTACGTAGCAGCTATCAATATCTATGTAACAACTAGTATTTAGCTACACGTTCAATAGTCAAAATCTACGTAGCGCTACGTAGCAGCTACGATATTGAACGCAGCCCAGTTGTTGATTTTGGTGTCAACCTATCAAAATTCAAGGTCACAGCAGTTATTTATAGACAGAAATTTTGTTAAAAGAATAAGCATTAATAGACTAAAATAAATAAGATATATTTGTGTGTTTGATAATATCTTTAAACCCTATGTCCAACTTTTACCAAACTTGTCTTGGTAAAACTTCATGAGGTGGAGAATCATAAACTAGATCTTCACAGCTTCTTATTTTTAAGTTATATTATATTGCAAAGTCATATAATGATATAGGAAGATAGAACGAAACACTGAAATGCAGACCCTGATAATTTTGTTTACATACCACATCTTCTTTTTATAATGATACGTCTTTTTGAAAAAGATGAATCATGTATTCTTAATTCTTTCATAATTATAACCGATTTCATTTTAGATTTGGAGATGATATATCTTTAATGATTGGATACAGACCAAATTATTACTGGTTGATTATGTGGAAATATGTATCACCTTTAGCAATCATCGTCATATTCTTAGCGAGTGTGATAAAAATGGCAGTTACCGGTACAACATACGATGCTTGGGATTCTACAACGGTAAGTGAATAAAGATTTAAATTACATTTGCTCACATTACCAGAAGGCCATTTTGGCCGAAGTATTTAAGTAGTCATCGACAAATTATCATTATCCTAAAAACTGAGGTTGTTACTTTGAACCCCACTCGAGGTAGGTGCATTTATCTATCTTATCTATGACTGTTATTTTTTCCTGCCAAAAGTCGGTTGAGGTTCCCCTTAAATACCACGGCTTTCTCAGCCAACAAATAAAGGCAACAGTAGTATGCCCTGTTCGAAAGTCGTAAATAGATTGAAAGAAAACTAATCCGGGTTACAAACTTAAACCGAGGGAAACACATCAACTATAAGAGGAAAACAACGAATTAACAGAAACACTGAAATGTAACAAAAACAAACGACAATGCAACACACACAAAAACGAACTATAAGATAACAATTGCTATATTCTCGACTTGGTACAGGACATTGTAAGAAAAAATGGTGGGTTGTACCTGGTTTCGCGGCTAGCCAAAAAACTTATCTCAACGATATAACCAAGAGTACTGTAACACCAAAAATCAATCAATCAATCAATCAATCAATCAATCCAAGTAGGTACCAGAAATTCCAAGTAAATTTACAAGTAGAGGTAATCCTTTTGGGACAAATCAATTTAAGAATATACAATTATACATACACGTGAACCTCCCGATTGGCGTTCAATAATTCCGTTTTCGGCTGTCTCAATATTTCTTGGCAGCATCAATATTGTTTAGCTTGTGATGAGGTCACGCACACGAGACATATCCAAAATGAATATTAACTCGGAAGTGGGCCAAGTGTTCAAATTAACAATATTTTGAATAGTATTGATACTTTGGGAGGGATTAATTCTTTTGCTTGGGGTACATGTAAATGACTTGAATAATATCAACAATTTAACCAGGACACGAGAATACAATTGAAAATGTTAAATTACTTAACATAATTTAAAAAGTGTTTGTTATCATATTGTAATTCCAGGCAACAACGACAGCTTTATCATGGCCGGGAGGACATAAATTTGTTGCAGCATTTTTAATTCTTACTGCAGTTCTTTGGATACCAGGTGTAGCTTTAGTAAAGTATTTTCGGTTGATAAAATGGGAACCTGAAACACCAGCTTATTTTCCTGAAGAAGAACTGAAAATAGAAAAGGAACTTAAAATATATGAGCCTTCAGATATGGAAAGAAAATTCCTCTACTGGAGAGAGGTTTTGGATTGATGATAACCCCAAACGTAGTCTCCTATTTAATTTAAAAATGTGATCTCATATTGCAGCATTTTAACATTTTGAAGTATGTATTCAGAATCTTCATATTAAAGAGGACATTAATTTTAATTGCAGTAATGCAATCAGGATTTTATACGTAGATTTTTTTTTATATGTGTGATAGTGCTGATGAAAGATTTTATACATGGAGTTTTATATATGTCTGAGCAAGTACAGTGTTGAAAGATTGGATATTGTAAATAGAAGAAATAGATAATACATTTCATGTCAATCATGTAATCCGGTGCTTTTAGGATTCATGTAATTTATATTTTACTTGTAACATTCTGATTTTAGTGCAATAAAACTTATTTTTATTTTGTACAATTATTTGTTGTGATATTAGATAAAAAAATAAATCAATGGATTACATAAAACCACATATATAAGACTACCTTTATTATATAGCTGCAAGTTTACCTCCATTGCGTATGAATAATCTAAAAAGTGTTGAAATACACTTAGGTTGTTCTAAAAAAATCATTAAAATTGAGAGGGAATCATTCAAATTTCACCATGTTTGTAACATCACTATATGTTTATAAAGCTAAAGAAACAGTACACCTAATGCCAACTGAAGAATTGCATATACAAATGAAAAAGATAGACACGTTAGCGGCATAGGATAACAAGATTCTGGCTACACCGGCTGAAAAAAAATGTTTAAGATAATGGCAGGGAGTCATTAGTAAACTTCAGTGCATCTTACTTGCATATCTTATCTTTGTAATAAGCAAACTGTTTCTTTTTGAAAACACTTTTTACTTTTAAAACGTTTTATAAACAGTCCCCTCATAAAAAAAAAATCAAAAGATAGCTTAAGCTGTCGTACTATAATTATTTAAGTGTGAACTGTATTTTGCAAATTATATTACATATAAGTACACGTGTTTTACATTTACAAGACATTTTAAGAACACGTAACTTTTAAACTTTAGCCTCCTTTCAAATTGTGAACATGTTTATATAAAGTTGAGTCAAACCCTCATCTAAAGTGGAATAGCTCCCATAGAGACTGGAGGATTATACGGATGCAGAACAGAGCAGGAAAAATAGTACTGAATTGACTTTAATACGTCAACATATCAATACCCTTTGGTCTATCACACTTTAGATGGACTGTCATTCACGACATCACAATGGGCGAAAACTCCTCCAAATGTTCATAAAATGTTTGATTTGAACCTAGCAATTTGTGCGTTTTAATTTATTTATGATTTATAATGATTAACAAAATATGCCGTATGGTATCCCAAAGTAATAGCGTATGCTACCATTTGTATGATAAAAAGCATTGTGTGTTATTTATTTTTGACGATTTTTCAATTTTAACAGATGAATGCTAGGATACAGGATTGAAAAATAAAAAAGTTTTGATAGAATTAATTTCAGAGAATGATAATTAAAAAAATATCAAGTGGTTCTTTTCTACATTTTATTAATACCACTACGCTTGTTAACAGTTTCGCAGTATTTATGAAGACACTCTTTCACTGCGGACAGAACTTTAATTTTGTCAATGTTATGAAGAATTCTTTGGTCGAAAATATAGATGAAGCGGTAATGTACCGTTGTTTGAAGTAGACCATTTTAACAAATTGCATTTTTTTTTCAACTTTGTTTAGCTTTTTAACTACTTTGATCTGAGCGTCTGACGTAACAAATTATAAGACTGGTACCTTTTATATAAATCATTTCAAGTGTATTGCGGTATGGAAAAAACACGATTTAGTAAATCAAAATATGCATTGTGGATGACGGAAAAGGAACACAAGAAAACGTGTCAAAGATAAGTAGTAATTTCACCTTTTAAAATTTGATATATAATGAGGATGTTATCGACACCTTTTAAAATCAAAAGTAAATAAAGTTATGTTTATAAAAATAGGTTATCAGCTAACACCAAACAACGATAATTGATATGTTGGAGACTAATGCTAAAAAAACGTATTAATACAGATCAACCTGTCACATTTGGCAAACTTGTATTACCAAAGTTTTAAGTTCTTCCGAATACGGAAAACACAAGTATAAAGTTTACAAATTCAGAAGAAATTCATCCATTGGTTGTATGCAGATTAAGTGAGACTCGAAACACAAATTTAACTGACAATGCAGTCAAGTTTTATTTATGCATACTAAAGACCAGGAAGGTACGTAACACTATTTCAAGGACCGTGATAATTATAAATGTCAGATATTTACCTCATATATATCACGAAGGGTTTTGCTAATTGGCAACAGTTGCATACATCCTCAATGAAAATGTATATAAAGATGCCTTTGTTCTGTCAAATGATATTCCTTACTAACCACAATGAAAGTTTTAGCTTTTGTATCGGTGATTTTATTTGACTTTGCTATCGGTATTCCATTAAACATGTTTTATCCATATGGTCATTCCACTGGTGACTCTCGGCTACCTATAATGGACGATGGTAGTTCTAGTGAAATTTACATTAGTACAGCATTTCCTTACTTCGGTCATCATCACAGATCACTTTTCGTAAGTTATTATATAAGAGTGACCGACAACGTTTTGTACGTATCCTGCCAGGTTTATTTTCGTAATTTTCGGTTTAATGATTTTCATTTTTTTTTATAGTTATTAAAGGTACCAGGATTATAATTTAGTACGCGTTTCGTTTACATAAGACTCATCAGTGACGCTCAGACGTTCATATTAAAATATTATAAAGCCAAACAAGTACAAAGTTCAAGAGCATTGAGGATAAAAAATTCCGAAAAATTGTGCGAAATACGGCTAAGGTTAACATTTTATGCCTGGGATAAGAAAATCATATTTGACGCTTTGGGTTTTCTATCCCTAGGTATGGATCACACTTTCCGACTTATTGAAAACGTTTTGATTACAAATAAAGGCAACAGTAGTATACCCTGTTCAAAACTCATAAATCCATGGACAAAAAACAAAATCGGGGTAACAAACTAAAACCGAGGGAAACGCATTAAATATAAGAGGAGAACAACGATATAACACTAAAATGTAACACACACAGAAACGGACCGAGCATCAGACAAAATCCCACGAGAATATCAAATATAACATCAAAACCAAATACATGAATTTGGGATAGACAAGTACCGTGACACGTCTTATCGCAATGTGAATTTACACTCAAAAATAAGAGAAAACAAACGACGCAACGTTAAAATGTAACACACACAGAAACGAACTATAATATAACAATGGCCATATTCCTGACTTGGTACAGGACATTTTTAAAGGAAAAAATTGTGGGTTGAACCTGGTTTTGGGGCATGCCAAACCTCGCACTTTTATGGCCATGTGAAATATAACATCAAAATGACAACACAACACCACAGGACTACAATA
This sequence comes from Mytilus edulis, assembly GCA_019925275.1. Taxonomy (NCBI): domain Eukaryota; kingdom Metazoa; phylum Mollusca; class Bivalvia; order Mytilida; family Mytilidae; genus Mytilus; species Mytilus edulis. The sequence continues at coordinate 12,462,074 of CM034352.1, forward strand.
TAAATAAATTGGAGAAAACAATTGACAAAGAACCATACGAACAACAGCCAACGAGAGGCAACAAGTTCAAAATTTTAATACGCCAGAAAAATGATTATAAATGCATTTCAACTTATACACATTTTACTTAGCGTTATAAGCCTGGTGTCTTTGATGAGTTTTAAGTGACCGATTTTGCAACGGTAAGTCATATTTGACAGTAAACATTTAAAGTACAAACTTTGAATAGATATAGGGGCGTTTAAGATTAATGGCTCAGGTCACATTTCAGACAACCAGAGATTAAGCACGATGCGTATGTTTTGAAAGCAGAATTACGGCCAACCAATAGACAATAGAAAAATATATGTATGACAGATAATACTAAAGGCTTTACGGATTAATTTATTGTGTATTTATATATCTAATATAATCATAAATATCCCCATTTCCTCGTATATTATTTATGAACTTTAAACCATTATAGGTGAACTCCAATGGCGATTTAACTTTTCTGTCAGCTTTAAGTACATATTCCCCAGCTGCATTTCCATATCAACAAAATACAAAAATCATAGCAGCGTACTGGGGCGATGTTGATACCCATAATGGCGGTGATATTTGGTACAGGGAAACCCACGATCCTGTTTTACTTCGTCGGGCATCAACAGAAATACAATCTGTTTTTCCTGAACAGTCACAGTTTAACGCCAACTGGATATTCATATCAACTTGGAGCAACGTTGCATTCTTTGGTGCAGACGAACGCGGAAAACACAAGGTACGATTGAAAAAATAATTTATCATGTTATTATTTTAGGTAAACAATTAATTTTACAATGGAGATGCAGAGTTATACAGATACTTTGAAATGTAGTATTTTCGCCTGATATTTATGAACAATTGTCTTCTTAAGTGAAGTAATAATTTTAATAGTAGAAGTGGAAATCTGGACAAGAGGTAAAACATTTAAATTTGTAAAAAAAGGTATTCCTGATACTAAAAGTTGCACTCGTTTTTACTTGAACTGTTCCGTTGATAAAATGCGTTTGCTTTTTTTTCGGTTTATAGAGACTTCCACTTTTTGAATATGCCTTGGAGTTCGATTTCTTTTGTTAAATATTTTTAATTTCGTTTTATAATTTGTTTATAATAGAAATATATAATGGTATTAAAATGCTAAATAGACAAAGATAAATTTATATGCAATGTTCTTTGATTTGAAATGCAAAGGGAATCGAATAACAGTCAACCGACCCAAAAACCAAATAGATTAAGACAAATGAGAATTGGATTATGCACTACAAACATTTGAGATTTATTTTTGCGTGGTGCTTCTGCTCATTTTCGCCATGTCATGAACTATGCAAACTTATCATTGAAACAAAATAATATTGTAACATCAATAAGTTTGCTATTCATAGAGCGTCACATCTTTTTCAAGACTCATGATATATAAATGTACCAAGTCAAAAATATTATAGTTGTTATTTTGCCATTTGATTAGAGACTTTCCATTTGAATTTTCCTCTGAGTTCAGTATTTTTGTGATTTTACTTTTTTATATGAGATCTTAGTTCAAATTTACACATTTACGAAGAAATAACTTGCTTTTGTACTACCTAATTTATACTGACTGTAACTGTCATTTGCTATCAAACAGTATATTATTATATTTTCAGCGATGTACATTCCAATGTGTTTTGGTGACTGATGGAATACATTCATTCGTTATGTTGAATTATTACAAGATGCAATGGACAACTGGTCGTTCAAATGGTGGAGACATTTCAACAGGGCTAGGAGGGACACCTGCTCAGGTACAAAAAATGAAATAGAGCCGATCAAACAAAAACTGTTATTAAAGGCATTCTTTGAAATTTTGTACAATCTCAAATTAAAAAATGGAAATAAATACAAGGAGTATGAATAGAATATTTAACAAAAGTAGTAAATCCGAAAAATAATGTCTAATAGAATAATTTGTGTTTAGCTTCCTCTAAGACAACTAACCATCATGTTCAAAATGAGACTCATTTAAAGTCCCCTTCTGGTCTTTAACGATCAGCAATGCCCATACTGCATAGAAAGCCACAAAGACCAAACATAAAAGCTAATGGGGAAATTTATGATAAAACAAAAAACATGACAAACAAATACCAACGACATCCACTGACATGTACTAAAACAGAAAGAAAGGAAATGATAGAATCAGTAATACCAGAATGATATGATAGCTCTTATCATAATAAATCTTTTCACATATGAGTTAATTGAAAAGTACAAAATCATTTTTCATATTTTGATAGGTAGGTTTTGATGCTGGTGACGGCCAACATTATTATGCTGTACAAGGATCTAGAACATCTGATATTATAAATATTCCTCAGAAATCCAATATTGGAGTTGCAGGAAAGTTTATATTTCGTGTTGATTTGACTGCAGTAGAACAAGCTACAAGTAAGTTTGGAAAGATTTTAATTCAAAATTATTATCTATCTTCAATTGTATGATCATTCCTTCCCCTTATCTTTTAAATTTTTATTCTTTGTATCCGAAATCTATTTGATTCATTTGTGATGTCTGTTGAGTTTCTTGTCTAGAAACAACCTCCAATAAAAATGAACTATAAATCAAAAAGTAAGTCATTGCTTACTATATAGTTTTTTTGTGTTGATTTTGTTTTATTGATATTGAGTATTCTTTTTGATAGCTTTTATATTTGATAGAGTGAAGTTGAATAGAGCATAACGTCCATTTTAGCTAAACAACCCAAAATGTTTTATGTAACTTTAGACCTATTTTCATAATTTCCACAATAAAGAGGAAAACAAAGAAAGATAAGACAGGGCAACTGAAATGATGACCCACCTAGATTTTATAAATAATCGAAAATATTTTGTCAGTATTTCACTTAGAGATCTTTTAAAGAATGTAATAATCCTATTTCATTTACAAAGTGATCAATGAATGTGATAACCAGATATGTCAGAATGATGGGACTTGTGAAGATTTAGATGGATTATCGAGATGGCGCTGTAACTGTCTGCCTGGGTTTACTGGTATACATTGTGAAACTGGTAAATATGAGAAACAAAAGATTGATCAACGCACCACATAATTTACAAAATTGTTAGAAGAGTTACTTTTGGCAAATAAAGCTTAAAGGCTAAACTGACTGCAATAGATAACACAATAAATGCACCCAAAGCCTTAATATGCTATATTGTCATATATAGAAGTAGACCTTTTGTTCCAAACTGATTTTTCGATACTATACATTGTAATTTCCCCAAAAGCAGAACTGATTCACTGCGAATAAGTCATTACTTGAGTAATATGACAATGATCTGTCATTTTTGAAGTACAAATAATTTTAGCTTTGTTATTTAATTTGGTTAGAAGTACGTTGGGAGTCGAGGAAACATTATGATTTACAAAATATAGATGAAATCTGTAATAAATGATGGAATAAAATAAAAATGAGGAGACGATGTATAATTGACTATAAAGTTTTCTTGATTTCATAGATGTTTATTGCAGTATTTCTGAAACTCGATAATTGGATATTGAAATTTAAGTAAAATATCACGTATCAAGAAAAGTATTTTCGGGTATATAAGCATATAAAGTATAATTTTCATTTATTCCTCTGAGACTACGAGACTCAATTTACGCTGCACTTTTTATTCCAGACATTAATGAATGTGCAAGCACGCCTTGTCAACATCATGGAAAATGTTTGGATTTGTTGAATGCGTACAGATGTCATTGCAGAAAAGGATTTGCTGGAAACAGTTGTCAGATAGGTTAGTAAATCATGTGTTGAAAATGGTCTTGTTTGTGCATTCATACACATGGATTATTATATCTTTTTATCATTCAAGTCCAGCATGCATTCATCTGTTCATAAAGTATACTGCAGATAATTATGTATCTCATATACGTATCAAATGGACTTACTTAAAAAAACAAGTGTTTTAGGCAGGTTATTCAAATTCGTTTGATGTGTTTCATGCGTTTCAGCTTTTGATTTTGCCTTTTGATTAGGGACGTTTTCAATTTCCACGGAGTTCAGTATTATTGTGATTTTACTTTTCGCATATTTGATACTTAGAAATGACACAAACATTGACAAACTTATTTTTTGTGTTTTATCTTTTTTATGAGAATTCATTCATAGAGGTTCATTTTGCTTCGATTACGTGATTAAAGTTTGATAGAAATGATGAAATATTTTTGATATCCTTAAAAAATCAACTTCAATTTCCCCCTTATTTCGAATTCCTGAAAGAGGGACGAAAGATACCAAAGGGACAGTCAAACTCATAAATCTAAAACAAACTGACAACGCCATGGCTAAAACTGAAAAAGACAAACAAACAACAGCACACACGACACAACATAGAAAACTAAAGAATAAACAACACGAACCCCACCAAAAAACTAGGGGTTTTATGCAAGCACGGGAATATAGTATCAATTGGGAGATATATACCCCGTATGCAGGTGCTGCTGGAATGTTGCTACTTAGAAATGGAAAGTTCACAATTGGAAAGCTGAAATCATCTCTTTTGTCGTAAAGTTTTGTTTTCAACCGACCCTCATTGTCAATTTCTAGATGCAAGTCAAGATATGAGGCCGACTTAACTGTATCTGTAGTATCCTTTATCTCTAGCTCGATGAATTCAACCATCGTTTTGATAAGATTCTCCACAAGAGTTTATTTGACTTCTCATTTGTTAGCATTCATTCTTAATACAAAATTTATAGACTCAAAATGTAAAGACAAAAAATACCATACTCTCTCTTATTAGGGACAAATAGTTATCAAAAGTACCAGGATTATACTTTATTTCGCCAGACGCGCGTTTCGTCTACGTGAGACTCATCGGTGACGCTCAAATCGAAATATTTATAAAGCCAAACAAGTGCAAAGTTGAAGAGCATTGAGGATCAAAAATTCCCAAAAGTTGTGCCAAATACGGCTAAGATAATCTATGGCTGGAATAAGAAAATCCTTAGTTTTTTTTCGAAAAATTCAAAGTTTTGTAACAGGAAATTTATAAAAATTACCACATGATTGATATTTATGTCAACACCGAAATGTTGACTACTGGGCTGGTGATACCCTCGGGGACGAAACGTCCACCAGCAGTGGCATCGAACCAGTGGTTTGAATAGTTATCAAAAGTACCAAGATTATAATTTATTACGCCAGACGCGCGTTTCGTCTACATAAGACGCATCAGTGACGAATCGAAATATTTATTAAGCCAAACAAGTACAAAGTTGAAGAGCATTGAGGATCAAAAATTCCAAAAAGATGTGCCAAATACGGCTAAGGTAATCTATGCCTGGAATAAGGAAATCCTTAGTTTTTTTTCGAAAAAATCAAAGTTTTGTAAACAGGAAATTTATAAAAATGACCACTTGATTGATATTCATGTCAACACCGAAATGTTGACTACTGGGCTTGTGATACCCTCGGGGACGAAACGTCCACCAGAAGGGGCATCGACCCAGTGGTTTAAATAGTCATCAAAAGTACCAGGATTATAATTTATTACGCCAGACGCGCGTTTCGACTATATAAGACTCATCGATGACGCTCAAATCGAAATATTTATAAAGCCAAACAAGTACAAAATTTAGGAGCATTGAGGATAAAAAATTCCAAAAAGTTGTGCCAAATACGGCTAAGGTAATCTATGCCTGGAATAAGAAAATCCTTAGTTTTTCGAAAAATTCAAAGTTTTGTAAACAGGTAATTTATAAAAATGACCACATGATTGATATTCATGTCAACACCGAAATGAAGACTACTGGGCTGGTGATACCCTCGGGGACGAAACGTAAATAATCGTTTTTGTATTCAATGAGTTAACATAAGAATCATGTTTTCTTCCTGAAATAATGCCCAAAACTATTTTGTTCTTTGTATTTTCATTGTAGACATAAATGAATGTGGAAGCAATCCATGTATGCATGGAGCAATATGTAGAGATATGGAGAATTCTTACGTGTGCGACTGTCAATCTGGATATGTAGGAAATAACTGTCAAATAGGTAAAAAGTTAAAAGTAAAAAGACAATATCAATCAAAACCAATGAGTAAACAGAGACTCACAAAACACAGGACATTTGAATCAACAGTTACAAAAAATAATTAAGAAACAACACGAACTTCACTAAAAACCGGGAGTGAAATCGGGTGCTCCGGAAGGGTAAGCATACAGCATTCCAAGGAAAATTAAAAATGAAAAGTCCCTTATCAAATGGCAAAATCAAATCAAAACGAATCGAGAACCACTGTCATTTTCCTGACTTGGTACAGACATTTCCTTATGTAAAAAATGGCGAATTAAACCCGTTTTTAAGTTAGTTAGCTAGTCTTGTGGACTATTATTTGTCTGTTTTTTTCTTGTTTAGCCATGGCATTGTCAGTTGATTTTCGATCTATTTGTTCAACTGTCTTTATGGTATCTTTCGCCACTTTTTTTTTTAAAAAGACCACCATGTATTATTTTGAAATTGATACGGATATTACTCAACAGTTCCGTTTTTTTTCTGATTTAATATTTCAGAAAAATGATCTGCAAGCTCTTGAACATCAAATGAGTTCGGGTTATGCATATCCCGTATGCAGGTGTAGTTGATATATTGCTACCAAGGTGGGGGAAATTGATCATTAAAAAAATCGTCTCGTGAGTTAAAGATTTTGGCACTAAGATGACTGTTTATGTCAAATTTGAGATATAAGTCTAAAAATGTGGAAAAAGGCGTTTGATTCAATTTCTTGGAGTTTTATTGAAAGTGTATTAGACTTTTTAGTTTTGGACCTTCTATTAAACATTGGAACACTACTTTTTATACCAAAATTGCCATCTCTCAGATTTTTTTGAGATTCAGTGGCGAACAATGGGATCACCTGTCATCTTATAATATTTTTCTATGTGCAGAAATACTTGGTATACGAAATCATGACAAAGTTAAAAGAATCACTATAGATGACCTAGAGTATCACATTTCACAATATGCAGATGATACATTAGCAATATGTCTGAATGGGAAATTAATTGATGGATTTTCTTTAATTTTCTTTTTGTTTACAAGTGTTTGAAAAAACTCAAATTCATATGAAAGTAAGAAGATGTTGGCAAGGAGAGTCGAACAGTCGTTCCAATAGGAGTCATTATTTATTTCACAAAGAAAATAATTACAATCGGCCATGCGATTCCAGTTATTAAAATACGTTGCTTGATTGTATCTGACATAAGGAATAGCTCACATATGGAATTGATATGTAGCTATTAACAAGACATTGTCAAGAAACTGTAGGCGATTTAAATTTTCTAACCTTAAGATCTGACCAAGTCTTGAGTGAAAAAGCTTCAAGCTCTACCAGGAACAAAAATAGACAAGACCAACACCTGTAAAAAAACTGAGAAAAAACAACGAATTCATTTGTTTTAGACCACTGCTGTAAAGACGAATCTTAAAAACATCTTATTTTATTATTTCAGATGGAGATGAATGTCAAAGCGATCCATGTTACAACAATGGTTCGTGTATTGATAGAACACCTGGATGGGACTGTGCCTGCTTACCCGGATTTACTGGAAACAGGTGTCAGGCAGGTTAGTACCCATTGTGATAAGACAAAAAAATAGCCGAAAGTTTTTTTCCTAGTAGCATATAACCTGTTCTTATTAATCACTTATTCAAAACTGTTCTTCATGTATCAAACGATCAGTATATACAATTTTCTTTGCTTTTTTTTAAATTAATATTCTTATTTTGACCGGCTATTCCGTATGACTCAAAATTATTACAAATTGTGACTTATATATAGAGTATATACGCGTATATCATTGACACTCATTTCACATCTACATATATTATTTTTACATAATGAATTTTCAGAGATAGACGAATGTCAAAGTAATCCATGTAGAAATAATGGGACATGTGTGGATCTTATCAATGGTTATGAATGCTTTTGTACAAATGAATCATTCGGAAAGCACTGTGAAAAATGTAAGTTGATTGGTCATGTATTCATCCTGTTTTATTGATATAACATGTTAATGCGAGACTAAATTGTCTAATTTAATAGTATTGATCGAAAAAAATGGTTCGACCCTAAATGAACATTAAAAGAGGAAGTGTTTTAGAAAAATGCGGGTTGTGGTACTTACACACCCCCTAATAGTAATTGCAATATACAGAAAAAGTCAGAATACAGAAAAGATTTAATCGTAAAATTGAAAAAATATTTGTTTTGTTAAGTTTTAATTATTTCCACATGTCTGATGGAAATATTGTTTTCTTTGGGGCGAAATAAAATTTTAAGTGCCCTCTTACGAACGGTTAATGAACATTATTATCTTACAGAAAACACGAATTCCAGTAGGGGTAATTTAAAATTTCACCAATCGCAAAAAAAATAAATTTAAATGGTTTGGCGTCACGCATTACTGCAAAAAAAACGGGCGGGATTTCCTATCAATTGTCCGGGACTAAAATCTGTTGGGTAAACTTAAGAATTATGTTAAACAAAACGTGTACTTTTTTATCAGTAAGCTTTGATTGGTTCCTTATTTTATATATTGAAAGGGATTGATCATTGTTCATCTAGTCCTTGTCTGTATGATGGCATATGTACAAATCATTATGGAGGATTTACATGTGAATGTTTAGAATCTTGGTATGGTGAAAGATGTGAATTTAGAGAAATTAACAGAACTCAGGTATTAAACGATAAATTAAAAGGATGTTGTTTAAGAAATATCAGTTACGAGCTTTTCAAAAAAATTGAAAGCACTTAAAAATCTGTTTGTTCTACCCTGTAGGTTGAATGAATTTTCACTTAAATCCCATGAGATATTTTTGGTGTGCAAAATAACCATTTCGGGAAGAAACTTTTTAAATTGGTGGATGATATCAAGGGTCATCTTTCATAGAATGGTTCTTTATAATCATCCTTGTATTGTACGTTATAGTTATCCTGCCATCCCGAAGGAGAAGTTCATACAACTATTCAGTAAAATATAATTGCAACGCGTCATACGTGCTTTAATGATACAGAAACGTCTTGAGAAGTGCCTTTCTAGCACAAAATCATTTGGAAAATTAAAGTTTGAGGGTGGCAACAAAAATGTATCACAAAAATGTATAACAAAAATACCGAACGAATATAGAAATAATTAAATTTAAAAACGCGAGGTCAATTAAACTGAGAAAAAACTCAGACTTTATCAACCAACACATCAAGTAGTAAACGACAAAGAAAATGATGGGTTCAATATGATTTTATAAGTAGATAAACCTCCAACTTGTACGTCAGTTATTGATAAATTTGTTAATATTCATCACAGTCATCCAACACAACTGACAAAAATATAATCTTACAAAGACGTCAACTATGACAATTGTAGTTACTATTTATTTTGACAAAGACAAAATAACTTTTTATGGAATAACCTTTAGAAAAAGAAGTGGATGATATCAATGGACGAGTAGTTATTATTTATTTATTTTATATTTTAAAGCTATGTACTGATCTGGAATATACCGAATGCTCCTGTTTTACTCATCAGCTGAAACCAAAGCCAAAATCAAACAAAATATTAATTGGAAGTATAGGATTTTTAATAGGATTATTTATGACACTTATTTTCTACACTTCATGGATGTTGTTAAATGGAACAAATAATCAAGGAAATAGGATTGACCCAGAGAAGCCAAAAATATTTCACGATAACCAGTCAACGAAGAATAAAATACATCGGGGCTTCTTGATAAAAGTAAATCACCAGTAGGCAGTGACATCCGTCAAAAGAAACATCACAACTGTTTTATGGATCATAGTGGATTCGATTTTTCTAAACTATATTTAAACAAAGATGGAACCAAGAGAATAATAAAATGTAGACATCAAAGGGATTCATGACAATAAATAACTGAACCTTAACTTAGTTTGAATGTACATAACGCTGTAAGTTGTTACAAAAAAAGCGTGTAAAATACATTTTAGAGTTTGACATTCCTAACGGAAAAATCAAATATAAAGTTGAAAACTAAAAAAATTGTCAAATGGTTGATAATGCTTATTATTATACTTCACGTTAAAATGCCATATTTTGATTACTTTATCACATGGCTCAGAGGGTGATATTTTTTTTGAATGTTACCCTCTCGTCATGACCAATCAAAATTCGACAATTTAAAGGAAAATGAATCGAATTTACATTAAGTAATTAAATATAATGCTTAAGTTCTACGTTGTTTTGCTCGGAATTTATCATTTGACTGTCAAAATAAAAAAAACCAACATCTTGTTTAACGTTTGCTGTTTTTAGTAATACCCACAACGTTGCTATGTACGTGACGTCATATAAAATATTTGTTTTATGCAATTAATCTGTAATGATAAAACATTCAGTATAAAGAATTAAATAACACATAGCTGAGAGGGTGTTAGAGCAGATTGGTACCTCGCTAAGGTTGACAATGTTTTTCTCGGTATAACAATCTGCTCTATCGCCCTCTCAGGTATGTGTTATTTATATACTGATACGCTAATTAGTTTGAAATGCTCTTCAGTCTATTAGTGACAGGAACTTTGGGATAATTCAGCTATGAACAACACGACAGGTACTACGTGTGGAGTAGGATCTTCACACCTTTATGACTCAACTTTCCATTCTAAGATAAAGTTGTTATGAATCTTCATAGTAAAAGTAGCACAGTTTAAGACTCACAGGGAGCTCCTATGTGAAATTGTATTGTCACAGAAATGCCACCTACATCTACATCCATTTTATTTGGCCTTTTTAACTTTATTTTTGTTCGAGCTTCACTGATAAGTCTTTTGTAGACGAAACGCGCGTCTGGTGCATATTCAAAAATCCAATCATGGTAAATGTGATGAGTTTATTCATATATCCTATTTAAAAAAAAGTTGTTTTGAAAATATATTGCTTACAACTGGATGATTAACTAGAGGTTGGATGAAATTGTTAAAGGTGTAAACGGAACACTGAAGTGAAATCTATGAATATTGTTTTATCGGTAAACATATTGATGTTTTTATCAATAGATTAAAACCAAACTAATTGGTATACGTAAGAACACTCACGGCCTTACAATGTGTCGATACATTTATTTTGGCATTGCACACGTTTTTATGTGACTGTTAATGACGCATTCAATTGGAAGTTGGATGTGTTCTGGTTTAGTTTCGATCCATAATTTATCTCATTAGTTGTTATTGGCTTTGAACTAGGTGTCCTCAACTTTGAGTTCTCTTTAATGTTATACTTCGTGTCTTTTTTGTTTTTTTTATGGATATATAAATACCCTACCACGTCTGGTCTTTGATAGAATTTTCTGCTTTGTTTGATGTACAAAGCACTTTTTCAACTGATTACATTTAGTTGTACTCATTTTGTCCTGGATGTTACATCACTTTTCCCAGGAAAGGGGAGAGGTGCCTTAAAACAAATTCTTCTATATTGGCCTGTCCAAAGTCAAGATATTGTACTTGGTTCTCGTCTGTCATATTTGTTTTGTTATGAATAAGGCCGGTTGTGTTTTGACATTTTTCATTTCGAAGCCTTATATAACCAGTCTATGGGTTTTTTCTCTCCTCATTGTTAGAGACCGTACGATTGCAAAGTATAGCTGACCTCCGGCGATGGATGAACTCAAAAGTGGTCTATTACATCGAATTGATAAATTTGAAAACGCTTTACATTTTTGCTTTAAATAATCTAGAATTTTCTAATTTTACATCTGAAATTATTTCAAATAAATTTCTAACCCACAGCAATCAATGCTTGTCCCTACTAGATTTTGAAATTTCAGTTTCAATTGGGAAACTTTACTAAAAAATTGCTACACAAGTGAGTTTTCGTTCCCGACTAATCTTTTTCCTTTTTACAGTGGTTATGGTCCTCTAGCACAATATTACAGTGGTTAAACATCCAAACTCGTTCGCTGTTTCTGTAGGTAGTGATGTTTTGAATTCCAATCAACGTAACCTATGTGTTACTTATACACTTTTAAGTAAGGAATTCCTTTTATAATTAATTTTCAGAGATAGAAAGATTTCTCTGTAAATGTTTCATTAAAACGGGATACCAAATCCTAACATTTATCGCGGAGATGTTTATAAAGCTCGTTAATTTAGACACGACCAATGTATTCCAATTGATCTCTTGAAACTTATTCCCAAAGGTTATCAATAAAAATATCCGACATGGAGAAAATAAATATATTTGGATTTCTACTGGAACAATGGCTTTGACACTTTCAGACAGGTAAGACTATATATCAGAAAAGGTACATGTGAAAATTCAGGTAGCAAACATTGATATTTCGATGTTTATTTGACATTTTTGATCGCTGTTGTGTGACAATTTTGATTGTAATTCACAAAGCTCCACCATTCTAAGGAAAACGTTTGGATGCATATATCTTTCTTATTATTTTATTGGTTCATATTTACATAAAGAATGTTTTAGCTATCAAAACTTGAAACAGAAACGTTTTATAGTAGCATAAGAGTTCATCAAATTTTCCATCAAGCAACTTGTTATTTTGCAAATGTCGCAGCCCCGCTTGACAGTCTCCAAGATGACCAAAATATTAGAAAACCGTACAGTTCCGTTCCCACACTGTGAACTCACATAGATAAGAAATAAGGAATGTTTACAATTTTGTGAACCAGCCACAAGTCATGATGCGTTTGGGTTTTTTTCTAGTCTAGCTAGATTTTCTTTACACAGAAACACGACTTCAGTTAGTTGTGCTTTTTAATTTTTTCCTTAATTTAGGTGAAAATACCAGAAATTATAAAACCTGGGAAAAGAATCTAAGAGGGTCGATCTAATGATATTAATTGTTCCTGAGCAAAGAGGGTGAAAGATACCAGAGTCAAGCTCATAGATTGAAAATAAACTGACATCGCCATGGCTAAAAAAAAAAACAAAAACAGACAAATAATAGTACACAAGACTCAACATAGAAAACGGAGTATTCATTTGCATGAGAGAAAAATGAAAGCAAGTTTATCTTGCTTGCAATTAAAGGATTGAAGATGATTATTATTTCTTCTCTATCAATATAAAAATAAGGAGATGTTGTACATGTTTGCCAATGAGAAAACAATCCACCAGAGTTCAAATAACATAGATGTAAGTAGTTATATATGCATTAGTACGGCCTTCAACAATAAGAAAAACCCATACCGTATAGTCGACTATAAAAGGCTATGCATTTTGTGAGAAACCTTTTAATGTTTGTTAGGACAAATACGTTATACTAAATTGCATCCAGTAATATCACGAAGGCATATGTCTACATTGTTGAGCCGTTGCTATGATATCAGTAATTTAAAAAAATCACTGTAAAGTATATAAATGAGCTCGTTTATCAAATTTATTTTTGAGTGCTTGTATGTTGATATGTTGAACTACAGAACACGAGTACTTTTGTAGTATTTCTTTTTTATATAAAAGTCACTGTTACTCCAAAGTCTCCCATATGATAATTTCAAGTTGCATGTGTGGATCAAGGATTTCTAAAAGTGTGGCGGAAAACAACGTTATGAAGTGGGACTCTCAAAATTTACGCATCCTCCATATATAAAACTCCACAAAGGAAGGGGGCTCTTTCCCTCTTTAATACACCACTAAAATTAATCGTTTATATCTAGAGCGATCGCAATTAAATGTATTTGTGGTTGTGCAAACAAATGTTGTTAGTGTCTGTTGTTTTTAATGTGGATAGATAAAGTTTGCTTATGCATCACCAACTTGTGTAATTTTCCACACAAATGTGTAATGAATCGGGTGGTATTAAGAAATAGTTAATATGTTTTTTAACTATAAAAATAATTTTACCATAGTTGTGATATCATATTGATAAAAAAAAAACGGAGATCCACTTAAAAAAACTACTTAGCACAGAATAACAATTATATTTTTTCTTCAGTTGCAAAACCTCACCAGTAAAAATAGAACTAAAACAAATCCTAATCATGACCAAGAAAAAGAAACATAACAATGACCCAAGGAGAGGACAGGTAAACAAAGGAATGGACACGTCCAGTATGTTCACGATCGAATCGAGTGCGTCCAATTGGCGCGAGTCAAGGAAAACACTCACAACAGATACACACACGCCAGTTCAAATGTCGCGAAGAAATTCTTTTTCGTCCGCAATGGAGAGTGGAATTCCTATTTCCGTGGCACGTAGTGAAACGGGAATTAATTGTCTTCTCACGTAGTAGTTCGAATGCGTATGAATTTTTTGGGCGGGAAAAATTATTGTGTTAAATGATAGGTGTATATATGGTCATTTCTAGCTCTGCCTTACTTTAGTGAACATCACACTTTTTCTGAGTGCCATGATGGATCCGGACATCGAGAATAGTGTTAGCAGATTGTCGAGGAGAAAACTAGAATATCACGGAATGATTTATTGTTACAAATGGAAGGGATGTTTTCAATAAAACTAACAAGAATTCGATCATCAACAGAAGGAGAGATCCGAATTACAAATGAACAGGTTACAAATGAACTTTCGGTGAACGATGTCTATAAACTTCATAGACAGTCGTGTGAAATGGAAAGTGGTACAGGAATATACAGCGAATCCCCTCGCATATGATTCCGATGACGATCGTAAAGGAAAACAATAGCAGAGAAAGCTAAGAAGAAAAGACCAACGCCGTATAGCAGGCCAACTTCAACTGCTAATTCTAGTGATACAAATGGAAAAGTAAGTGGGAGGCCCGGAGTTTGCTATAACTGCTACAAGCCTGGTCACTGGAAATTTGAATGTCCAGAGAAAAAACGAAAGTTAAGTACTAATTTATTTAAGGTTAATAAATTAACTTGTAGCATTTGCTCAGATTTACTATATGATAATAGTTTTCAGGTGAATACGAATCACTTAACTGATAAGTCTTCAAAATATTTCATGAATGATGATATTTGTTTACTCGAGCGTGAACTTATCGAACAGGTGTCTAGCCAGTTAACGGTAAATTTAAGTTTACTTACACCTGTAGGTAGATTGAAAAATCAATACACAAGTGGAGAGATATAGGCACAAGCATGTATACTTTAAGTGTTTTAGAAAAGGGATACGGTATTTCATTCAAAGTACTACCAGAAAATGTTATATTGAGAAATAATAAATCTGCTAGGGATAACGGGGAATTCGTTTATTGGCGAGATTTTAAAATTGACAGAAAAAGGTTGCATTTCAGAAGTTAAAGATATATCTTTTGTGGTTAATCCTTTAACAGTAGCTTTAGTAGATCTAAGAAGCCCCGTTTAGTTTTGGACTGTAGGCATATCAACGAATGTATACACTAGTTTAGGTTTAAATTTGAAGATGGTACAGTTGCAAGAGAATTGTTTGAAAAGGAAATTTTTTATTTAGATATGACCTTAAGAAGTGCATATCACCATTTGAAAATATTAGAGGAGCATAGAACTTATTGAGTTTCAGTCGGGATTTCAATGGTATAACAAAGTACTTTGTATTTAAAATTCTTCTTTTTGGTCTGGCCAGTGCGGGTCATATTTTTACCAAAGTTCTTAAGGAAGTAATATAATACTGAAGAAATCAGGGGTTGAATATAATAATGTATCTTGATGATGGGCTTGGAGGTGCAAATGATTTTCAATCAGCTGAAAGAACTAGCTCGTACATAAGATCTAGTTTGTCTGAATTTGTTTTTTCAATAGCTGAAAAAAACAGAAAAAAACTGTGTTTGGTATCCACAGCAAAATCTGACCTGGATAGGTTTGGTATGGGTTATGGAGTTCGGGAAACTTAGAGTTTCCAGTGAACGTATAGACAGATTAGTTGATGTTATCAGTAAAATACTTTTCTGTGTCGGAAAAGGAAAAATTTTGCACAGTGCAAAGTTTGTTGCCGGAATTGTTGGTCAGATTATATCAATGCAGGCTGTCTTTAATAGGTAATTTAGTTAGGCTTAGAACTAGAGAATTGTATAACTGTATACTCTTAAGGGCAAGTTGGAAGTCACTTGTTGCTTTGACAGCTCCGGTTGTCGAGGAGCTCAGATACTGGTTAAATTCAGTAACGCAGTTAAATGAGCAAGGTAATGATCTGCATGAGTCAGATGTATGTGATTTGGTGTCGTTCACTGATGCATCAGAAGTACTAGGTTTTGGGGGCTATATTGTGCCCGCAGTTGATGGCATATGTGCCGAGTCGGTGAGTGACTTGTAAGAAATTATGACTGACTGTGGTCTAGAATTACCAGATAACAGTTTGAATACTGTAGTAGAAAGTTGGACAGTATTGGAAAGTGGTAAAAGTTCAACATGGCGTGAGCTTGAAGCAGTAAAGAGAACAGTGAAAAGTTTGTTAAGTTGTTTAGAAAACCATTGTTTAAATTTGAATACAGACAAAAAGAATGTAACTAGTATAGTTTAAATGGTAGCAAAAAATCGGAACTGCAAAATATTGCTTGTGAGCTAAATTATTTATGTTCAGAGAACAATAAAAAAAATAAAAATAATCCACATTGGATTCCAAGAGAACAAAATAAAATTGCTGATGGTCTGAGTAGATATTCAGATTGCGACGACTGGGGTATTAAAGAATCTGTAATCAAATATTAGATTAGTTATGAGTAGACATACAATAAACAGATTTGCTACAGATTACAAGGCTAAATGTTCGAGATTTAATTCTAAATGTTGGTGTAAGAATACAGAAGCAATTGATGCGTTCTTACAAAACCGGTTTGGTGAAAACAATTGGTTAGTACCACCACCAAATGTTGTTTGTAAGGTTATAAGAAAATTTTGCAGTGATTAGGCAAATTGTACATTGGTGGTTCCATTGTGGTATCCTTCACCGGAAGGGGAAATAATGGTGTATTTGGGAAATATATGAAATTTTCCTTGATTGCATTTAAGATCAGATTTGATTGATTTTATTTTGTATTTTTGTACAGAGTTAACGCTTGGACGTTTTGAAACAGAAGCCGTGGAGGATAGTGGTATCGGAGAGGATCATCCTTTACATGATTTGGTGGATAGTTTTTCGTGGAGACCGTTTGATGCCAGAAGTGACAGTGCTGTTAGAAAATATAATTATGCTTTTTAATAATGGAAAACATTCTCGCATGAACATAATTTGACTTATTTGCCAGCCTCACCTATTCATGTTTCTTTATATTAAGTTCATTTGCTTGATTCATGTGCTACATACAGTACAATCAATAGTGTTTTTTATTCCATTAAATGGGCTCATAACATGTCAGGTCAGTTAGATCCTACAGAGAATGCTTTGTAAAACATATAGTTGAGTCGGCTAAACGTACTGCTAAAGCTCCAGTTGTAAAGAAAGATCCTGTCTACGATGATAATTTGATAAATTTATGTTCTATGTTTCAAGGGTCGAATGTTTTAACAGTAGTAAGGGATCTGGCTATGATTTACTGAGTTATAGCGCTTTTCTTAGATTTAGTGAGTTGAGTAATCTGAAGTGTAACGACATTATTTTTAAAGAATGTTGGTATGGCGCATTTATATATTTTTTTCAGACAAGTACTTGTTTCGTCCATTGTACAAATCTAAGAATAAGTCTGGTTTAATTCAGGTTAATAAACCGATCAGATATAGCACAGCTAGAGAATGTATACTGAAGCATTTGAAATTAGTTGCTCCAGAGTTAAATATTGGTTTGCACTCTTTGAGGTCTGGTGGTGCCACTGCGGCGGCTAATTCTGACGTTAACGAAAGGTGCTGGAAGCGCCATGGTAGATAGAAAAGCGATTATAGTAAAGATGGTTATGTGGCTGATTCTATTGAAAACAGATTAAAAGTGTCGAATCAATTAGGTTTATGATTTATGAATCGCAAGTTTGGTGTTTAGAAGTTTTTGTTTAATTTGAAATTATTGTACAGTCTAGCTATCTTTGTTGTTTTCTATATACACAAGCAGCAAGCTAGTCGACAAACATACGTTTGTGTTTTAGTTGTTTATTGGTAAAAGTGTTGCTTTCGATCTTTTATATCTGGGCGTCACTGGTGAGTCTTGTGTGGACGAGGCGCGTTTTTGGCGTATTAAATTTTAAACCTGATGCTTTTTGTTATTCATTAATCATGTGTTTCTTTGTCTAATACGTTTTCCTATTTATTTATATTGTAGTCCTGTAATATTATGTTGTCATTTCTATGTTATATTTAACATTGCCATTAAAGTGCGAGGTTTGGCATGCCACAAAGCCAGGTTCAACCCACCATTTTTTCCTTTAAAAATGTCCAGTACCAAGTCAGGAATATGGCCATTGTTATATTATAGTTCGTTTCTGTGTGTGTTACAATTTAACGTTGCGTCGTTTGTTTTCTCTAATTTTTTAGTGTAAATTGACATTGCGATAAGACGTGTCACGGTACTTGTCTATCCCAAATTCATGTATTTGGTTTTGATGTTATATTTGTTATTCTCGTGGGATTTTGTCTGATGCTTGGTCCGTTTCAGTGTGTGTTAGTTACATTGTAGTGTTGTGTCGTTGTTCTCCTCTTATACTTATGCGTTTCCGTCAGTTTTAGTTTGTTACCCCGATTTTGTTTTTTGTCCATGGATTTATGAGTTTGAACAGCGGTATACTACTGTTGCCTTTATTTAGGAACATAAAGTATAAAGAAGACGTATATTTTCTGGAAGTATTAGTTCCGTGCCATAAAAGGCGAATACAGCATTACCTACGGACGCATTGATGAAGCAGAAAACAGAAGATATTGAGGGACAATCAACCGAACGTGAGTCCTGGGATAATAAAGTACAGTACCTCTTAGCGGTTGTCGGGTTCGCAGTAGGAGTTGGGAATGTCGGGAGATTTCCTTACCTAGCTCAGAAAAACGGAGGAGGTAAGTCAGAGTTGTCTCATTTACACACATACCACATTTTCTTATTTATAAATAAACCAATTGTTAGAACAGTTAGAAAGGGGTATCTCTATGTCAGTATGTGTGGTGTGATGGGATACATAGATTCCATATTCCATATTCCATACGAAGAAATATTGATTGCCAATCTGACAACTCTTCACAAAAGACACATAAAATTAACAACAATGAGCAAAACCAATGCCACAAGACTGGAACCACAAACTTTGATAGTGATACTATCCCTTTTGGAGATCATAATCATTAACATGATAGTCCTATGGCCTCGGGAGCAATATTTTCTCTTTTTTTTTAATTTCTTATATGTGTACCTTTTACTGTTTTTAATTGACCCTGTTACACCAATGCTGCAGCAAATTAAAACAAAATTAAACTTAGCATAAAATGTTTCAAAAAGTAATAAAATGCGAAGTCATATATTGTATGACTAATTTGATGGGTGTGTCTAACCTGTAAAAAATGTAAAATATATGCTTGTAAAACTTATCTTCTGAGAGAAGCTACAAAGAAGGCTATATCACAAAAATGGTTTATAATAACTTTACAATGCTCAGCATCTGAAAGGAAAAGACATGACAAAACAAATAATTAGAGACCCCAAAAAGTATTATGAATCTTTCAAATAACACCCTCCAGGTGTTCAACAGAACGTTATCAGTATCAATTATATCTTATTTACAATCTGATTAAAATATTGATCTCTGATTATACTACATATTCATGTTCTGGTGAACGCAATGTCATAGGACATAAGTATGAAATATATGCCACTGAACATTCAACAATTTTACAGTTTACCAGTTCTGTTTATTTTTAAGAAAGTATATAATTTTGAAAATTTGGAGTGATATTTATGTCTTCAAATGTCGTCTAAAAAAATTAAGTTAATTGCAAACTGTTACTTTTAATTACAGGTGCTTTTCTGGTTCCATACGTCATAATGTTGGCAATCGAGGGCATTCCTTTGTTTTACCTTGAACTTGCAGTAGGTCAAAGGTTAAGGAAAGGAGCCATAGGAGCATGGAATGAAGTTAGTCCCTTTTTAGGCGGGATTGGAATAGCTTGCTGTTTTGTCTCGTTTTGGGAAGCGTTATACTATAACACTATTATTGCCTGGTGTCTGTATTATTTAGTGCTGAGTTTCCGAGCTACCTTACCATGGGCAGCATGTCAAGATCCGGTACCAAAGGAGTGCAATGTAAGTATGGTATAGGTATACATTATTGTTAGAGGCCAGCTGAAGCTTGCATCCGGGTGCGTGATTTTCTAGCTGCGTTGGCGACCCATCGGTGGCCTTGAACTTTTTTCTTCTCTTCTGTCGGGTTGTTGTCTCCTTGACACATTCTCCGTTCCCGTATACTCTATTAAATGCATCATTTTCTTTTCGTTCCTGACTACAACTAGATTGACCTTACCCTGAGTGTACGACGGTGCTCCAGTGGCGGATCAAGGAAAAAAAAGGGGGGGGGTCCGAGTGTACGACGTGGTGCTCATAAAAATACCAACAAACTGAAGTAGATATTTGGAAACTAAATTGATTTTTAAGGTGCATTTACTATAAAAGGTGTAACTATTAATGGACAAATAAGTTCATAATCAACAATTGCCTGATTGAGTTTTTAAATCGACTTAGACCAGAATTTTTATTAACTTACAATTATTGCGTCAAGATTAATAAATAGAAATAAAACTTAATGTTGGATATACGAAACACAACAACCCACCATCTAAACAAATTGTATGGACTTGCATTAAATGAATTTAAAGCTGAAATTGCGCTATGTGATGTCACAATAGGCTCCATGTAAATATCGCACAACTATTGTGTAATATCAACATCAGACCGATTTGTTTCCTTTAAGCATACTTTGTAGACCTCTATAAAAGGAACACAGAAGAACTAGCAAATTGAATGCACAACTTTACAAAGTTCCAAACCGACTGTAAATTTAAACACCACTAAAAGGATCCAACTTTACTTAATTATTTAAACATAACAAAACATGTTTTTGGCTTTGAACTAGCTTTCCGGAACCTCGGGTTCTCCTTGAGATTTTTTCAATAGTTTTATTGCAAATATCTTCTAGGAAGGGCATTCAAACCGGAAGCTTATAAAAAAAACCCTTTCTTTAACGATTTTGCATTTACTCAAGTTTACTGAGTTGAACAGCACTATAGAAACACCGAAAATAACCTTAAACTATACCCTTTCTGTCACGAGACAAACAAAGCGAACTTTACTGCTGTTCTTCATCTAAAAACCACAGTGAGTCCTTCAACATGAGACAAACGTTTACTACCTGAATTTCCAGACAAACCTGGCACCGGTTTAAGCGGAAGTCTAAGTGTAGATGCACAAGTTTTCAGGGTTTATGATATGGTTTACATTTTACATATATTTATGAACTGTTTCAGTTCTTTTCTGTGACTTTTTGTTCGTCAACTTTTGATTGAGACTTTAAAAGACCCGTCTTATTATTTTCTATTAATGAAATTTGATAAATTTATGTTGACCCTATAATTTCTGTTTTATAGATGAGCAGTCCGACAACTTATTTCTGGTACAGAAAGACTTTAGATATTTCGTCATCTGTAGAGGAAACTGGAAACCTGAACCGGTGGATATTGGTTTCGTTTTTCGTAGCTTGGCTTATTGTGTTTATGTGCATGATTAAAGGGATTGCATCTTCCGGTAAAGTAAGTTACTACAGAAAGACTGGAGATCATTTTATCTAATCAAATAGATATAGGAAGATGAGGTATGAGTGATAATAAGACAACTCTCCATCCAAGTCACAATTTATAATGGCAAACCATCATTAATCAAGGTACGGTCTTCAACACGGAGCCTTGGCGCACATGATTCATCGAACAACACGCTATAAAGGGCCCCGAAAATTACTACTGTAATATCATTCAAACGGGAAAACCAACGGTCCTATCTGTATAAAAAAGACCATTCCTCTTCAGTATTTTCCATATGATGTTTTTTTTTTAAATTGTAAACCTTTTCGAAAATTTCTTTCGTTTTAAATTATTGCTTAATTATTTTGGAAGTCTTATTTTACAAAGTAACTACCTTTGTTTTACTTTTAATGTTTCTTTTAATAGCCTAAAAGGCATCAATCATGCATAATCCATCTCTAGCTAAGGGGGTAAATTGAAGTTCACACGAATACGGAATTAATGGGGTCAAATTATTCACTTACAAGTGAATAATTCATCATCGATGTTTCTTAGCTTATTTTGACAAAATTGAACTATACTGGCTGCAATAAGCGAATTATTACCAATATTCCACTTTCATTAATGGTCGAAAAAAAAATATGTATCTCGTAGCTAGTGTCCCTTTAACTCAGCTTTACTATTTCATAGGTTGTGTATGTCACTGCAACATTTCCATATTTGGTGTTGATCATTTTCTTCTTCCGTGGAGTAACTTTAGAAGGATTTCAGCATGGCCTAGAATATTTCTTCGTACCGGATGTAAGTATTTACATAGATAAGTAAGTAAGTAAGTAAGTAAGTAAGTAATAAGTAAGTAATGACCTTATCTAAGGGGGTGACTCAATTAGCAAACACTAATCAACCTTCAGATATTGCTGTACAGACGAAAGCATTACTTTAATTGTACTAGTATGTGTTTTGATTTACTATGCGTTTGTTCTTCTTGGTAATAAAATGTTAAGTAAAACAAAAAAGGGACGGCATTTATCATTCTATGTTCATACGTAATAAATTGAATGTTAATATTCCGTCTACACTCTGATTAGAACAATGTTATTATGATTTTTATGCCCCACCTACGATAGTAGAGGGGCATTATGTTTTCTGATCTGTACGTCCGTTCGTCTGTCCGTCCGTCTGTCCGTCTGTGTGTCTGTTCTGCTTCAGGTTAAAATTTTTGGTCAAGGTAGTTTTTGATGAAGTTGAAGTTCAATCAACTTTAAACTTAGTACACATGTTACCCATGATATGATATTTTCTAATTTTAGTGCCAAATGAAAGTTTTTACCCCAATTTCACGGTCCACTGAACATAGAAAATGACAGTGAAAAGTTCAGGTTAAAGTTTTTGGTCAAGGTAGTTTTTGATGAAGTTGAAGTCCAATCAACTTGAAACTTAGTACACATGTTCCCCATGATATAATCTTTCTAATTTAAATGACAAATTAAAGTTTTGACCCCAATTTCACGGTTCACTGAACATGGAAAATGACAGTGCGAGTGGGGCATCCGTGTACTATGGACACATTCTTGTTTTTACTTCAAACAAGGTATAAAAATACACTACAGTTCTTATATTTATATTCAAAATTTATTTTTGTGAACTTGATCAAATCAATTATTTTATTGGATGAAGGACATATAACATTTGTAATTTTGCGTCATTTATGTGTTCCGATGCAAAGACCTTATCAGTGACTCAATATTAACGCCAAAATATGCAATCTTTAATGGCTTGACAACAGTATCGTAATTATATCCCTTCTTAATAAGTCTATTCAAAAGGTTTTGTAAGTTTCTGAGGTGAATACTGACACCTTTGTGCTTTATAAAGAATATTTCCATAAAAAATTGGATGTGAAATACCTGAACGTATTAGAAGTCTGCATGTTGAGCTATATTTACGAATGATGTCTTTATACCGATGATAAAATTTAGTAAATGTTTTGACTAGTTTGTGATATCGAAAACCCTGGTGTAATAATTTTTCAGTAATACATAAATTTCTCTCGTTAAAATCTAAAACATTGTTACATACACGAGCGAATCGTACAAGTTGAGATATATAAACACCGTAAGATGGTGACAAGGGAACGTCACCATCTAAAAACGGATAATTAACGATTGGAAATGAAAAATCATCCCTTTTATCATAAATTTTAGTATTCAGCTTTCCATTAGTGATATAGATATCAAAATCGAGAAAAGGGCAGTGGTCATTGTTAGTATTAGCTTTATTTAAAGTAAGTTCAACAGGATATATTTCATTAATATACATACTGAAGTCGTCATTATTGAGAGCCAAAATATCATCCAAATATCTAAAAGTATTATTAAATTTGTTTATCAGATGTTGTTTCGATGGGTCTTTGCTTATTTTTGTCATAAATTGTAACTCATAACAATACAAAAACATGTTAACCTTGATAGGTAAAACAAATCCGTTCAGTATATTGTTGTACATACATGTATGTCTATCGTTTTTTTAGGGTATATGTCGCCTCTCTTTAGGGACTTTATACATTATGTACGAATTCCCCAAAAGGTGTAAATCTTTCAATTGGAGACCATTTTAAAATGCGGAAAGGCAACGATATATTTTACTTTAAAGAAGACGATAATATTATGATTGTGAGCAACTATAATTCAATGTGGCCCTTTTTCCTTCATTCGTCTATGGTTTCATCACTCAACTACCCCTTTAATATTCTAAAATACGCCACGGAATAATGTTCATTTAAAAACATTAAATAACCATTATGCTGAGTATCTGTTCAAATACGTATGCATCAGAACTTTCTACGGTTTAGAAACAGTTTAACATACATCGTTTTTATCATTTATTGTAGTTTTCTAGATTAGGAGATCCACAAGTATGGTTAAAAGCTGCAACAAAAGTTTTCTTCTCATTAGGACTAGCCTTTGATGGACTGATCGCCTTCTCCTCCTATATGCCAGTCAGAAACAACTGTTATGTTGACGCCATCTTGGTTTCTGTTATTAACTGCGGAACATCTGATTTTGCTGGAATCGTCATATTTTCCATATTAGGTAATTATAATCTGCATTGCATCTGTTTTTGCTGGAATCGTCATATTTTCCATATTAGGTAATTATAATCTGCATTGCATCTGTTTTTGCTGGAATCGTCATATTTTCCATATTAGGTAATTATAATCTGCATTGCATCTGTTTTTGCTGGAATCGTCATATTTTCCATATTAGGTAATTATAATCTGCATTGCATCTGTTTTTGCTGGAATCGTCATATTTTCCATATTAGGTAATTATAATCTGCATTGCATCTGTTTTTGCTGGAATCGTCATATTTTCCATATTAGGTAATTATAATCTGCATTGCATCTGTTTTTGCTGGAATCGTCATATTTTTATATGTTGTTATTAACCGGTAATCATCTGATTTTGTTTTGTCTCCTAGGCACATTCCCCATTTCCATTTTCAATTTTATTAATAAACATCACTGCAGGATTTGTTCAAGGATTTGTAAAGTAAATCCTCGGTTTATCCAAATATGCGTAATTAAAAAAAAAATATGCGGTAGGACATTGATTATCAAAACCAAAATTTCGTAGGAAGTAATTATGGAACATTTAGTTACAAAGTTGAGTAAACTAATTTAACACTGTCCGTCCGGAAAAAAAAAATTAAAGCTACCGTAATTTGGCAAAAAGTAAAATCACAAAAATACTGAACTTAGAGGAAGATCAATTGGGAAAGTCCATAATCACATGGCAAAATCAAATAACAAAACGCATCAAAAACGAATGGACAAAAACTGTCATATTCCTGACTTGGTACAGGCATTTTCATATGTAGAAAATGGTGGCAAGCTTCTTCTACCGTGTGATGCATTTAAACGTTCATAATTCATTAACCTCATTTAAACCGAAATTTAGAAATCACTGTGATGTTTCAATGTGATTATTGAAACCCCAGAGAAACTTTCATAAAATCGCAATAATCAGTTATCTTGCAAAAGTGTCAACTGTTCAAGAATCTCAATACTAAATGGACACACACAGTGGAAATTGGCCTTACTCCTTTTAGTATAATATTATTATTTTATTGTTTGATACAGGTTTTAAGGCTAACAACTGGTACAACGATTGCTTAGCAACAAGGAATAGCCAGCTGATAAGTCTGTTTAACACAACAGACCTGACAGTACCAAAAGCAGGAACACAAACAACATTTACCCAGTTCGAACCATCTATTCAACGCTGGATACAAAGACAAGGGATAATGCCTGAACTTCCAGTCTGCGATTTACAAGCAGAGCTCCAAAAGGTAAAAATAAGAAAATTTGTGTTTAGACGTCAGCTGAACACGGCAATCGGCGGCGATGTTTTTACGCTGTGTTTAAGACCCATTGGTGGCTTTTGGCTGTTTTCTGCACTTTAGTCGGGTATTCCCCATTTCCATTCTCAATTTTATTGTTCACTCTTTAACACATTCCCCATTTCCATTTTCAATTTTGTTGCTTCTCCTTTCTCTGTATGTAAATAGGCATTTGTCATAGTTTTGGTTAACATTTATGCTTACAGCTATAACGGCGATATCTAACACACATGTTAATTATTATTATTATAAAGAAAAACATAGAACAATGCATTTAATAATAGAAACTAATACAAACAAGGACTGCATGTAGAAAATCTTTATTTTTCCTTTCACTTTTAAGATGTTAGATGCTATGGCGTTTCAGGAATTTTTTTTATATATTTTACAGCATGGTATGATATACAAAATGTATTTTGCTAAGTTGTCTTTAACATTCCCGCATAATTTTATAAACCTTTGCATGCTATCTTTATAGTCGGGTTCAGGAACAGGACTTGCCTTTATTGCGTTTACAGAAGCCATAAACCAATTCCCAGCAGCACCGTTCTGGTCGATCTTGTTCTTCCTGATGTTACTGACACTTGGGTTAGCCAGTATGTTTGGTACACTAGAGGGCGTGGTGACCTCTATAATGGACATGAACCTCATAACAAACTTGAGAAAAGATGTATTGGCAGGTAATAAGATTTGCCTAAATCACGCAAATGAAGTATTTCAGATCTCCATATATTCTATTGTTAACTTACACCATTCAAATTGAAGATGTTAAAACAAACAAGACGGTGAATATAAAACGTGCCATAATTAAGGACCATAATTATTTACAATATAGTTTTTTTTACTAATTGCACAAAATAATTTCATTGACAGGTATCTAATACAGTCAATACGTATCGAAATTTTCGATTTGTTCAGATTATTTAAAACTCATACTTTTTTGGCCTTCCATCAGTGCTGATTCTATTGAACATCTCGTGCGTTATATTTCAGAACGTCTATGTGCTGTTCCCCTACTATTATTAACTAGCAAACAACCATTTCGTGTGTTACTTTTTCGTTTATTATATTTCAGGTGTTCTCTGTGCTGTTTCTCTACTGATGTCCTTTGGTTTTGCCACATAGAATGGACCATACATTTTTGTTCTTTTTGATGAATTTAGTGGCAATATTCCATTATTAGTTATTGCATTTTTCGAAGTCATTGGAATAAGTTACTTTTATGGACTTAAACGGTATGATATGATTTATTGCTTGAAGTGACGACTCTATATTTTGAAGACTAATGCTTGTCAATCACTTAATAGTAGAACATGAGAATATACGAAGTCGACACCGGCTTATGATATGGCAAATGCCGTCAAAATTACAGGCCTGCTGATCATCATTTCGGGCTTCTACACATTCTTTAACATTATTAGGAATGTCTTCACCAAACTGTGCTTTGTTATACCCCATATTGATCAAAAGGTCCCAGGG
Organism: Mytilus edulis; assembly: GCA_019925275.1. Lineage (NCBI taxonomy): Eukaryota > Metazoa > Mollusca > Bivalvia > Mytilida > Mytilidae > Mytilus > Mytilus edulis. The sequence goes on from CM034352.1 coordinate 12,489,589, forward strand.
TTAAAGACCAATGTCAAAGCAGTTGTTGACAGGTAAAAATTTGTGTAAATGTTTGGTTTCCTTTGAACCATAATTAGACTTTTATTTAACAAGATGCAACGATTCCCCATGCCGTGAGTTGTTGATTTTCATGTCAATTGATCTAAAGTCAAGGTCTCAGCAGTTATGAATAGACTGAAATTTCGTAAAAAATGTTAGGGTTAATAGACTGAAATATATGCGAAAAAATTATTTGTTTGATTATATCTTTAAAACCGATCTATAACTTTTACCAAACTTTGCTTTGGTAAAACTTCATTAGATAGAGAATCATAAATTAGATTTTTTTTTAAGCTAACTTATATTTCAAAGTCATATAATTAAATGGAAGATAAAATGAAACACTGAAAACGGACCCTGGTAATTTTGTACCTGAACAGTTGAAGCTGTTCAGTATACAATACAATAAGTCCTAGTTCTAAAGATCGAATCTCGAAAAAAGACCCATTAAAGATCAACATTTTTGCTGAAACACTGATTGGTATATTCATTAAAACATATGAGAAGAAATAGAAACTGGTTTAATTTGCTTACAAAAGTATTTCTGTGTCATTTGGTCATCTTGTGAAAAGTAACCTCATTTGCAATCATTCCACATATTTTTTTATAATGAATTGTGTATTTGAATAAGATAAATCATGTATTCTTAATTCCGTCATGCTCAATTATAGATTTGGAGATGATATATCTTTAATGATTGGATACAGACCAAATTACTACTGGTTGATTATGTGGAAGTATGTTTCACCTTTGGCAATCGTTGTCATATTCCTGGCGAGTGTGATAAAAATGGCGGTTACCGGAACAACATACGATGCTTGGGATTCTGCAACGGTAAGTGAATACAGATTTAAATTACACTAGTTCACATTACCCGAAGGCCTTTGTGGCCAAAGTATCTCGGTAGACCTCTACAATTTATCACTATCCTGTAAACACGGATGTTGTAAGTTTGAACCCCTCTCATAGCAAGTGCGTTCTTCCATCTTATCTAGCATTGTTTTTTTGCTGCAAAAATTCGGCTATTCTCTTCGGATACCACGGCTTTCTTAGCCAATAATACCTCATACTCACGAGATATTCAACAGTTCTGAAAGTGGCCTTTTACATCAACAATCAGTCGCTCAATCAACCAATCAATTAGTACCAGTACCAGGAATTTCAATTATATCTACAGGTAGTGGCAATTCTTCCGAAGAAAATTGATTCAATTTCGTTAGCAGCGTCAATAATGTTTTAGCTTGTGATGAGGTCATGCACACGAGACATGATCCGTAGTTTCATTCTTTTACATGTTTTATAAAGTCTGAAGAATAACCCAGAAGTGCACCAAGTGTATACATTACCAATATTTGATATGCTTATTTGTAATAAAATTGATATCACTTTGGGACAGATTTATTCTATTGTTTGGGATGCATGTTTGTTATTCAAATAAAACCAACATTTTACCAATCACATGAGAATGAAATGTTAAAGTAATTTGCAAAAATTCAAAACGTTTCGGATTTCATATTGTAATTCCAGGCTACAACGACTGCTTTATCTTGGCCGGGAGGACATAAATTTGTTGCAGCATTTCTTATTCTAACGGCAGTTCTTTGGATACCAGGTGTAGCTTTAGTAAAGTATTTCCAGTTAATAAAATGGGAACCTGAGACACCAGCTTATTTTCCGGAAGAAGAGCTGAAAATAGAAAAAGAACTTAAAATATATGAGCCTTCAGATATGGAAAGAAAACTGTTCTACTGGAGAGAGGTTTTGGATTGATGATAACTCCAAATTAGTCTCCTATTTAATCAGCAATTGTGATCTCATATTTTAGCATTTTAACATTTTGAAATGTATATTTAGAATCTTCATTTTAGAGAGGATATTGATTTTAATTACAGGAATGCAATAAGGATTTATATGTGGAATTTTATATATATGTGTGAATATGTAAAGTGATAGTGCTGATGAAAGATTGGATATTTTAAGAAGAAGACAATACATTTCTTGTCCATCTGTAATCCGGTGCTTTTAGGATTCATCTGGTTTATATTTTACTTTTAATATTCTAATTTTAGTGCAATAAAACGTTTTACATTTTTTACAACTATTTATTACGATGTTTAGATGGAAAAAAAAGATTATAATGTAAAAAGTGTTGAAATATATTTATGTTGTTCTATAAAAAATCATAACAATTGACAATGATTGAGGTGGAATCATTCAAATGTCACCAAGTTTGTGACATCACTTCATATAAAGCTAAAGAAACAGAACACATAATGCCAATGCTTACTGATTACTCCCGAATTGCATATACGAGTAAAAAAATTGACTCAGCAGCTGCATAGGGTAATGAGATTCTGGCTACTGTCTTTGTCAAGAACGGCTGCAAAATTAGAGTATAAAATGAGAACGTGACAGGGAGTCATTAGTATACATCAGTGCATCTTACATGCATATGCTTATCTTTGCAAACTTTTCCCTATTGACAACACTTTAAACTTTTAAAACGTTTTATATACAGCCTCTTAATAAAGAATAATCAAAAGATAGCTTAAGGTGTCGTACTATAATTATTTCAGTGGGATCTGTAAATTTTGTTAAAAATACAACATATTTATTTAGTTCAAAGTATCTCTCTCAAAATATTCCATTATATTGACAACACTGTGTTAACAAAACAAAAAGACATAATGGGTAAAAATTTCAAAAATAGGGACACAGCTGTCAACATTGTGTTATATTCTTAATATCTATAAAAACAAATAAAAAAACAAAGTCATAGATAAAATCACAAAGCACAGTAGCATAAATAAAAAATCAGAATACAGAAATGTACCATAGCAATGAAACAATGACGGTGTGTATTAGTATAGAGCCTTGTCACAATAGACTAGACAACTAAAGTAATAATTACAAAGAAAAGTAAAAGAACAGTATAAGACGTAATTAAGATGATAAATAACCTCAGTGCCTAGAATCTATACAAGACAATCGTGCTTTATTTGTGAAGTTGACACGGAATATTTCTCCACAAGGGGTTGGTGTGTGCCGATGAACATTTTAGATAAAAAAACGAGACGTTCATTAAAATAACCCTGGTTCATCAAATTTCTGTTCAAACACTTGTGACGTTTAACAAAGTCTTTAGTAGCAGCTGAAAGATCGTGAATACATAATGAGTTGGTGAAATATACACACACAGAAACAAACTATAAGATAACAATTGCCATTTCATGACTTGGTACAGGAAATTTGAAGAAAATGATGAGTTAAACCTGGTTCACTCGTGCTGCTATTTTTCTTTAGTTTCTCTGTACGTGCACGTTTTTTTGTGTGTTTTTTTTAAATAACTACGCGGTATCAATTGTTACCGTTAGTTAAAACAGAATGAAGGAATGAAGAGATGAGGAACTTCGCGCATGAAAAACCACATTTTCTATATTTGTGTGGTTGGTGTTTTTTTTAAGGGGGGGGGGGTCATTTAAATGTTCAATTTAGTTTTATTCTAAAGATATATAGGGCATACCCTAAATTTGTTTCACTTACAGGCACAAAATCGAAAAGTTTTAAAACCTACCCAGAGGTGGATTTCTTTCTTAAAAGGGCGGGGGGGGGGGGGGGGAGGGATGTTTTGTCATCCATTTTGTTGAAACAATAATGTTGATTGTTTATGAAATCACTGTTACGGCAGTCACAAGTACCCCATCCCCACTGCTACACCCCATGAAATTCGAAGTTGGTGTAAGGTATCTGTGATACTTAACTCGTATTTAAATATTTTTTGTCATATATTCTATTATATTCAGTTAGAGATATATTGCGGTTTCGAAAATATTGCTAAGTACATGTACGCTAAAATGTTGAGAGTATAATTACTGTAATAATTTATTTTTGTAAAGATTGTAGGTCTTTTGAAAAATGTCCTAGTTTTGTATATATGGATTCCTGGGAAAAAATTCTACCCTCCCCCTTTTTTGTTGTAAAAGGGAAGTGATAAAAATGTTGATTTCACATCAAAATAGATTTTTTAAACCATAAGCAAATGTAAGCAAAGGATCTGGGAAGGGAGATGGCAGCACATGATAAGATGAACGATTGGTAGATATTTCATTGAAATAAGTGTTTTATAAAATTATTTGTTAGCACATGCTTACAATGTTACACTAAGTCTTGTGCTACGCCAGTGAACACCTGATCATGTTTTGTTAGAGTTTGAAATATAATGTTGTCTCTAGAAAATAGAACCTCCATGAAAGATGATTAAAGATTACGTAAAAAAGAGTATTGGATTACCGAAATATTTTTCTTCCAATGCTCATCCATCAAATAATCATCCATAAAAAGCGTCTTTTATGGGCCATTTTTTCATCATTATTCTATGTTAACAGTTACGTTCTATTGAATTGTTTTGCATACCAATATTAATTTAACCCAAGCTCTTTAAAATAAAAGCATGCATTGATCAATGAATGTAAATAATCATAATAAACTTATGTACACGGATGAGTACATGCGATGAACTAATATATATCATACGGTAACTAGAGAAAGCTTCCGATTTAAGTATTCCTCAGTTAAATAAAGACTTAAGTTATAATTATGCATACCATTTAAGAATTTGACTTAACTAAGAAAATTCTTAGTGAAATCTTAGTTTAAGGAATACTTAAGTTAAGATGTTTTATGCATACGGCCCCAGGATTGAAAAATAAAAAAAAAATTGACAATTAATTTTAGAGAATGATAATTTTAAAAATTATTCAGAAGCTTTTACTAGTTTCTTTTCAATTCATTTTGGATGATACCACTACGCTAGCAAACAGTTTCACAGTATTTGCGAAGACCCTCTTTCACTGCGGACAGAGTTTTTGTCAATCTTATGATCAATTCGTTTGTCGAAAATATATGTAGACGAGCCAGCAATGTACCGTTATTTACAGTAGACCAATATAACAAATTTAATGCTTTTCTATATATATAAAAAAAAGAATCATTTCAAGTTCGGATATATGAAGAAAACACGATGTAGTAAAGAAAATGCGTTGTGGTTGACAGAAAAAAAAACCCATAAGAAAACGTGTGAACGATAAGACGTAACTTCACCTTTTTAAATTAAAATGTGAGAATGAATTGAACAAAGCTTGATATATGTTTATTAATGAGGATCTAATCGACACCTTTTTAAATCAAAAGTAAATATTTCAACAAGTTATGTTTGTAAAAAATAGGTTATCAGCTAACACCAAACATAATTACAATATAATTGATTTACAGTTCAAGACCTATGCTCAAAACAAATGTTTATTCTGTCACATTTGGCGAACGTGCAAACATTACCATAGTTTTTAGTTCTTACGAATCAGGAAGGCACAAGTATAAAGTTTACAAATTGAGAAGTACTGCATCCATTGGTTTTAATGCAGATTAAGCAAAAGACTTAAAACTCCAGTAATACTGGTAATGCTGTCAAGTACTATGTATGTCTACCACAGACCAGGAAGATACGTATCTTGATAATAATCACCTTGGATATATCAGGAAGGGTTTTGCTTATTGGCAACAGTAACCTACATCCTCAATGAAAATGTATATAAAGATGCTCTTGTTCAATCGACTGTTATTCCTAACAAACGACAATGAAAGTTTTAGCTATTGTATCCCTGATTGTATTTGACTTTGCAGTCGGTATTCCATTACACATGTTTTATCCATATGGTCCTGCAAATGGCGACTCTCGGCTACCTACAGTGGACGATGGAAGTTCTAGTGAGATTTATATCAGTACACCATTTAACTTCTTCGGCAATCGTCATAGATCGCTTTTCGTAAGTTTTAATGTATCCCCCTGCGTACATTTGTAGAATGAAGCTCTTTTGCGCATCAAACAAAATAATGTACTTCGTTCAACACTTTTATACCCTATTAAACTTCCTAATAGAAGCATTCAATCCTTAAATTTACTTATCATAAATACCAAGATTGAAATTTTGTATTTGCGCCAGACGCGCGTTTCGTGTACAATAGACTCATAAGTGACGCTCTAATAAATCAAAGTTTAAAAAGCAAAATAAAGTACCAAAAATTGCTTAAAGTTTTGCCTAATACAGCTGAGGTTATCTATTCCTCTGGTAGAACAGCCATAGTATTTTAAAAATGTAAAGTTTTGTGAACAGTTAATTCATAATTATGACAATACCAGTGACAATTTATGTCAACACAGAAGTGCTGACTACTAGGCTGGAGATATCCTCGGGAAATAAAAATTCTACCTGCAAATTAAATAGATGTAGTGGCATTTAGGACCATCGTCAAAGGTTACATTTCGGAAACAGAAATTGGAGAGCATAGCGCGTAGAAAATTAATGAATTGTGTCCTAGCAATAGGCCGTAGAAGATCAAAGTAGCAAGTAGACTGATTCAGCTTCAGTAAAATTATAAAAACGACGAAATAAAATCCATTTATTGGATGTGTATTTATATATTTAATCTAATAGTAAATGTCGACATTTTCTCGTATATTCTTTATAAACTTTTAACAATTGTAGGTGAACACTAATGGTGATATAACTTTTTTGTCACCTCTAATAACATATTCCCCTGAGGCATTTCCATATCAACAAAATACACAAATTATCGCTCCGTACTGGGGCGATGTTGATACCAGAAACGGAGGCGATATTTGGTTCAGGGAAACACACGATCTAGGTTTACTTCGACGGGCATCAACAGAAATACAAGCTGTATTTCCGGAACAATTGGAGTTTAACGCTACATGGATATTCATTGCAACTTGGAGCAATGTTGCTTTCTATGGTGCTGACCGACATGGAAGATACAGAGTAAGAATAAATAAAAATTAGTATATGCATTTCAAATGACCAATTTTTGGTACATGAAAGCTTTATTAAAAAGTAACATCTTTACATGAAATTCTCAAGAACAATCGATGCATGTTAGTAATTCAACAATGATTCGAATAAGTGACGTAGGAATATGAACTTAAGGTAGATTCATGGTATACCGCCATCTTGGATTGAACAATCACAGTAAAAAATCGGTCTAGTTATTTGCCTAAATCTTCAAATTTGAAGACAGATTTGCAATTTATTGGTTAGACTGTTTAATAATATAAAGAAAACTTGGCAATTTATTGTATAATCCAAAATATTTAAACAAATATAATTTTTCTTGCTTTTAGAATCATTTTTTTCAAACGAGCCATTTAAGGGAAGATAACTCTTTTAGTAAAAAATTTATACTGGACAGATAGGGATTTTTTTTCTTTTTACTTGTAGCAAGAAAACAAGTTGAGTGACACCATTTTTTCTTTTTATTTTCTTAAAACATATTACAAAACCTATCTTTTCACAATTTTTTTTCAAAATTCTATCTCATAGATTCTTTTTTATGCACACAAATGTGTTTTCCCATGAACAATCTAACCAAATTTAGGCAATTTTCAACGACTCATAGCTTGAAAAATAGCACGGTGACCCCTCCTTTTTATTATATATTAAGGATATACGATTTAATTTGCATAAATGAGTATTTTTAATTGGTATTATATTAGATTTTATTTTCTTTCCCATATATGGTCTAAATGGATAGACAAATATTTTTGGTCATATCTATTCGTGCACACGTTTAACTGGTAAAATCAACATTGTACTAAGTTAAGTCAATTATCTGTACGACGTGTTGTCGTTATTTGTACTTTTTTTGGAGGGATTGTGTGTTTGAAGTTGATGTGAGTTATTTGTTGATGTACTAACTGTCCAATACCTTTGGTAATTCCAGATGCCTTTTCTAATGTAATATCAAGTTATAAAGATTAAACACAAAAGTATTTAATTGACAATATAATATTTCTATTATTTAAAAATTTCAAGAAGTCTCTAAATATACTGCTAAAATTTACAGAAAAAAACTTACTTTAAATAAATCATTTGAATTAATCAAACATTAAGAACAGTAACTGTCCTTTCCTAGATTTATATATTTCAGTATTACAGCAGAAACACTACATAAAATTTACGACACAAGGGATGATATAATTTATCCCAATTGTTAATTACTTGTGTGGATATTTTGACGGTAATATTTCTTTGGCACCGTCTTGTGGTGTTTATATTTATCCCAAGTCATTTTCTGTGCTCTTGTCTGCAGTGACGTTTTGGATTTTAAATGAGCGTTATCTACATGAGTGTCATTACAACGGTTTATTCCTTGGTCTTTCAAGTGCTACACGAAACCTCTTTCTAAATTATCAAAATCAATTTTATCAGCAATCAAATCCAGGCTTCAAAGCTATTGTGAAACTTCCTATTCTAGAGGTGGCGTGAATCATATGTTGATACTAAAACATTCCAAAGATGTTTTAGAGTACATACAATCTAAGACTTTTTCATCTCGTAAAAGTATTAAAACATTTGACTTTTCTACACTTTACACAAGTATTCCCCATTCCTAACTAAAAGACAAATTGAAAGAGTTGGTATTGTTTTGCTTCATCAAAAAGAATGGCCAACGTAAATGCAAGTATGTTGTCGTAGGGAGCGATACATCCTACTTTGTAAAGGATGACTCTGATTCAAACAATTTTTTTTTCTGAAACTGACATTATTAAGATGCTTGATTTCTTGATTGACAACATATTTGTTACCTTTGAGCACGTGGTTTTCAGCAGACTGTCGGCGTTCTAATTAGAACCAAGTGAGCCCCTCCTGTTGCAAACTTTTTTATTATTATGAGGCTGACTTCGTACAGGAACTTCATCGGAAGAAAGATAAGAAGTAAGCAATATCCTTTAACGTTACTTTCCGCTATAGATATGATGTTCTCTCACTAAATAATTCAAAAATAAGCTGACTATGTTGAACGCTTCTATCCCATCGAACTAGAGATAAATGATACAAAAAAAAGTAAAATCACAAAAAAACTGAACTTAGAGGAAAATCAATTCGGAAAGTCCATAATCACATGGCAAAATCAAATAACAAAACGCATCAAAAATGAATGGACAAGAACTGTCATATTTCTGACTTGGTACAGGCATTTTCAAATGTAGAAATTGTTTGATTAAACCTGGTTTATAGCGCTAACCCTCTCACTTTGATGACAGTCTCATCAAATTCCGTTATATTTACCTTGATTCGTTAACTAAACAGACACAATAAATAAAATAGTCAAAATATGGGTACATCAGTCATCATCGTATAACAATTTTAAAAGGAACAATTTAACAGAACACAAAAACATCTACTATCTACAAACACATTCATTGATTTGTGTGTCTGACGTCAGAACATTTTATACGTACACAGATTTGTCGTTTAATGTGCATACAAACAATTTTAAAATTTACATACATCTAGAAATTTACTTTAAGAAAGTCCGAGTCCGAATAGGTAACAAAAGAAATTAAACAAAATGACATTAATGCATAAATTAACAAAGGACTTCTAGCAGTTACAGACATGCCAGCTCCAGACCTCAACCAAACTGATTGAAAGATTATGTCTTCAGCATATGCATATCAAGCACAATCCCTCCTGTAAGGGGTTTAGTATTATATATACCATCATAAAATATATGGGAGAATATAACACCGTGTCATGCCAACAACTAGTTTAAGAATAAATGTGTAATAATACAATGTTGAATGCTGAACCCCTATTTTTGACATTTTTACCTATCATGTCTGTTTGTTTTGTTCATACATCGTTGTTGTCAGTGTAATGGAATTTTATTCAACTGTCATACCAGTGAGATGATTATTTAACTATAAAACATATTTAATCCACCATATTCTCCATCAGAAAATGTGAGTACTAAGTAAAGAATATGACAGTTGTTATCCATTCGTTTGATGTGTTTGTGCTTTTGATTTTTCTATTTGATAAGGGATTGTCCGTTTTGAGTTCAGTAATTTCGATATTTTCCTTTTAGCTGCGTTAGGATGGAAATTATAACATAAGATGGAAATTCTTATTGAAAGTCCATTTGAAAATGCCTGTACCAAGTCAGGAATATGACAATTCTTGTCCATTCGTTTTTGTTGCGTTTTGTTATTTGATTTTGCCATGTGATTATGGACTTTCCGAATTGATTTTCTTCTAAGTTCAGTATTTTTGTGATTTTACTTTTAGTTAATTTTGTGACAGTAATGAATTATGACTTATGTTTAAGGTTTATATATTTTCATGAATGAATTCAAAGGTTGATATATATATATAAGTTTGTAATCCTATTGGTATATTGACTTCTACTGTCGATAACTGTGCAAGGAGATATTTCTTTTTTCAGCGATGTACATTCCAGTGTGTATTGGTGACTGATGGAATTCACTCATTCGTTATGTTTAATTATTACAAGATGCAGTGGACAACCGGAACTGCTACTAGAGGGGACAGCTCAACAGGGCTTGGAGGCATACCTGCTCAGGTAAACAACTGTAGCAGATATCAGTTAAAATCTGCTAAAATTTTATATGAGTCGACAGGTTTTTAGTTTCAAATCAAATTGAACAAAATAAATAAGTTGAAAAAATAATGGTATATAATTAAATTAGAACAACTGTAAGGATGCCTGTACACACATGAATACAGATGTAATAGTATGTTATATGAATGTCAAAAAGACATTAATCGATGACACCACAAGACGTGTATATGTTTCTCTCGTTTTTAGTTTGTTACCCGGATTTGTTTTTTCTCAATCGAGATATGGTTTTTGAACAGCGGTATTCTACTGTTGCCCTCAGGGACTTAACATATTTTTTTTATTTGAAAAATAATTGCGAAAAGTGTCGGTCACGCGGCTTTTTTTCAAGCGTTGGGTTGTACAAAAGTTCGTATAGTTATACATTAAAAGCCCGGTTGATTTAACTTATAGAACACAAAATGATAGAATTAAAAAAACAACATCACATAAGATGACAGCTGTACGAATCAATGTATTTACCGCAACATGTCACTATATATGTAAAATTAATATCCTTTAGAGGTCCTTATTAAAAAAAGAATAAAATATGAACCGGAGTAAAGTAAAATTTCATTTAAACTTTTTTTGTTATGCTTTCTAGGTAGGTTTTGATGCTGGTGACGGCCAACATTATTATGCTGTACAGGGATCTAGAACATCTGATATCATAAACGTTCCATGGAAATCCAATATTGCAACTGCAGGAAAGTTTATATTTCGAGTTGATATGATTACAGTAGAACAGGCTACATGTGAGTTTTGAAAACTATTGTGCATATACTAGTTATTTTCAAAAAAAATAATTTCAATATGTGTGTCTTTAAACGGACACATTGTTTTCATATAAACAACAACAACAACAGCAATCACAATACTTTATTTTAAGAGGGTTACACAGTTAGCTATATAACTAATATTCCCTCAGGCACTTATGTGATCCATTGAGTTTGTTGTTTAGAAATGTCGCATTAAAAAAATAAAGAGTTAGAACTGCTTCCATGTAAAGTTTTTTTTTTTTAATAAAGATTGAAATTTCTTTGATATTGCCTAAAGTGCTCCTGTATAGCATACAATATTCTTCCGTTCTAAACAATTTGAAAAGTCTCATGATAGATTAAGAATCTAAAGAGACCACATTCATCGGTTCAGAAAAAAATGAGATCAATGAAAATAGTAAAACTAATAGTACAAATAAAAATGCGCTTTTCGCCAAAAAATGTAACTTCTGAAATGATCGAGGACATAGCCAAAACGTATGAAAATTTAAACCGTGTAAAACAAACATTGCAGATCTAATCAACCAAAACGTATATTCAATATCAAATAAAGAGCTGTGGTATGTGCCAATGAGACAACTGTCCACAATAGACCAAATAACGTATACCGTAGCAGTATGCTTAACAGTGGGACATGCAGTTATAAGTATAATCCATATTATATAGAAATTACAAAAATCGGACAGGGAATCAGACTTACGCTTGTACCAAAAGGACATTCACACTCAAAAGTTGCAAATAAACTGACACTGCCATGGCTAAAAAAAAAGAACAATACCAACAGACAAACAAAAGTTTACAAATCACAGCAGAGAAAACTAAAGACTCAACAAAACAAACCCTTTAAAAATTGGGTTGATCTCAGGTGGTCCGGAAAAGATAGCCGATCTTACACTACATGTCTTAAATAATTTCCATAAGAAAGAAAACATGTCAGTTGATATAATGACAAATTTTATAGAGGATTCCAATATTTTTCAGTATATCACACATAAATCTTTTTTTCTTTCAAAGTAATCAATGAATGTGATAACGAGATATGTCAAAATGAAGGGACTTGTGAAGATTTAGACGGGTTATATAGGTGGCGCTGTAACTGTATTCCTGGATTTACTAGTAAACATTGTGAAACAGGTAAATATTGGAAATAAAAAATATGTTAGCACCCATGCACCAAATATTTAACCAAATACAAAAAATACTGAAACAACTGAACACAATAGAAAATAAGCAATAAATATACCTAAAGTTTTACCATTATGCCGTTACAATTGACCAAAACTCATTATAGGTCGAGAACTCTCGATATAAAGAGACCATTAATATTTAAAAAAAATCTTTTCTATCGTCCACACAAAGGAAGATTTGTTTCATCTTTATTTAAACTGTGACGTTTTAAACGTAAATGGGATATGAGGGTTTTGTAAGTGTTTGGTTAACTGTCTGCTGTTGTAGGCTGATATGCAAACATAAGCTTCTCAAGGAACACCAATAATTGCCAATTCTAAAGTTTTCGTGGCCTGTTAATTGCCCACTCGTACTTTTATTTGACCTTTGGTTTTTTAAAGTAGGGCACATGATATATATATATGTTTGATTTTCATTTATTCTGTAGACACTGTAATCTTAACTTCATCCTACTTTTATTTTCAGACATTAATGAATGTGCAAGCACACCTTGTCAACATAGTGGAAAATGTTTGGATTTGTTGAATGCGTATAGATGTCATTGCAGAGACGGATTTACTGGAAACAGTTGTCAGATAGGTTAGCAAATAATAAATTGAACATATCCTTGGTTTTTTTTTTATCATTTCATGCATTCAATGGTCCAGGGAGTGTCGAAAAGGTAAAGTTCGCAATTCAATTGCGGAACTCATTAGTCCTTAGTTCATAATAGACATTAAGAATAAATGTATATCATAAATAAGCATCAAGTCGAACTGTGTTGCAAATTTTAAATTATCCAATCTTTTCAAATGATAAAATTATTTATCAAATGTATCCAGGTTACTCATGTTAACATATTTAATACTAAGATATTGTTTAATTGTCATCTTTTTAATAATCTTTTTATTTTATTCCATCAAGTTTCTTTTTCAGTCGATTTTTAAGATATCTTTTGAAATATAAATACTGATAAATGACCAGATCTACTAAAAGCAATACATTTACCAATTAACCATTTACATACCCTAAATTTTTAATGGACACAGACACTTTTGTATTACATACGTACAAATTAGCACCATATTTTCTTTGTTAAAAAATGCGAACAACTTTTTATTATAGTTCGTGTTATACGGACGATTTTAACAATTTAATATAAACTTTTCATATTTTCATTCTAGATATAAATGAGTGCGGGAGTAATCCATGTATGCATGGATCAACATGTAGAGATAAGGCTAATTATTATCTGTGCGATTGTCAGTCTGGGTACATAGGTGATATCTGTCAAATAGGTAAAATAGTAATGATGTCAAGGCAATACAAATATTACCTCTATAACACAAACAAAATTATCATTCCTGTGATATTCCAAAACACTCGAAGTAATATCACTTGCAAAATAATACGTGATTATAAATAAGAATAGATGTGGTATGAGTGCCAATGTATTGAAAGTTAACATTTATATGTCCGGCACACCAGAGTTAACTCAGAGTTTTTTGCAAGGTTCATGTTGTTCGATCGTTCTTTGTGGTGTCTTTGTAATTGCTTCTGTCTCTTTGTCGATTTATTAAGGAGTTTATAGATATAAGAAGATTAGTGCCAATGAGACACTCCAAAGAACTATTGAGCAACGTGAACCTTGCAAAATAAAGGAACAGTAGTATACCGCTGTTCACAACTCATAAATCCAGGGACAAAAAACAAAATCGGGGTAACAAACTAAAACCGAGGGAAACGCATTAAATATAAGAGGAGAACAACGACATAACACCGAAACGTAACACACACAGAAACGGACCAAGCATCAGACAAAACACCACGAGAATAACAAATATAACAAGAAAACCAAATACATGAATTTGGGATAGACAAGTACCGTGCCACGTCTGATCTCAATATCACAAAAATAAGAGAAAATACAAACGACTCAACGTTAAAATGCAACACACACAGAAACGAACAATAATATAACAATGGCCATCTTCCTGACTTGGTACAGGACACTTTTAAAGGGGAATAAAAGTGGTGGGTTGAACCTGGTTTTGTGGCATGCCAAACCTCGCACTTTAATGGCAAAGTTAAATATAACATTGAAATGACAACATAATATTACAGGACTACAATACAAATAAATAGGAGAACATATTAGACAAAGAAAAACATGATTAATAGATAACAAAAAGCATCAGGTTTAAAATTCAATACGCCAAAAACGCGCCTTGTCCACACAGGACTTACAAGTGACGCCCAGATATAAAAGATCGAAAGTGAAAAAAGTACAAAGTTGTACAGCACTGGAGATAAAAAGTTGAAAAGGTTTCGCCAAATACGGCATTGTTTTTATGCCCGGATAAGAACATTCTTATTATATAGAACAATTCATGCTATTGCAAACAGTAAATTTTATCAAATGAATATGAAAGAGATATACATAAAGAAACTGAAGTATTAACTAATTACAGAAAACTAAACCCGAATACATAACGCCCAGATATAAAAGATCGAAAGTGAAAAAGGTACAAAGTTGTACAGCACTGAAGATCAAAAGTTGAAAAGGTTTTGCCAAATACGGCATTGTTTTTATGCCCGGGATAAGAACATCCTTATTATATAGAACAATTCATGCTATTGCAAACAGTAAATTTTAACAAATGAATATGAAAGAGATATACATAATGAAACTGAAGTATTAACTAATTACAGAAAACTAAACCCGAATACATAATGCTATTAAAGTTTAACACAGAATAGACACACCCGAATCAGTCCAGGCGTCAACGTAATTACAAAAATGTGACGTCACATACGATGGCGAAAAGGTACAAACGTTATGCCACATTTGAATTTATGAAATTTAGAAACAGCATGACGTCACATATGAAAAACTATCAAAGTGAGATAGAATTAGGATTGATTTAAGATTATATCAGAACTAAATACTGATAATTAATTTAAACAAAATGCATATTGCAATACTTATTAATAGCAATTAACTGTAATATATATATATGTCCAGTTTGTTATGAATCCAACTTCAAACGTAAATAATCGTACAAAATTTAATATAATTAATAAAGGCGGTGATTAATTTTTCTATCCGTAACACCTAAATATAATAAAAAGACGTCAACACATTTGACAAAATCCGATGAGAATTACAAATATAACATTAAACATGTAAACTAAATACATGAATTTGGGATAAACAAGTACAGCAACACGTCTTATAGTAATGCGAATTCACATTCAGCAAAACAGTCACAATCGGGAATAAGTCACGTTTGGTAATTAAAAAATTAGACGACATAATGACAAACCACAATCTACCATGTGGTAAAAATGTCCTTAGCTAGTTTGGTTAAAGAGACATGATATGGATCCACCAATTCGTGATGGTGTCCATAAAATTTACGGAGTGTCAATTTTAATCTGTCCTCCTCATAACTTTGTTGGAGCAGTTTCTGCGTAAGGAGCACACTCCTGTATATGAAGTCCGTATAGTGTGAACAAGCACGTGAATAACGTATCAATTGTGATATGTAAACACCATACGAAGGGGCAGATGGGTATGTTACTGCTGAGAAATGGGAAATTGATAATTGGGAAGTTGAAATCGTCCCGTTTATCATAGATTTTCGTGTGAAGTCGTCCATCTACGTCAATATTGAGGAAAAGATCAAGGTATGAAGCAGTCCTTCTAGTATCAGTAGTATCCTTAATTTCAAGTTCACTGGGATATATGAGATGTAAGTATTGGCTGAAGTATGGGTTGTTCAATGATAAAACACACTTTGAGTTAACTCTGGTGTGTAGGACTGGTAAGATATTCCTCCCTTAGCAACGACATTCGCCATGTGACTTCTTATATCAAAATACCATGCTCAGTTGCATATGATGATAAGAAACCACCTAAATTGAATGGATATATGGTCTTATTTAACACTAAGACATTTTCAACACAATGAACCGTCAGTCCGATTAGTTGTCTTACTTGAAAATCTAACCGAATGTTAAAGTGTTGAGGGAAAAAGTTTTTGAAATGAACCAAAAGAGACAAAATCACATGAAATAAATTATAAAATACGAAAAATGTAGAATAAAATTTCAAAAACTACCTCGACCAAAAACTTCAACCTGAAAACTTTATCCTGAAGCGGAACAGACTGACGAACGGACGAACGGACGGACAAACTGATGGACGTACGCACAGACCAGAAAACATAATGCCCATAAATAGGGCATACAAATCTTACGAACATTAAACAAATCTTTGATATTGATTTCAGACATTGATGAATGTCAGAGCAATCCATGCTACAACAATGCTACTTGTATTGATAAAATATCCGGATGGAACTGTGCCTGTTTACCAGGATATACCGGAAACAGATGTCAGACAGGTAAGTAACAATAAGAATAAGAAATCAATATATTTAACGTTTCCCACTCCTGAATGAAATGTTTAAGTATCTCATGAGCATTTTTCTAAAAACAACTGTAAACAACAAATTGATTTGATCGCTCATACTTCAAAAGTAAAGAAATATATTCACTTTCAAAGTTTACGATCGTAATATTTATGTTCATTCAATTTTGTTGGCTTTGTTAATTATAAGTATTAAACTTGTAATATTATTTTTCAGATATAGACGAATGTCAAAGTAGTCCATGTGAAAATAATGGTACATGTGTGGATCTTGTTGATGGTTATGCATGTCTTTGTACAAATGAAACATCCGGACTGAACTGTGAAAAATGTTTGTAGATTGGTCATTTATTATTCCTGACTATTTCTGATGTATTATGTATAATTATGTATAATCTTAAATCTTATCTAATTGACAAATATATTGTTCAACTTTTGACAAATGTGACATTTTATTTACCATAAAACTGACCAAACAAGTAACTGATCCTACATGACCTTATAGTTACCAACCTAAACATAAATTTGAAAGCAGCATACACAACATTAATAATTACAGAATGCTTTAGAGAATGCTTTAACATTGAAATATATAAAAAAAAATTGTTATGAAAAACATCAAGGTTAATCACTTCAACTTCTTCAACTGTAGATTCTTTTCTCGGGGCAAATATGAAATTGGCAACATTGCTCTCGGCCGACATGACCAGAACGAAATTAATCAAACATGATTATATTAGCAGTCGAAATCTTCGGTATAGTTTTTTTTTTGTTACGACGAAAAGGCAATGACCTCACACATTTTCTACAATTAGGGCAAAAGTAAACATAGTGTTGAACAGACAAATATCTGTTTTCAAATTTGGATTCTATATCAAACGTATATATTTTATATATTTAAAACATATATTTGATTGGTTATATATGTTTTTCTAAGGGATGGATCATTGTTCATCGAGTCCTTGTCTACATGATGGTATGTGTACGAATGAGTATGGAGGATTTACATGTAAATGTGCAGAATCTTGGTATGGTGAAAGATGTGAATTTAGAGAAATTAACAGAACTCAGGTAATGAAACCATGAGTTATAATTAGTAGTCTTTTTGAGAAATATCAATTATTAAGCATTTTAAAAAAATTCCTTAGTTCTATGCATTTTTAACCTACATGAATTTCGTGCTTATTTTTAAGAAAGTATGGTTTGGTGAAACATCTGAAAAACAGAAATACACTACATTTTACTTTTTACATTACATTACAACTGGCATTAACATTTTCTGTACCTGACTAAATTAGTCTAATCAGAATGACATTATACATAGTTTTATGAACTGGAAATTCATAAACACTTTAATGTTCCCAATGACGAATAACCGACTACAGTGTAGTAACAACATAAATTGTACCAATTTTTCTGCACTAGATGCGCATTTCGACAATCAATGTCTCTTCAGTGAGACTCGAGGCCAAAATATTTGAAATACAAAGCTAGTTAATAGGAGGAAGAGCTATAAACCAAAAAAGACAAAACAAATATAGCCAAAGTCGGGGAAGGAATCAGAGCATTGCAGGTGTTTGACCATCCAAGCGATCAATTTATAATGATAAATGTAGTTTTTATGGACAAGGATACAAAAATTTCCCAGGTACCAAATGAAACATATCTCAACAATCATTTGCCAACAACAACGAACAACACCCATAACGCATAACAAAATCTCCGCAAAGTTGTGTCATAAACCGCTTAACCTAGCTATGCATCAAGAAGAACATCAGTGTTTCGGTTAGAATAGTAAATGATTTTATCGTTTATATTCACTTTCATTGATACTCGCTTTCAACACTGTAGTCGGGTATCCATGCTGAGTTTATTTACAACCACTTGGTCGATGCCACTGCTGGTGAATATTTATTTCCACGAGGGTATCACAAGCCCAGTAGTCAGCACGGTTTGTGTTGACTTGAGTTATCATTGATATGTTCATAATAATAAATTGAATTTGTGAAATAATAAGGCTTTTCTAGCTCAGGAATAGATTACCTTAGCTGTATTTGGCAAGCCTTTTAGGGATTTTTGGTCTTCAATGCTCATCAACTTCGTACTTTATTTCGCCTTTTAAACATTTTTTTAATTCGAGCGTAACTGATAAGTCTTTTGTAGACGAAACGCGTGTCTGGCGTATATATAAAATTTTAATCCTGGTATCTATTATGAGTTTATTTACAACCAATGGGTCGATGTCATTGCTGGTGAAGATGATTTCCACGAGGGTATCACAAGCCCAGTAGTCAGTACGTTTGTGTTGACTTGAGTTATCAATGATATGTTCATAATAATAAATTATCTGTTAACAAAATTTTGAATTTTTGAAAAAAAAAGCCTTTTCTACCTCAGGAATAGATTACTTTACCTGTATTCAGCAAAACTTTTAGAAATTTTTGGTTTCCACGCTCTTCAACTTCGTATTTTATATGGCCTTTCAAACAATTTTTAAATGGAGCGTCACAGATGAGTCTTTTGTGGATGAAACGCGCGTCTGGCGTATATATAAAATTTTAATCCCGGTATGTGTGATGAATTTATTGTTTACTAATAGGCACTTCATATTATTCGTTTATTATATTTCAAAGCTGTGTACTGATCTGGAATATACCGAATGCTCCTGCTTTATTCATCAGCTGAAACCAAAACCAAACATATCCAACTAAGTTGGACATCACGTGACTTTTGTGACGTATAATAGTCGCCATTTTGTATTATATTTTCCCATATAAAATGCATATATGCTTCAATAAAGTTTAATTTTCTCTTAAACCTTACCCGTTTTCTTACTTTTGCAAATCAATCCTTGATTTTCAGACATATTTCTATTAAACAATGTTGGTCCTAACAGTTTAATTTTTGATTTAATTCGGTCAAATCGGAATCGTAAAACATGCACTTTTTCTCGTCATTTCTCCGTTGACTCAATGCTAAATTACCGATACCCATGTCCACTTTTACAATAATTGAAAGAATTCTGTAAATAAAAAACTAACTTTGCAAATCGAGTAAGTATATTCAAACATATAGCTGGCGATGAAGACTACTTTAAACAGTTTAATTTCAGGGCAAATTCGGTCAAAAATCGATTTAAAAAAGGGAATTTTCCGAGATTTTTCAAAATGGCGGCTGATGTATCATATGGAAATGTTGCATCAATTCAATGATTTCTATAGTAAGACTTTCCTAGATTATATCTAATTTTTCATAAAGAATTTCTGGTGTTTCTGTTATTTTCTTTATATGTAAAATTTCGATATCATTGATTTCAAAAATTCTTTATAAAAAAGAAATATTTTAAGTGTGACACGGGAACATTTATTTTGACAGATATTCATCCAGGTATACTGTTACCAGAACATAGTTTACTGTATCTATAATAAAAAAAATCTCTTCTTTTTTAAAAGGTGTTTTTCAAGTTTTCTGTATATTTTATCTTTCTTTAGAAATAAATTTATACATTCCTTTTAGAACAAAAAAAAATGTTTTCATCCTAACATGCTAAGAGAAAAAAATGTCCAATTATAAAGGAAAAATATTCTATACCTTTAAAATTTCATTCCTTGACCGAACAGGTGAAATCTAACTTGGGTTATAATGTTACATCATAATACAGGTAGACGTGGAAACCAAAAGCAACCACCTGGTGACATTTCACATCCTGTCAGTGTGTATACATGTATTACCAGAGTTTAAATTTTGTGATATACAAAAGTTTTCATAAATGTACAAATAAATATCTTCTCCTTCCCGTGTCAAATCAGAAGAAGTATGTTTCATAATAAATTTAAGAAAATATGAATATTATAAAAAAATTCTTTAAAAATATTTTTTGCTTAAAAGGCATTCAAATATTTATATGTTTCTATAATTATTTCAAAGATATATTTCGATTAAAATTTTAATTTAAATGAATTTTGACCATTGAATATGATTTTATTGTTTTTTATTTTTTTATTCAATATTTAAAGCTAAATCCAGGCATTGAATCGATATAAAGTTTAAATTGTGTAAAAAAAAAGAGTTATTGTATACATTCCAACAGAGACGTATAATACGATTGGTCTGGTTTTAACAATATTGTATACCCGATAGTATCTACTGACAGAGTTATCGGTCCTGAATAGGACTGATATAGTTGGGTATGATCAAACAAAGTATTAATTGGTAGTATAGGATCTTTAATAGGATTGTTTATGACTATTATATTTTACACTACATGGATGTTATTAAATGGAACTAATCATCAAGAGAATAGGATTGACCCAGAGAAGACAAAAATATTTCCTGATAACCAATCGAAGAAGAAAGAAAATACATCGGGACTTTTTGATAAAAGTCAATTACCAGGCAGTGACATCCGGCAAAAGAAACATCACAACTGTTTTATGGACCATAGTGGGTTCGATTTTTCTAAAATTTATGTAAACAAAGATGGCAGCAAGAGAATCATTAAATGCAGACATCAAAGAGATTCATGAAAATGATTGACTTTAAAGTATCTGGGAGGATGGTGTGTGTCTCAATTAAATTCCTTAGAGTTTTTTTTAATAATTTGCTAAATGTACATGTAGTATATATCATCCTTTTATAAAAAGATATAATAAAAATTATTGGTCATCAGGCTTTTTGCATGCTACAGGTTGTGCAAGAATGTCAGATTTTGTATAGATAATTAAAAATATAATGAAAACCCAATTTTGTGTCATAAACAAAACACTGCACCATAGAATTCTGAGATAAATTATGAGGAGATAGCTCTAATAATATGCTTTTAGATTAGCGAAAGAAAAAATGGGGTCACCGACCTCAAATATCTTGCTATATAATAAAATTGAATAAATCCCAACACATTCTATTGTAAAAGTTAACTTATCTGAATTATCTCCCCTTACATTTGAGTCTTACCTTGATGAGGCAAAGTTGGATAAAAATGAATCCAATTTTTTTTCTGTTTTTATTTCCATAACAAATAAGCTCATATCATTTCGTATACAAAATAACCCTCAGTAGATATTTAATGTTCAATCATAATCCAGATACATCACACGTCAGTATAAAACATGATAATCCTTCAACTGAATCATCGAATTCTAGATATGATCCATATGGCCATGTTATTTTATGAGACTTAAAATGGTTATAAAACGGACATCAATTTCAATTTCCATCTCAAATAAATTGGAAACCGTGTCGACCGGTCATTAGAGATGCTCTGTCACATTTTTGTAAAATTGTGTATTGGTTACTTACACTTCAAATAAACAACAACACTTAAAATATCGTTCATCTCGGCCTTTTTACGTGTTCTACAACTAATATTTTCGTTTTTTAAACTATAAAATTAGATAACTTCAAAGAGCCTAACATTAACTTTTGTGATAACGCATATGATAATAGCTTAGTTATATATTTTGCAGTGTTAAAATAATTCGTTGATTAAGACATATTATGTACTTTGGATGGCTTTTCAATTGGTCGACAGATTTGATTTAAACTGTTAACTCTGTTATTCCAACAAACAAGTTTTCTTGAAAAATCTACTGGGGTGTGTGATGAAGTCATTTAAAAAGTTGTTATTTGAACACTGTAATTAAATCTTTAAATATTGTTTAAATCGGTATAAATATTGACTTTGTTAAATCCATTATTAATACCTGTATACACATATGTACATTCACTGTTCTGCAATCAATCGATACCTATATTTAGGTATTTCACGCAGTCATGTTTTTCTTGACTGTTCATGACATATTCAATCAAATCAATTGAATGTTCGATGTGTACTGATTGATATTTTAGTCTTAAATCCATTTTCTTGTATTAGTTGTTTTTGACCTTAAACTATAGGTCAGTAACTGCGAGTAATCTCTGATCCGTACGTTGTGTCTTCTTGTTGTTTTTAAGGATATAGATATCCTGTCATGTCCGATCTTTGCTTTTTATTTTAGATATTTTTAAGCTTTGAATGATGAGTAAAGCCCTTTTCAACTGATTTTTGTAGTTCTTATGTTGTATTGTAACATCACTTTCCCAGGTAAGGAGAGAGTTGGTGTCTACAAAATATTTACACTGCAATATTGTATATGTGCCGTTCCAAGTCAGTAGCCGATAGTTCAGTGTTTTTCGTTGGTTTATGTCAGTAATCTTTTGTTTTTCGTAATTTGTTTTGTTATAAATTAGGTAGTTAGTTTCCTCAAATGATTTGTTTCAGATTTTTCATATTGTAGCCTTTGAAAGATGAGGTATGTTTATTTTTTTCATTTTTTAAGACCGTATGTGTGCTTATCATTGCGTACATTCACTACATTTGAATTTTGCTAGATAGTTGTCTCATTGGCGACTAATTCGAATCTCCTTATTTTTATACTATTCATGTTTTGTTATGAAAAAAGTAAAAACACTAAAATACTGAACTCCGATGAAAATTAAAAACGGAAAGTCCGTAATCAAATGGCAAAATCAAACGATAAAACACATCAAACGAATGGACAACAACTGTCATATTCCTGAAGACTTGGTACAGGTATTTTTTAAATGTCGAAAGTGGTGAATGAAACCTGGTTTTATAGCACTTGTTCGACAGTTGCATAAAATTCCATTATATTAACTTTGATGCTTGAACACCACCAAAATATGGAAGTTTACTGTTTGTGACCACATTCAGTTAAGATCCGTTTACATTACATGTAATTATTAAATCTAAACACTTGCTGTTCGGTGGGAGCCAAAGGTCCGTGTTGAAGGCCGTACCTTGACCTCTAATGGTTTACTTTATAAATTGTTACTTTGATGGATAGTGGTCTTATTGCCACTCGTACAATATCTTCCTATATCTACTCACCAATTTCTTGATATTTGTTTTAGCTTGAATAAGCAAGAATTTTTCAAGTTCAACGCTGAAATTATTTAAAGGAACTTATTTTATGTAAATCCCTTATACCCTGCAATAATTTTCCTCTCTAAATATGAATTTTCAGTTTCACACGAGAAACTCTATACTTAAATTTACTACAATAAAGACAATTTGTCGTTCCCAATAGTTAATTTTCCTTTATTGAACGTGGAAGTTCATTTGGCATCATTTTACGGTGTTTATGTATCACTCGTTTGCTATGTCCATGTGTACAGTGACATTTTGGATTTCAATTAACTGATAAATTATTAAGTTAGTGATTTTTTTTTCTTTAATATTAAGCATAATTTTATTCACAATCACCTGTTACATCAACCCTCAGTTGCCCAGGGAAGCAACTAAGGGGGCCCCAATTTTTACAGTCTCATTTGTCGGGGAAAAAGCAAATGAGAAAAAACTCCCACTATAAATTATTAACATCAACCTTCATAAATATTATCTATCCTTGTACAAATGTACATGTACCTGCAATCAATATCGATCTATATATCTATAACTCTCACCATATATAATTATTTGAATAAAGTATGTTTTTTATCTTCATTTATTTCTCACAAAGGCTACCTGTATTTATTAAGCAGTTTCAATTTTATCGTACATCAAGTCTTTTGTTATGTTAATTTCAATAACATTAAATTTCTGGTCGAGTGATCATTTACCACGTGCGATTTGTTAAAGGGATGTGTAGTTCATTCATAAAAAAAAATTGATTAATGATTTTGATTCCCAAAAAGGATTAATATCACAGATATGGTGAGTAAATATTTGTTTATAATATGAACCTGTTGATACAACATGTCTTGTTACAATTAGATGATATACATGAATATATACACAACAGAAATTACATGTAGGGAGTTGAGAGCAGTGTACATATTATTATTCAATCAGTATCAAAGAGGTCATTGCACTGACCTGACCATGCAAAATATATATTTATATACAAAAAATGTCACACATAGTAGAAAAGGCTTCGATTTTCGTATTCGGTTTAAAATATTTGAGCAGAAATTGCATTTCATGTTTTATCATATTTAAAATCACCAATTTACTTATCCCTTTCTTTTGATATTTTGCGATATTTCTAGTTTTCCAGATGACCCATTTCGTGATTAAAAGCACCGTATCTAAAATTTTGGTATAAGATGCATCTGCATTAATGACCCCAAAAATGATACTTGTTTCCGATTTTTGTAATTTTTGGATATTTAATTTTGAACAAAATTCCCTTATTTTCTCACAAATTTCCCGCCAAACGTCTTCCACCAGTTTACAATAAATAAAAAGATGAAATAGTGATTCTTTTTCATTGCAAAAGTGACACTTCCCGTTTTTTGTGATTTGTTTTTTCATTATTTTTCATAGATACAAAAAATGCGTCTGGACGTTTCTCTGTACCTGTAGATATATAAACGTAAAATAACATCCTAATTGTTACGGCGAAGTTGTTTATAAGTCCGTCAATTATCATATGATCAATGTTAACTAACTGATCCTTTGAATAAACTTATTCCTAAAGGTGATTAATTGAGCACAGTTGAAAATTTTTCAAATATTGTTTTTGCTAGTATTAAAACATTACTAAATACATATCGTTATATATGTACAGCTATGAGTACTATTGATTCTACATCCTGTCGATACAGTTTGCTAAATTTTGGCATTGTGCTACGTTTCTGAGACTGTTAATGACGTCTTTACACTAAATTCATTAGTTGTGTAATGGTATTTATTTGCGTCTTGGAGAATATGAAGTGTTTTTATTAACTGTAATTGGCTTTTAACTAGCTTAGGTTATTTGGGAGTACTCTTATTTCAATGCTTAATGCAGTCTTTAGGTTTTTTTTAGTTTTTATAATGGATCTTACCGATCTTTCTAGTACTAAAAAAATTGCAACTGATTTTTGCAGCCTTTTGTAACACGTCTGTCTCAGGTTAAAGGGATGGTGTGAAGCCCTAAAACATGTTTTCTATGGTTGGGTTGTTGTCTCTTTGACATATTCCCCATTTCCATTCTCAATTTTATAAAACTCTACCACATTATTTTTGCGTCTGTGTCAAGTCAAAAGCCTGTGGTTCAGCAATAGTCGTTGTTTCATTTCAGTCATAGTTGTTTTGTAACAAATTAGTCCGCTGTTTTTTTAATTGAATTGAATAATAAACTCATCATAGATACCAGGACTAAATTTTGTATATACGCCAGACGCGCGTTTCGTCTACAAAAGACTCATCAGTGACGCTCGAATCCAAAAAAGTTAAAAAGGCCAGATAAAGTACAAAGTTTTGCCAAATACATGATACATCATGTCGTTTTTGTTATGGCCTACTATACGGTATAGGTTTTTCATTGTTAAAAGCCGTAAGGCTGCCTATAATTACTTAACTCAACTTCATTTGAACTTTGGTGGATAGTTGTTTCATTGGCAATCATACCACATCACCTTGTTTTAGATTGTAATCTACACATTGTGGCGGACTGTATGAATAAAGGAATCACAAAAACTTCTGTGAATGAATTATTGGAAAACTGCATATTCTAGTCAACGAAAAAGATGGACGTTTGAACTCGAACTCATCACAAAACAGTTAGATACCAAAGAGACATTCAAATTCATAAGTCGTCTGTTTTTGCCTCAGATCAATGTACAAAATTAGACAAATATGGCAATTAAAAGCGAGGGACCGGGATACTTCTTAATTTTATTTTCAATGGATTTTGTATTACCTTGTAATGTTTATTTTGTAGACTTAAATAAGATTAATAAAATTCATATAAGATTGAACAACACAAACTATACATGCTGTTCTAAATTCAATCATCATTCGAAACCAAGATGTAGAAATATTTACCGAAACAGGTGATATGATATCATTTATATAAGCGGCTATAAAACTCAAACTTACTGGTGAAATCATTACCATTATGGTAGACATGTTACAAAATTTGCTTTCAGTGTGAAATTATCTTAATTTTTACAAAGGCCAGTTTTGTAGGCATACAAATGTTAGCTGTACACTAAACATCTTATTATGATTATGAAGATGTATATTGTCACAAGTCGTCAAGAACAATGCAGGTGAAATAACAAGGGAATTGAGAAAATAAAAATATACATTGAGGACTCTATGTGTATCAGCAGAAAATTCTCAAAAACGAATACATGTTGCTGTAAAGATATATTCCTTGTCAAGAATTCAAAGTTAATTAATATAGACAGGAGGCCGTTTATCGTAAGACAGCATAATCCCTTTAAATGTTATAAAACTACTTTAGAAAAAGACAATGTCTTCTCAAATCCTAAATATTATAAATTTTGTGATGAAAGGTTATATTTAAAAACAAATGAATTTTAAACAATTGAAATCTATAAGCTTTGATATTATTTGTAAGCTTTGCAGTTTTAATCATTATTATTTTGTTTACTTTAGTCTTCATGTTCTGTTAATAATTAAATCCTGTTATATATTAATAAAGAAGTTACTCTTATGTATCAAATCTATATTCTTCTTCATGATTTTGCCATTAATGGGATTGCTGGATATTATTTTTTTTAGTTTGGTATTGTAAACAGTTATATTCCTTTCACCATTTTACTTTAAATTGCAGAACAAATTTCTATTTATCAAACTTTCATAACATCTATCAACAAATAAAATTTCCTTCAGTGATTATTGATTAGACGTCATTTTCTTTCGAGTTTGTTGCCAAAGTTTACCGGATCATGGCATTGAAACACAATCAAAACAGAGCACTTGGAGCGCGTGGCAAATGATTGAATTAATAGATCGAGGATATGTGTTTTTTATATCTTCCATTCTTTTCTATTTGTTAAATAATGTTTTCTTGAACAGTTGTTAAATGATTGGTGATTCAAATGTGTTCTTTAAGAAACAGTAATTACTATTTTCCTTCAATAAAATTGAGAATGGAAATGGGGAATGTGTCAAAGAGACTTTGAGTGCACTTTTGTACATTCTTTCATCTCTGTTTTCTAACTGCGCTGTGCAGTGGCCGAAGTTTTAATGAGTCTCGCAGTAAAGGTAACTGCATATGGGAAAATATCGGCGAATTAATATAAGCAAAGACACCATTTTGATAGCAGTTAATTAATTAAGATATTTCTTTTACAATACGTTCTCTTACACTTGCTGCATAGTAAAACTTTGACATTTATAAAACATATTCAACTTAGTTTTGAAATTTGAAGTTTCATGTGACTTTAATAGCTTTTATTAAATGAATAAATACCAAATTTTAATCATACATGTTTATAGTCATCAATAAGCCATTATTTTAACAAAACATCTTGACAGTCTCTTTTTTTGTAACAGTTATGTGATCATTACTATCTTTTTCCAGTTTGTTTTGTTCATAAAATTGTATAATGTGTAATTCTTAAAACAAAATCAAACATTAGTTAAGGAAAACATTTGGTTTGTTTATCAATGAAAAATTATCTCAAAGAGAATTGCGAGTTTTTGTACTGTGACTGTCTGTCGTCCATTTGTTAAACAGTTCACATGTTAGTGTATGATCTTAAAGTAGTGAAGAAAAAGTGGAATAAAATGTTTTAAAGAGTATCAAATGTTAACATTTGTCATGTGATTTGATGAATGTTTATAATACAGAAAAGAGATAACAGGAATAAGAAAAAAAAATTGAAAAAAAACCCTTTTTTTAATAGTTGACTTTATGTCATGGCATTTAGCTAACTTTGATACAGATTTTATCAGAATCAGGTTAAGTCGGTAGTTTTATATTACCACCTACTTTTTTTTTTAAATATTTTGTACTTTGTCGTATAATAATAAAGACAATCCCTGTTTCGGATTCAATGTATATCATTATAATATTTAGATAACTAAGTTCTAAGTTTGATAAGCATGGAAAGATTAGGTAAATCAAACACGAATATATTATAAATAAATTAAATTTGAACAAAAATAATTTCGATCATTTTGATAACTAAATTATAAAGATAGTATTTAGACATGATTTACATCAGAAATTTTTGAAAATGTACAATTAATTAATATCTTACGGATTGATACACAATATTTCTATTCCATTAATTACCTATAACTCAAAGGATTGTATAATTCCAACGTTTATTTTGAGATGTATACATAATTTGCATCTTTGAATCAAGAATTTCTGCTTATATGGTTTACAAGCTCTTAAACGATAATTTTCTTATTTTGGTCATAATTATGATTTAGCAGTTTATAAATAGAAATAAGAAGATGTGGTATGAGTGCCAATGAGACAACTCTTCATTCAAGTCACAATGTGTAAAAAGTAAACAATTATAGGTCAAAGTATGGCCTTCAACACGAACATTAGCTCACACTGAACATCAAGCTATAAAGGGCCCCAAAATGACTTGTGTAAAACAATTCAAACAGGAAACCAAACGGAAAAATCTATATGAAAAACGAGACACGAGAAAACACATCAAAAGCGACACCCACTGAACAACAGGTTCCAAACTTAGAACAGGTGCAAACAAATGCAACGAGTTTAAACGTTTTAACAAGCATCAACCTTCACCCTTACCTGAAGTTGTAGTGTTAAATTACAACATAGAAATACACACTATATAAATAACACAAGGTGAGAGGGTGATAGAGCAGATTGAAACCCCGAGAAAACATTGTCAACCGCGGCGGAGTAAATTAACACCCCCGTATAAGCCAATCAAAATATGGCATTTTAACGTGAAGTATAATAATATAAAATATCAATTGAAATGGCTCAACTCAATCAAATAAAACCTATATTTTTTTCGAAATACTAAGGATTTTCTACCCCATGAAAAAAAACCGTTGGCTTTATTTTGCAACACCGTTCGGAATTTCGGCCCTCAATGCTCTTCAACTTCGGTTCTTATTTGGCCTTTTATATTTTGGACCGAGTTTCACTGATGAGTCTTGTGTAGACTCTGGTGTGTCTGGCGTACAACATTTCAATCCTAGTATGTATGATAAGGTTATTCTTGATATTTTATTAAATGATTTTGAAATTACTTTCCGACTTTAAAATATATTGGCGGGAACATCACTGCAGAAAAATTATTGTTGAAATGCGCATCTGTTTATACCGTTTAATTTCATTTTAAAGGCCATTTTTGCTGTTTGATATTTTTGGTTTGTTATTCGTTGTTTATTTGTCGATTAAGCTTCACAAAGGTTATGTCTCTGAGCGTGCTAAATATAGATTTCATCAGAATCAGGTTAAGTCAGTAGTTTTATATTCTGTTTTATGTTTTCCTCTTATATTTAATGCGTTTCCCTCAGTTTAAGTTTGTTACCCCGATTTTGTTCTTTTGCCCATGGACTTATGAGTTTTGAACAGCGGTATACTACGGTTGCCTTTATTTATATTACCACCTTCTCTTTTTAAATATTTTTTACTTTGTCGTATAATAATAAAGACAATCCCTGTTTCGGATTCAGTGTATATCATTTTAATATTTAGATAACTAAGTTCTAAGTTTGATAAGAATGGAAAGAGTAGGTAAATCAAACAATAAATTGACCTGTTGGTAGTGATACTTTAAATCTCATAATTATATTTAAATATATAAGTGCATGTATCTATGACACAGCTAGTTTATAGGTTTTGAACCTTTGTCCTCTGATGAGGAAGTTCATTTTACAATGAATGTCAACAGCAAAAGTGTGTCACTCTAGACACTTTTTATTGGTTAACAGATACTTTTACAGTGCCTTAACTACAGAAGTATATATACACTCAATATGAGAGCGGGTTTTACAGTTTAATTGTCATGCAAGATGAACAGTTTATTCGTTTTGTCCTTATACGTGACTATACTTAAAAATGCAAACATCTGTATTCCATTAGGCATGTTTTATCCATATGGCGATTTTATGGTGACAGTCAACTGCAGAAAAACGATGATAACAGTTCTGCTGAAATACATATCAGTACGGCATTTCAGTTTTTTAATCAAAGCCACAGATCACTTTTTGTAAGTACTCAAAAAGTATATATTGAATTTAAATTCATTTCCATGAAATTGTAGTTGATATTATTTCTTTAAAGGAATATGTCAAGGAAATTTTAAATTAAAATATAATTATAAAGCTGAAATCTAAATATTTGTTTACAGTTTTTGTTAGACATTCATTTGGCTGTTTAAACCCTTTTAGATTCGAGCGTCACTGATGAGTCTTTTGTAGACAAAACGCGCGTCTGGCGTAAATATTAAATTTAATCCTGGTATCTATGATGAGTTTATTCATCTTATTAAAGTTGTCATCAAGTCTCCTTTGTAACATTTGATACTGATTTCAGATAATGTTATTCGTGTTCAGATAAATAATGTCTAGGATTTTTCTGGCAATTCAAAAACAACTTTATTAAATTTCCGACCGAAATATTTGTAACAAAAGTAAGTAAGTATCTTTAAAAACACCAAACATTTTAAGAATAGTTAAGAAAAAGTGAATTAACAAATGGGAACGCATTGAAAATATAAAAAAAAAATCATGCCTCTATCGGTTGATTTATTTTTCACGCGCTTCATGTGCTCAGTGTTAATTGTTTGTCTTTGTCACGATCCGGTAAACGTCGGCAACACACGCGGAAGTTAATAAGTTGGCGACAAACAATCACTGAATGAAATATTATTTGTCAATAATACGTTATAGAATCGTAATCAATGTAAAAAACGAGCATGAATACCCGATATGCTTTGTTTTCCTGTAATATAGAACTTAGTTTAGTATATATTGCAACGTGAACGGGTTTTCGTGTGTAAACGGATTTTCTTTTCGTAATTTTGTCTCATAACATTATATCCCGCTAGCTCAGCCATTTACGTTACTGGAGAGAGAGTTCGGCTTGTGGTTTCACTCCTGGACCTCGGACAGCACACTGACTATGCTAAGAATTAATAAATCTTACAAATGACAGGTATAAGAAACTTAGAAATTACCAGATATGACGATTGTGCCAAGCAATGTATTTGCTAATATAACAAATAACCAAGATTCATAAAACAGTTTCATATTTAATAGGCAAAGACAATAAATACATAAATATCGTCATGTGAAATTTTATTCTGGAATTCTCTATTATTAAATTATACCTAAATTATACCTAAATTAGTATGGCGTTCATTATCACTGAACTAGTATATATTTGTTTAGGGGCCAGCTGAAGGACGCCTCCGGGTGCGGGAATTTTTCGCTACATTGAAGACCTGTTGGTGACCTTCTGCTGTTGTTTTTTTTTCTATGGTCGGATTGTTGTCTCTTTGGCACATTCCCCATTTCCATTCTCAATTTTATCTAGAATTTACGTGCATTTTCGAACCTACCCTTTTGGGATAAAATGATGCATTTGCAGTGAAAAATACCAATAATAAATTAATCAATACAAGGAAATTGTTTGGCTTTAGTGCTATCGAATCGAATAAAATAATAGAAACTAGAATTATAGACGTGTCCGTTCACTTAAAATATTGAGAGCTGTACACAATTCGTCTTTAACAAAAAAACTGTCCATTATCGACGTCCGTTCCTCAAATCGACGTCCAAATCTGAAGTCACAATAAAATAACATTCCAAATCGACCGCCAATTTTAGGCCTATCTAATAGGCGTCCATTTTTTTGGCTTTTCTAATCGACGTCCAATTTTTAGCTTCTATAATCAACGTCCGTTTTATGGACTTGCAGCAATGAAGTTATTACTTTATAAAATGACACCGTATATGACTTTGAGACAACAATGGAGCAAGACACAGTACCTAATGAAGGATAATGTTTTAATCTGTTTTGGAAAGAAAAAGAAAAACAAGCAAGAATGGGCAAAGATCCAAACGCCGAGACATTTTGTGGCGACATGTTGTATCACATGACAATAACTAAAGCAAAGGAACAAAGCGGCATATGGGGACCTAAAGAAATTATAGAAAACAATAGTTGAAGATAGAATACTGCCCTATAGATGTCGTTCGATTTCTCAGTCCTTGTGTTTTTTTTTAATTATTAATCTACACTAACATGCATGTTGAAGGCCCTACCTTGACCTATACTTGTTTACTTTTATAAATTGTTATTTGGATGGAGATGTTATTTTTTAATTTGAATAGGAATGCCACACTACAATGTAGATCGATTGGAATAATTTCTATCAAGATAAATATCAATATGCATGTTACTTATTTAAACAATCGTGGTGCGGTCGTGGCTAAATCAGGTCGTAGTAGAAGCGTAGCGAGAGCGCAGGAAGGTCGCGGAAAGATCGCAAAAGTCGCTGTACCATCGTAGCGAGAGCGTAGCAAAAGCGTGATGAATTCAAAACGTCTGCTCTACGATCTTGCACATCGCAGTAAGGTCGCAATACGGTCCTGGTGAGGTCTTCAAGATTGTGATGAGCGTGGCCAATTTAAAAATGTTCAAAACAATCTTGGTGCGGTCGTGGCCAAATCAGGTCGTATTAGAAGCGTAGTGAGAGCAAAAGCCCCAGTCCCACTAGACCACGATCGCACCACGCTCACCGCGATCTAAAATAAATTTAGATCGTGGTGAGGTCGCGGTATGAGCGGCATGAAAATGTAAATTTTTGTTGCTTTCACGATGCTACTACGTCCTCTCTACGCTTCTACAAAGATCCCGCTACGATTATACCACGTTCTCACCGCGCTCATTCTGCGACCTCACTACGCTTATCAAGATCTTTCTACGCTCTTCACGTTCTCACTACGATCATACCACGAGTTATCCGATTGCAACACGATCTTACTGCGATTATAACACGTTCTCACCACGATTATACTACGTTCATAGCGCGATCTTACTACGTTCTCAGCAATAACGTCAACATCGTGTTCCATATCAATACAGTTCAATTCCTTCTGTTTCTGGTTAAATCGTAGATTTATCGGAAACAATACAGTCATGCCACCAAAATCTACCAGAACACGTGGGCATGGTGGTAGGAGTTGATGTAGAGGCAGAGGGAGCAAAGTAACGAATCCTGATCAAGCAGAGATGTCGGACCGACCAATCCAACCTAAATTACAACCTATTGCTGGTCCATAAAGCTCAATGACGATATTTTAGTGAACGATAGCATAGATGACATATATGTATCAATATATATAGGAAGATGTGGTATGAGTGCCAATGAGACAACTCTCTATCCAAGTAACAATTTATAAAAGTAAACCATTATAAGCCAAGGTACGGCCTTCAACACGGAGCCTTGGCTCACATCAATCAGCACGTTATAAAGGACCCAAAATATTACTAGTGTTAAACCATTTAAACGGGAAAACCAACGGTCTAATCTATATAAAAACGAGAAGCATGGTTGAGCCGTTAGAGCAAATGGATAATTACATTCAAACAAACAAAATCTAGGGAGCTTTTTTTATATGTTTTATGTGAAAATGACAATGAGAATTATGGTCGTAGTGTGAACGTAGTCAGGTCGTAAGAAGAACGTGATAAGGACGGCAAGGGCGTGCTAGAATCGTACTATGGTCGTGAACAGCGTGGTAGAGTCGTAGTGGAAGCGTATTTTGGTCGCAGTGAGAACGTGATGGTCGACGTGAGGTCGTGATAACGTCGCTGTGCGATCGTAGCGCAGTCTCTCCGAATAGAATCACGCTTTCCCTTTGCTCTCGCTACGATTGTACAGCGACCGTTGCGATCTTACTACGATCTTAGTGCGCTCTCACTACGCTTCTACTACGACCTGATTTCGCCACGACCGCACCACGATTGTTTTGAACATGTTCAAAGTTGGCCACGCTCTTCACGATCTTGAAGACCTCACCACGACCGTGATACGACCTTACCGCGATCTACACGATCGCACTACGATCATCAAAATTTGCATTATTTTCACAGATCGTAGTGCGATCGTGCCCTAGTGGGACTAGGGTATCAGGAAGGTCGCGGAAAGATCGCAAAGGTCGCTGTACCATCGTAGCGAAAGCGTGATTGAATTCAAAACGTCTGCGCTACGATGTCACAGCAACGTTACTACGACCTCACTACGACCATCACGTTCACACCTCGACCATGTACGCTTTCATTACGACTATACGACGTTTGCACCACGCTGTTAAAGACCACAGTACGATTTCAGCACGCCCCATACCGTCTACATCACGCTCTTCTTACGACCTCACTACTTCATACCACGACCATCATGCCAATTGTCATTTTCACATGATATATAAAAGCTCTCGAGGTTTTGTTTGTCTGTATGTATTTTAGCCTCTTGTCATTTTTCTCCAATGGCTCAACCATGCTTGACACATCTGTGTCATCCCTGCTATCGTTCACTAAAACATTGTCATTTGAGCTTGATGTACCAATAATTGGTTGTAATTCATGTTGAATTGATTGATAGATTTTGGTGGCATGAATGTGTTGTTTTTGAGAAATCTACGTATTAATCAGAAATATACATGTATGGAATGGAACAGTATTTATATAGAACACGATGTTGACGTTATTGAGTTCTAACGTAGTAAAAAATGGAAAACAACACGTTTTATAATTTATTGCGTCCGAAGCGCTTTTCTGGATTTACCTTCATCAGGAACGCTCAAAGCCAAACATTTGAAATCCGAAGATGTATAAGTACCGAAAATCGTTGAAGAGCTTTATGTCAAAAATACCTAAAATAAATAGCCAAATTCATCTAAAGCCAACTTTGCCTGAGGGAGTTGAAACCTTAGTTTCATAGTAAGATCGGTATGAACGTAGTGTAAGTGTGGTAAGAACATGCTAAAATCGCAGTAGGAGCGCGAATAATGTCGTAGTGAGAACGTGATGAGCGTACTAAGATCATGACAATCGTAGAAACAGCGTGGAAAGAACGTGGCATAGTAGTATCGGGATCGTTGTAGAATCGTAATGAGGACGTTGTATCATCGTGAAATCAACGAAAATTATCATTTTCATGCCGCTCATATCGCGACCTCACCACGATCTTAATTTATTTTAGATCGCGGTGAGCGTGGTGCGGTCGTGGTCTAGTAGAACTTGGGCTTTATCAAATAGCGAAATCAAATCACAATAAATGGATAACAAATGTCACATTTCTTACTTGGTACAGACATTTATTTATATAGAAAATTGAGGATTAAACCTGATTTTAAAGCAAGCTCAACCTCTCACTTGTTCGACAGTTGCATACAATTCCATGATGTTGACAACAAAATGTGCGACCAAACCAAACAGACATAA
This sequence comes from Mytilus edulis, assembly GCA_019925275.1. Taxonomy (NCBI): domain Eukaryota; kingdom Metazoa; phylum Mollusca; class Bivalvia; order Mytilida; family Mytilidae; genus Mytilus; species Mytilus edulis. The sequence continues at coordinate 12,525,681 of CM034352.1, forward strand.
CAGGTTAAAATGTCAAAAATAGGAGTACAGAAGTCAATATTGTGTAATAATATTAATCACTATTAAAACAAACGGATATCTCAACAACGAAAAACAAAATGACATAAAGACAAAGTACATAAGCAAAAAGGAAAAACAAAATGAAAACAACAAAAAAATACCAAAACACATAACATAATAACAGGATAGATAAGAATCGAGCAACTCAAAAATGAACATAACTTGAAAAAGACTGAACAGTAAAGATAAAAATTTACAAAGACAAAAAAAAATATAACACGTAATTAAGATTATAAACAACGCCACTAACTATAATCTATACCTTAAGACCATCGTGTAGTCATAAATGTGTGCAAAAGGGTTACACTCGTTGGAATGTTGTACATAAAGTATTTTGTTAAACAGCAAGAAGTGCAATAAAGAATTAATGAATGTTTTTTGGGTGGGTTCATGTTTCTTGGTCATTAGTTTTTTATGTTGTGTCTTGACCCTTAAAAAAATCTTATATTCTGATTTCAGACATTGATGAATGTCAGAGCAATCCATGTTACAACAATGCTTCGTGTATTGATAGAACACCCGGATGGAACTGTGCTTGTTTACCTGGGTATACCGGAAACAGGTGTCAGACATGTTAGTACATATAATGACAAGAAAACAATAGCCTAAAGTGTTTTCAGGTATCAAATAACTATTTCGTAATAATCAATTAAGCTAAACTGTATTGTATAAACAATTTGCTGTGCTTTGTTTAATTAATATTTTTTTCAGAGATAAACAAATGTCAAAGTAATCCATGTAGAAATAACGGTACATGTGTGGATCTTATCAAAGGTTATGAATGTCTTTGTACAAATGAATCATTCGGACTGCACTGTGAAAAATGTAAGTTGATTGGTCATGTATTCATCCTGTCTTATTCATATATCATGTTCATGCGAAACTATATTGTTTAATTTAATAGTATTGATCGAAAAAAAAGGGTTCGACCCTAAATGACCTTTAAAAGTGCAAGTGATTTAGAAACATTCGGATTATGAGAGACCCTCATGGTTTGGCTAGGTCATTAAACATCCCCTAATAGTAATTGCAATATACAGAAAAAGTCAGAATACAGAAAAGATTTAATCGTAAAATTGAAAAATATTTGTTTTGTTAAGTTTTAATTATTTCCACATGTTTTATGTAAATATTGTTTTCGTTGGGGCGAAATAAAATTTTGAATGCTCTCTGACGAACGGTAACTGGACATAATTATCTTACAGAAAACACGAATTCCAGTAGCGGTAATTAATTACACCAATCGTCAAAAAATATAAGGAAAATGGTTTGTCGTCACGCAATTCTGCAAAAAACGGGCGGGGTTTCCAATCATTTTTACGGCACAAAAATCTGTTAGTAAACTTTAGAATTAGGTTATACAAAACGTGCACTGTTTTCATTTATTCAGTCAGCCTTGATTGGTTCCTTATTTTGTATATTGAAAGGGATTGATAATTGTTCATCTAGTCCTTGTCTGCATGATGGCATATGTACAAATCAATATGGAGGATTTACATGTGAATGTTTAGAATCTTGGTATGGTGAAAGATGTGAATTTAACGAAATTAACAGAACTCAGGTAATCAAAGGATAAATTAAAAGTATGTTGTTTAAGAAATATTAGTTACTAGTTTTTCAAAAAATTGAAAGCAATTAAAATCTGTTTGTTCTACCCTGTAGGTTGAATGAATTTTTCACTTAAATCCAATGAGATATATTTGGTGCGCAAAATAACCATTTCGGGAATACACTTTTTAAATTGGTGGATGATACCAAATAAACTCATCATATATACCAGGACTAAATTTTGTTTATACGCCAGACGCGCGTTTCGTCTACAAAAGACTCATCAGTGACGCTCGAATCCAAAAAGGGTTAAAAAGGCAAAATAAAGTACGAAGTTGAAGGGATATCTTTAATAGAATGGTTCTTTATTGGCAGTCTTGTGTTGTTCGTTATAGTTATCCTACTATCCGGACGGAAACGTTTAGATAACTATTAAATATGTTTGCAACACGTAATAAGTATTTTAACAATACCGAAACTTCTTGAGAAGTGCCTTTCTAGCACAAAATCATTTGCAAAATTAAAGTTTGAGGATGACATAAAAAATGTATAGCAAAAATACCGAACGAATATAGAAATAAATAAATTCAAAAACGCGAGGTCAATTAAAACTGAGAAAAAACCCAACTCTTATCAACCAACAGACTTAAAATATTGATTTTCCGAAGAAAATGGTGGGTTCAACATGGTTTTATAAGTAGATAAACCTCCCAATTGTATGTCAGTTGTTGATAAATTTGTAAATATACATCACAGTCATCCAACACAACTGACTAAAATATAATCTTACAAAGACTTCAACCAAAACAATTGGAGTTATTATCTAATTTGACAAAGACGTCTTATAAAATAACAATTATGGAATAACCTTTAAAATCACATAAGCAACACGACGGGTGCCACATGTGGAGCAGGATCTGCTTACCATTCCGGAGCACCTGAGATCACCCCTAGTTTTTGTTGGGGTTCGTGTTGTTTTTTCTTTAGTTTTCTATGTTGTGTCATGTGTGCTATTGTTTTTCTGTTTGTCTTTTTCATTTTTAGCCATGGCGTTGGCAGTTTGTTTTAGATTTATGAGTTTGACTGTCCCTTTGGTATCTTTCGACCCTCTTTAAAAAAAGAAGTGGATGATATCAATGGACGACTAGTTATTATTTATTTATTTTATATTTTAAAGGTATGTACTGATCTGGAATATACCAAATGCTCCTGTTTTACTCATCAGCTGAAACCAAAGCCAAAATCAAACAAAATATTAATTGGAAGTATAGGATCTTTAATAGGATTGTTTATGACTATTATTTTCTACACTTCATGGATGTTATTAAATAGAACGAATATTCAAGGAAATAGGATTGACCCAGAGAAGCCAAAAATATTTCGCGATAACCAATCAACGAAGAATGAAAATATATTGGGACGTTTAGATACAAGTAAATCACCAGTAGGTAGTGACATCCGTCAAAAGAAACATCACAACTGTTTTATGGATCATAGTTGATTTGATTTCTCTAAACTATATTTAAACAAAGATGGTGCCAAGAGAATTATAAAATGTAGACATCAAAGGGATGCATGACAACAATCACCTTAACTTTATAAACATGTACATAGAACAGAAAGTTCTAACAAATAAAACGGTTTTAATATTTATAGCTTTGTTAACGGAAAAGTTGAATATTAGAATATAAATTACAAAATGAAATTGAGTTATGCCAAGTTGTCGACGGTTACTTATGTTTGCTGTTATGTTTATAATTCAACATGCTGTTACATCAATTGGGTGAAGGGAAATTTGGAATACGCCAACTTCGAAAGTACGACAGACCCTTTGTGTTCAGTAAGATCTTCACACCTTTCTGAGCACATGTGATAAATCTTTGCTCGAATTCGTTTTACTTAATCTTTAGTTTTCTATGAAATGTTTTGTAGACTACTATTGTTTGTTTTTTGTATCGTTTTGTCCACTTTTACCGTATTCCTGTCATGTAATGTTGTCTTTTTAGCGGTGTATTTGATATTGCCATTAAGTGCGATGTTTGGCTGGCCACAAAACCAAGTCGTACCAACCATTTTTATAATGTAAAATGTCCTGTACCAATTCACGAATATGACAGTTGTTATCTAATAGTTCGTTTCATGTATGTTGCATTGTCATTTTTTTGTTGCCATTCAGTGTTTCTGTTGTTTCGTTGTATTACTCATATAGGTGATGTATTTTCTTCGATTTTTAGTTTGTATTAGCATTCTCTTAATCGATTTATGACTTTTGAACAGCGGTATACTACTGTTGCTGGTATTTGCCATAGTATTGTCGGTTTAATTAAAATTTTGTCACAACAGCCTGTTCCCGCAAAATTAATATGAAAAGCATGAAAATGAAATATATTAACAGACTTATTGAGGTTATGATTTAATCTTGATAATTTTTAAAATTCAAAACTTCATACCTCGGTTACATCAAAAGTCAGCAGAGAACAATATGATCCTTCAACTTGATACCGTGTATCGTTAAATGACAATTTATATAAAATATTTTATTGGAAAGAGCACAATTTTAAACATAATCCGTGTGGCTATGTAATTACATTGGACATAAAACGGTTATAAAGGACATCAATTGCATTCTCTGTCTAAAACAGTTTTTAAACAGTGTCATTAGGTCATTAAAGACGCACGATCATGATATTGTAAAAATGATAATTATTGTTATGATAACTGAAAGTAAAAGAAAAAGTAAAATATTATTTCATCTCGATCAGCTAACTTTTAGTTCTTTGAACTGGTAATTCAAATACTATCAAAGAACTTATTAGCTAAAGCCGACCTCTGCTCTTTGGTGGGGTTGTTGTTTCTTTGATACATTCCTCATTTCCATTCACAATTCTATTATCATTAACTTTGTGAAAACATATAGGAAAATAGTTACATTATATTATTATGTTGAGTAAGATATTCCTTAAAAGTTTTAGACAAATTATGTGCCTTTGATCATCTTATCAATTCGTCGACAGTTTTGACTTTTCAACTGTTCACACTGATACTCCAAAGAATCTTATCAAATCTTATCAAATTTAAGTGTTCTTATTAAATTATTAAATGATTGACTGAATTTAGACGAAACGCACGTCTGTGTATTAAATGACAAGCCTGGTACCTTTGAAAACTATTAACTTACAAGAAATGTGATGGGATGATTCAAGATTTAACTCTATTATTACATCGTGAAATAGTGTTTTATCGATATAAATATTCATTTTGTTATCAATAAATTTGAACCCAGCTAATTTCTATAAATATAACAACATTCACGGTCCTACAATCTGTAAATACCTTTAAATGAGAATCACCAAATTGAAAAATAATAGTGCTTTGAAAAACCCAAATAAAAGTTTACGATTCAGAAATTTTTACCGCAATGAAATGAAGTATCAATTTTCTATACAGGAGGGGCGAAAGGAACCACCAAATTGAAAAATAATAGTGCTTTGAAAAACCCAAGATAAAAGTTTACGATTAAATTTTTTTTACCGCAATGAAATAAGGAAGTATCAATTTCCTATACAAGAGGGGCGAAAGGAACTAAAGGGACAGTCAAACTCAAATATTGAATCCAAACTGACAATGCCATGGCTAAAAAACAAAAAGACAATCTAACAAATAATAGTACACAAGACACAACATAGAAAATTAAAGACTAAGCAACACGAACCATACCAAAACCGGGGGTGATCTCAAGTGCTCAGGACGGGTAAGCAGATCCTGCTCAACATGTAAAATAAATCAATTTAATTCAATGGAACTCTTCACGTATTATGATTATGTAGTATGACACATGCACAGTTTCATGTGTTTTTTTTGTAATGGCGTATTTAATTAATTTATTTGAATGTTGGATGTATACTGATTTACATTGTTTTCTTAAAATGTTTTGTACCAAGTCAGAAAAATTGCCATTTTTATATTATAGTTCGTGTCTATGTGTGTTACATTTAAGTGTTGTGTTTCTGTAATGTCGTTGTTTTCTTCTAATATTTGATACGTTTCCCTCAGTTTTAGATTTAGTTTTAGTTTGTAACCCTGATTAATTTTTTTCCCCTATCGATTTATGAGTTTTGAACAGCGGTATACTTCTGTTGCCTTTTTTAAATGTTATATGCATGATTTATTCTATCAGTGGTTATTGGCTTGAAACTATTTATCATTAGCTGTTACTTTCAGACCTGTACTTTGTGTCTTTTGTTTAGCTTTAGACATATATGAATGCCTGCCACCTACGGTCAGCGTTATTGTTAGATTTTTTTTGTATGATGTGTAACTTTTTAACAAATTTTGATAGTTTTATAATGTACTGCTACATCTCTTTTACACGTGAGGGGAGAGTTGGTGCCTTCAAAAATGTAAAACATCATATATATGTCTGTTCCAAGTCAGGAGCCTATAGTATAGTGTTTGTCGTTTTTTCATGTCTAACATATGTGTTTTGTTACAAATTATGCCGTTAGTTTTCTCAATAGAGTTATTTAAAATATTTCTCACATCCACTTGATTAAAACAGTTGTGGATATGCGAGTCATACCACACCTCTTCATTTTTTTTTTTATGAAACATAGTTCATGGCCAAACTTAAAGATCCGTCTTCATATCATTTAATTGCTAAATCTTAACGTAAGTAGCGGAACTCGGTCTTTTTACGGGAGAGGCAAAAAATACAAGAGGACACTCAAACTTATAAGTTAAACTGATAACGCCTTGGCTAAAAGAGGAAAAAAAAACAAAACCAACAGACACACCCTTTTACCCAGAACACAACATAGAAAACTAAGCAACACGAACTCCACCAAAACTGGACGTTGATCTAAAGTGCCACTAAAGTGTAAGCAGATCCCGATCCATATGTGGCACAGTCGTTCTGCTGATAAAAGTACAAACAAGGTAAAGCATCTTATTCGGTAGTTCACATTGGCGATTGTAGTTACGTCATCATGTCATTAGGAAAATATGCGTTAAAATCTGTAAAACTGATACTAGTATACCATAACGGCCAACCAAATATGGATGGCGTCATTGAAACTTATGAAGGAATTATTTCAGCGTCACCACTTGGAACTATGGTTTAATATCTTATTATTTGGCAGCAATCCTCTGTCAAAGAAATCATGATAGGAGGTACAAGTCCTGGAATATCTTATCAGCTGGGAGATATATACTCCGTATTCAGGTGTTACTATTTTGCTACAAAGACATGGACAGTTCACAATTTGAAAGCTGAAAACATCTCATAAATCATCAATAAACTGCAACAATTGTCCTCCCTACGTACATTTAAATAGTTTAGTTTCAAACGGAAAACTCTATACGGAAGTTTACCTCTTAAGAAATGTTTCATGAAAAAAAACACATCATATCTTCACTTCTACGGCGAAGTTTGTAAATTAATATACGATCCAAGTATACTAATCATTCTAATGGGTCCTTTGAATAATCTTATTTCTAAAGCTGCTTGTATCTACATTAATTCTGTTTTTGAAAAAATGTTAAAACGTAATTAAACGTGTTTTCAACAGACTGTCAGCATTTCAATGTGAACAAACTGTGCTCTTCTACTTGCCGACTTGTTTCTTTATTATTATGAGGCTGACGTCATGCAGGAACTTCTTAGGAAGAAAGAGAATTCTTTAACTCTACTTTCCGCTATATATATAGATGATAAAGGATAGTACATATACAGTTAAGTCGGCCTCATATCTTGTGGGTCGGTTGAAAACAAAACTTTACGACAAAAGAGATGATTTCAGCTTTCCAGTTGTGAACTTTCCATTTCTAAGTAGCAACATTGCGGCACCACCTGAATACGGGATATATATCTCCCAATTGATACGATATTCCCGTGCTTGCATTTCCTATCATGATTTTCTTGATAGAGGTTGCTGCTCACAAGGAAGCTATTAAACCAAGAGTTCCAAATGGTGAAGTTGAAATCATCCCTTCGTAAACTTTACGGACGCCATCAGTTGGTTGACCGTTATGGAATAACCGTTTCACAAAATATATAGGATATGTTCCTTACGTCGTAACTACAATCCCCTTCCCTTTCATGAATGTGACCTACCGAATTAGACTATTTACCGGATTTGTTATCACATAAGCAACACGACGGGTGCCACATATGGAGCAGGATCTGCTTACCCTTCCGAAGCATCTGAGATCAACCCTAGTTTTTTGGTGGGGTTCGTGTTGTTTATTCTTTAGTTTTCTATGTTGTGTCATGTGTGCTGTTGTTTGTTTGTCTTTTTCATTTTTAGCCATGGTGTTGTCAGTTTGTTTAAGATTTATGAGGTTGACTGTCCCTTTGGTATCTTTCGTACCTCTCTTAAAGAAAGATCGCTATATATGTTCAGTTATGACAACTCATTATCATACATCCTGTCGATACTGTTTTATACTTTTATTTTGGCATAAGACAATTTCATGCTTTTCTAGACTGTTCAAATTGTCTTTACACTTAATCCACTAGATGTGAAATGATGGATACTTGCGTCAGAAAAACATTTGATATTTTTGTATTAGAAGTAATTGGTTTTGAACTTGCGAGTACTCTTATTTCGGGGCTTAATGGCAATTTATTATTTTATGATAATTAGGTCTTTCCACTTTTCTGTGGAAAGACCTATTGTTTTTCTTCTGATAATTTTTTTTTTTCTTCCGCCTAATTTTGTTCTTGCGATAAACATTTGTTTCGCAATATGTCGCTTAGATATTTTGTATATGATATCGAACAGTTTATGCGCTTTTGAAATTTACCCTGCGTAAACGAATACTTTTCTTTGTAGGAGTTATCTCCCCAAACACTGTTTTCCTTGTTAGCGCATCTCCTTCGCAACCGTTAAAGATTATGACAAATTTATTTTACAAAATTGCTCGTTATATCCTTGGCATGATTTGTCCTGTTTTGACCGAAGCGATATGACCGCTCCATATGAGAGTTATTTCCCCTTATGCATCTGATATAAGTGATATGAATTTCTATCTTATAAATCATAAGTGATAGAGACCTAGGATCTTTTGATTTGAGGTCCTTGGTCCCAAAAAATAAAAATTAGGTCAAGGTCAAAGGTCAAGGTCATATTCTAATATTTGAATTTGGCTTATTTTCACTTATATCCAAAGACTGTATAAGATATCAACAAATTATTTTTACTAAATTGTTAGTTGCGACATGTCGTAAGATGTAAATTTTGATTGCAAGCGTACGTTGAATGTAAAAGGGAGTTTTCTCCCCTCTTGTATTTAAAAAAACGCGTTTGGTGATATAACTCATTAACTAAATATAATTAAGACCTATGGTCTTTTGATTTGAGGTCCTTGGTTTATGACCTTGAAATTGATCTCAAGGTCATAGCTTAATTTGGCGTTCTAGATTTTGACCTTTGCTTTTATTCTATATGTATACATGATAAAGATATACAACTTTTAGAAAAAAGTTTCAAACCATTTAACCTTGAAAAAAACAACCGGAAGTGACCTTTTGTAAACCGGAAGTAGCTATTTTTTTGTACTTTATTAATATAAAAGTATATAGAACCAGATATTTTTGGAATTAGTGTCAAGTAAATATTCAAATATAATCGGAAGTAACATTTTTCAAACCGGAAGTAACAAATTATCTCCCTTATTTAAAAAAAATGTATGGAAACAATATATTTTTGGAATCAGCTTACTAGGAGCTATCATTTGACGATTGAAATGACATTTTAAACTTAGTTTCACAACTTTTCATATCAAAATACATTGTTTTGATGGAAAGACCTTCAATTGTTCTCTGAACAATTGGTTTTTAATTGTATTAAGGAATCGTACAGATATTTTGAGTTGAGCCAATTGCATCAAAATTCTACATCTGTGACATTTACACTTAATCCACTAGATGTGAAATGATGGATACTTGCGTCAGAAAAACATTTGATATTTTTGTATTAGAAGTAATTGGTTTTGAACTTGCGAGTACTCTTATTTCGGGGCTTAATGGCAATTTATTATTTTATGATAATTAGGTCTTTCCACTTTTCTGTGGAAAGACCTATTGTTTTTCTTCTGATAATTTTTTTTTTTCTTCCGCCTAATTTTGTTCTTGCGATAAACATTTGTTTCGCAATATGTCGCTTAGATATTTTGTATATGATATCGAACAGTTTATGCGCTTTTGAAATTTACCCTGCGTAAACGAATACTTTTCTTTGTAGGAGTTATCTCCCCAAACACTGTTTTCCTTGTTAGCGCATCTCCTTCGCAACCGTTAAAGATTATGACAAATTTATTTTACAAAATTGCTCGTTATATCCTTGGCATGATTTGTCCTGTTTTGACCGAAGCGATATGACCGCTCCATATGAGAGTTATTTCCCCTTATGCATCTGATATAAGTGATATGAATTTCTATCTTATAAATCATAAGTGATAGAGACCTAGGATCTTTTGATTTGAGGTCCTTGGTCCCAAAAAATAAAAATTAGGTCAAGGTCAAAGGTCAAGGTCATATTCTAATATTTGAATTTGGCTTATTTTCACTTATATCCAAAGACTGTATAAGATATCAACAAATTATTTTTACTAAATTGTTAGTTGCGACATGTCGTAAGATGTAAATTTTGATTGCAAGCGTACGTTGAATGTAAAAGGGAGTTTTCTCCCTCTTGTATTTAAAAAAACGCGTTTGGTGATATAACTCATTAACTAAATATAATTAAGACCTATGGTCTTTTGATTTGAGGTCCTTGGTTTATGACCTTGAAATTGATCTCAAGGTCATAGCTTAATTTGGCGTTCTAGATTTTGACCTTTGCTTTTATTCTATATGTATACATGATAAAGATATACAACTTTTAGAAAAAAGTTTCAAACCATTTAACCTTGAAAAAAAACAACCGGAAGTGACCTTTTGTAAACCGGAAGTAGCTATTTTTTTGTACTTTATTAATATAAAAGTATATAGAACCAGATATTTTTGGAATTAGTGTCAAGTAAATATTCAAATATAATCGGAAGTAACATTTTTCAAACCGGAAGTAACAAATTATCTCCCTTATTTAAAAAAAATGTATGGAAACAATATATTTTTGGAATCAGCTTACTAGGAGCTATCATTTGACGATTGAAATGACATTTTAAACTTAGTTTCACAACTTTTCATATCAAAATACATTGTTTTGATGGAAAGACCTTCAATTGTTCTCTGAACAATTGGTTTTTAATTGTATTAAGGAATCGTACAGATATTTTGAGTTGAGCCAATTGCATCAAAATTCTACATCTGTTTCTATTGTAACGCTGTAACAGCTCTATCCTAAGTTTGGAGGTTGAACACTCAAAAACATATTAAACCTCTCTTTTTTTTTAGTCTGTCCAAAGTCAGGAGCCTGTGGTTCAATTGTTCATGTTGTTGTCGTTTCATTTTTGTCATCTAAAAAAAAACATGTAAAAAGTAAAATCACAAAAATACTGAACTTAGAGGAAAATTAATTCGGAAAGTCCATAATCACATGGCAAAATCAAATAACAAAACACATAAAAAACGAATGGACAAGAACTGTCATATGATTAGTATGATAAACATCTCTTTGTTTTGTTATAAATAAAGCAGTTGTCTTTCTCATTTGAATTGTTATATCGGGTTTTTATAGCCGACTATACGGTATTGTTTAGAAAAAATAATAATTTCATATTTATTTCTTATTAGGTATTTCCACTTTTCTGTGGAAAGACCTATTGTTTTTCTTCTGATTATTTTTTTTTCTTCCGCCAAATTTTGTTCTTGCGATAAACATTTGTTTCGCAATATGTCGCTTAGATATTTGGTATATGATATCGAACAGTTTATGCGCTTTTGAAATTTACCCTGCGTAACCGAATACTTTTCTTTGTAAGAGTTATATCCCCAAACACTGTTTTCCTTGTGTCCACAACTCCTTCGCAACCGTAAAAATATTACGACAAATTTATTTTATAAAATTGCTCGTTATATCCTTCGCATGATTTGTCCAATTTCGACCGAAGCAATATGAACGCTCCATATGAGAGTTATTTCCCTTTTTGTATTTGAAATTTTGAAATGTATTTTAAACTGGAACACCATAAGTGATAGAGACCTAGGATCTTTTGATTTGAGGTCCTTGGTCCAAAAAATGAAAATTAGGTCAAGGTCAAAGGTCAAGGTCATATTCTAATTTTTGAATTTGTCTTATTTTCACTCATTTTCATTAACCTTATAAGATATCGACAAATTATTTTGTATAAATTGTTAGTTGCGACATGTGGTAACTAAATAATTTTAGTTGAAAGGGTGCGTAAACAATGAATGGGAGTTTTAGCCCGTATCATATCTTAAATTATGTTTAAAGTGATATAACTTATTAACCATACATATTAGAAAGTAGGGTCTTTTGATTTGAAATCCTCAGTTTGTGACCTTGAAATTTAGGTCAAGGTCATAGGTTAATTTGACGTTCTAGATTTTGACCTTTGCTTTAAATTCATATCTATACATCATAAAGCCATATGAACTGACATTTTAGACTGATTTTTTATATTTTAATATCAAAATAGATATTAACTGGTGGAAAGACCTTCAATTGTTCTCTGAGTAATTGGTTTTTAATTCTAATATGACGTGCTTCTTTAGCTTTGTA